>JAYJMJ010000375.1:1476249-1511541 GCA_036873875.1 Laminaria ephemera
CCGGGACGGAGCACGTCGGGTTTTCACCGACCAGGCAGACATCGCGTGCACCAAGCGCGAAGCGCCGTGAGGCGTTCAGCGAGTCGCATGAAGGGCGAGCTGCATCCTACGAAGAACCACTTGTGAGGCGGACTTCGGCACTTTGTGCGTACTTTCTCGCATATCGGATGACAGCTTCGAACGAGTTGCCACTTCTAAGGCCTTCCGCGAGAAGCCACCCTAATTATTTACGATGTTAAGCTTACCTGTTTAAAGGATTCGCTACATGCATCGCCGCCGCCGCCGCCATGCAGTTGTTTGTTTTGCTGCGCGAACAAACAAAAGTAAATACATCTGGGTATGAGCGAGGTGCGGCGTCAATCGAGCGACTGGCCTATACTCGCGGTAGTGAAAATGGGGGTGCCTCCTCTACCGTGGGCTCGGTCTGCTGGGGTGCTATGCTTATCATGGACGGGCTCTTGCCAGCCTCGTTGTGCTTCTGCGAGGATTGGCGACCGGGACTACAATACGGCAGTCGCGCAGTTAGTTGCACACGGCTGCGTGGTGGATATTGCTTATGATGGAGCTCTGTCATGCAACCATATACACGAAGTATACACACATACACATACGTACATGTGAAATACTTCCGTACATCCAGAGTATACAACTGGCCAGGTATCTTTGTGGATTGTGGAATTAAAGTCAGTCGGGCGAAAATTGTGCCGACCCTTGCCAATCCACGGCAAGGATTTGTTTTTAGAACAAACATGCTACCTGGTACAAGATTACGAGATAACATCGTGGTATCACGATCATCGATTTCAGTCGCCGACAACGTGAAGTCGACCTCCGGAAACAGTTACCAGTATACTGTTAATAGACTCGTCTATGCCTAAGAGTGTACTCTTTGGTTCTCCTTCTCCCCTCGCATAGTCTAGTATTAGTGGACTGAGGAAATTTCAACCTCTCGCCCCCGATACAATAACCTTTCGTTGCATTTACAACCTTTCGAGGACAGGGAATACTATGGGCAACTTACCGCACTAAGCCTGGGCTCAGTGCTGAAGTATATCCCGGGAGAGGGTCATCGGTTGGGGCAGGAGGCCTAATCTAATCCAATGCCTGGTACCTGGTACTTGCGTAAAATTCAATACTAACGTAAAATTTACAGCGATCGGTGAAGGCGCAGAAGAATACAACAACACTGACTTTTACCGCAACGGCGTTATTTGGCATTCTGAAAAGCATTAACCGCATTGTGAATGCATCCATCCATAAAGTGCTTGCGGACAGTAGTTGGGTGAGGAGCAGCGATTCAACGTGATGAGGCCTTCCTCTGTTTCAGTCATTTCGGCTTGTTCGATAACGTCATCTTGCTCCCTTACACGGGTATTCAACAATATTCTGCCACAACAACTTGTCATGCATCGTCAGATCGATCGGTGCTTGTTTTTCGCTCTCCCTTGCGGTTTGTGACACACACGTCGCTCATTTACGTCGACAACGGGAAATGCTCAGGTTCCCCATGAGGTCTGTGGTGCTGGGCGCTGTGTGCTCGAAGGGTCTGCCCTATCTCTGTCATATCGACAAAAAAAAAACATTTAGAAAACAGTGCGCGGTCTGTATCATTCCGCGCACAGTCTCTAACACACACGTCGCTCATTATCGTTGCAGACATTGGTATCCGCAGCCCAAGGGTATTCTATCAGACGACCACCCGCTCTTAAAAAAATGACACCTATGATAGGGAAAAGCTGGTCCATGGTATTGGCGCTGCAGGACAGTGAATATATCCATCCATAAAATCGGTTGCCGATACTTACAGATTACAGACAGCATTCCACGCGCATGCCACTGCAGCTACAACGTTAGATACAGCATGCACTCGTATAAATAGTGGTATACGACGTATTATAGCGCGTACCTACGTATATAGTGCATGCTAGGTACGAATAAGGTGTTAAAGGTCGGGACGGACGGGATCCCGCGGGAGATAGCCATCCCGGGATTGCCCGGGACGGGATAGGAAAGGGCACGGTAAGCACGGTACGGTGCCGGACGGGATTGAGCCATCACGGGATTGAACGAGACAGTTTGGACGGGATTGAGATATCACGGGATTACACGGGACATGATTTTACGGGGCGCAAAAGCACGGGATTACACGGGACGGGATTGAACGGCCCGCAAAAGGCACAGGATTGAATGGGACGGGATTGAGATACCACCGGATTTTACGGGACGGAATTTTACGCCACGCAAAAAGCACGGTACTCTACGGGGCGGGATTTTGCGAGGGGCAAATAGCACGGTGCTCCACGGGACGGGACGGGATTGATGTGTCACTGGATTGCACGGGACGGGATGCAAAAACGAATGTGATCCACGGTATTTTTGTACGGTACACGGCAAGCACAGTATTTCGTACCAAACGTATGTATACGATTGCAATCTCAGCACTGTATCATACGCGAATATAACCGCATGCCATGAAATGGGCGAATTGTGTTCGTTCATCGAATGGGGAGCTTACAAACCAAAAACCCATGCGTACAAAGAAATATTTTTTATACGTAAAAAGTACTTTTTTTGTACGTAAAACGAAAACATTTTTAATCATGCCAGGTAAGAAATTAGTATAGAACGTATTACACATGAAAAAAAAATTGTGATGTATTGGCAAGGTTCTAAAGCACGACTTCCTGCCTTGGAGTTGATCACCTGTGACTGCTGAGCTAAACAAAAACAACCCGTTGTATCAGAAATCACGGGATATATCCCGCGGGATCACGAAACCACTTGACAGGTTTGGACGGGATGATTTAGGAAATCTCAAATTTCACGGGTTTGTACGGGACGGGACACCGACATCACAGGATTTGCCGAAATTTAACGGGAGGACTAGTTTGCACGGGATCGGGATTTCAAATTTTGAACGGGACGAGATTGGGATCGCGAACATTTCCACAGGATCAGTTTGGACGGGAACGGGATTTTCGAAGTACAACGGGACCACGGGATTGTCCCGTATCCCGTAGAATCCCGCGGTTTTCACAACAACAGTCAAAATTCCGAGGAAAGCCCTGATAAATTTGACACTCTTCACACCCCTTTTTTGTTGGCTCTGTTTATCTGCGCCTCTTCTTGTTGTCCTCGTACCTGGTACACGAGTACGTATGTACGAATCATCAATAATAATTGAAATTCCTGAGGAAACACTACAAATCGGTGTTAGTTGTGGCTGTCGTTTATGGATCTCGCCCGAGTTTTTTGTAGAAAATGCGAGAAACACCGGACAGGTACACATACAAGACATAAAATGCGTGAAACACCGTACGGACGCACACACAACACATAAATGCGGGAAACACCGTACGCACGCGCATACAACACATACTGAAGTATGAATATTTTCACGCAAGTTTTTTTCCCGCAGGGGGTGGTCCGCAAAATCTTTGTACGATCATATGCTAGCTGGAAAAATTCGAAACCCCCCGGAGACTCGGAGTTCGTGTCAGGGGTGGGGTCTGCACGTCGACTCACTGCTGCTACTGCTACTGCTGCTGCTGCTGTTCACGCCGAGTCTGCTGATGGACATCGATGTTTTTGAGGTAAGGATTGGTCTTCCATTGCACAGATCGCACCCGTGCAAAGAATAAGGCAGGTGAGATTCTGGTCTGTAGCTAACTGCTGTGTGCAAGAAAGGAGAGATACGAAGGGACGAAGAACAAATCTTGCGGGTATGATAGCACAACAACCTGGTCTGGTGACGATACGTACGGCAGTACAACAGCAGTATCCCGAGTGTTTGTGTGCGCAGAGACGTCTCATATGATACGGAATGCGATGCGGAACCACCAGCACATGCGTGGACGCTTGCACAAGCGTGCGTGGGTGCGCCTATCTCGCACAGAGCTGCTCTACAGCAGCAGCAGTACTACTCATGCTTGTTTCAAGCACGCTATTAATAGGTAGTATGAAGAGCATACGAGAAGAACGCAAGACAAACGACAAACAGCTTTTGTTGAAGTTGCCTTTGGCTCACTTTTCCCTTGTACGTAGATCTGCAGCAGTGCGCACGCTTGATTCAAGCAGGCTACAGTAGTATGATAGAACAAAGAAAGACAGCAACTCATTCGCTTGCCCTCGGCTTACTCTTTTCCCATGTTCTGCTCTATTAGACTCGTACGTGAAAAAACAGCATGGCTGGGAGCACCTTTCCCCACTACAATAGCAACCATTCCAACTCCAACTCCCAACTCCCAACTACTCATCAGCTTGTTTGCCCTCGGCTCACTTTTCCCTTGTACGTAGACCTACAGCAGTGCGCACGTTTGACTCAACAGTCAAGCACGCTGGATTGGGAGAGAATAACACAGAAGAACAGCAACTCACTCACTCGCTTGCCCTGGGCTCACTCTTATCCCTTGTTCCGCTCCAATCGACTCGTATGAAAAAGCAGCATGGCTGGGAGGACCTTTCCCGACTACGTACAAAAGCAAACCATTCCAACTCATTTTGTTTCCCCCCAGGCCAGCCTCGGCTCACTTTTCCCTTGTAGACCTACAGCAGTGCGCACGCTTGATTCAAGCGGGGTAGATTGCGAGAACAACACAGAAGAACAGCAACTGCATCGCTCACCCCGGGCTCACTCTTTTCCCTTGTTCTGCTTTTTACTCGAACGTATAAAACTGCACGGCTGGGAGCACGTTACCCAACTACCAGGTACAAAAGCAACCTTTCCAACTCACGAGCTTGTTTGCCTTAGGCTCATTTTTCCCTTGGACGCAGACCCACACACAAGCAGTGCGCACACTTGATTCAAGCAGGCTGAATTGCGAGAACAAAATCTCTCTCGTTTGCCCCACCCTCGGCTCACTATTTTTCCCTTGTTTTACTTTTTTAATCGAATCGCAAAACAGCAGCATGGCTGGGAGCATCTCCCTGACTACGGAAGCAACCATTCCAACTCAAGTTTCGAGGGAGGGAGCTCACAGACCACGCTATCCCCAAGCCTCCAATCCTACCTCAACGTCAACAACAACAACAACAACAACAATCCATCTTCCTCTTGGGCCGGCGGCGGGTCGGCCTTTTCGCCCTACCAACAGCCAAACCCGACCAGCATCCGCCACATCGACATCGCGCGAACAGTCAGGCGCCGTGGCCCGTCTTGGACAAGAAATAAATTGCGAGGCAGTAGTGGTAATCTCTACCATGGAGGGACAAGCCTGGGACCTTCGACGCATGCGACGTCGGGGTCGTACGCACGGTCGATTAGCGATGTAAAATCTGCTAAAAACAACCCTTATTGTAGAAGGGCGGTTCCGCTAAATGCTCAGTATAAGAATATCTTGGAACGGGGATGGGATGGACGTATGGTGCTGGGCAGGCGCACTGGGGCGGAACGTCGCTTGCTCGCGGCACACCTCTCCACGTCTGCAAGGTACGTACAGCAGTACGGGCCCCCTCGTAAGATGTTTTCACATAAGAAACTCAGGCTCGATCTTTCCAAATTTGGCGTAGGAGTTCGTGCTCAAATTCTCAGAGAGATAAGAAACGGCGGAATAAGAAATAATGTACCGTCAAGCAGGCGTAATCGGAGCAAAACATGTACCGGTAAGAAACTATGTGCGATAAGAAGCATTGCTGATTGCTGGTTTGGGCACACAAATAAAGTATTGAGGCTGGGGCCGAAATAAGCGTTTCTTGGCCCGTGCTGTACGGCAACACGTAATGCGTACCACTCAGTCAGTAAATATAAGGCTCGTTTGGGTATACATATTCATACAATACAGTCCTTATATTTCCTTACTGAGTGATACTTACCACGCTGAGAGTGGTACTTGCCGCTCTACAAGTTGTACTTACCACTCTGTCCGGAAACATAAGTACCGTTTTGGTATTAATACTAACACCCCTCGGTCCTTACATTTACGTCCAGAGTGGTATATGCGTTTGGATTATCGATTCATTGTTTTTCGACACCGTCTGCATCCGCTATTCGCTTCATACGTCTTCACCTTTGAATAATAATACACACAGCAGAAAGATGCAGGCAGGTGCTCTTGGATTCTGTTTTGTCTTCGCGAGCGAAGTGTCGAACCCCCGTGCCACTTTTTTTGGTTTTGTTTTTGATCATCACTTTTACTTTCCAACTCAACTCGTAGGAGGTTTAGATTTTACCCTCAGCGATTTTCTGGACAAGCCGAGGTCACAGGTGTCTTCCCTTCCCCCCCCCCGATACTATACCCACCAGGTGTGGTGCAGACTAAACGCGCAGGATGCTGCTGTTATACTGTAGCTGAAATTCAACAAGCAGCAGCCTGGCCCCATGCACCATTTTTTGTCGATGAGGCCACTTGGGCACGAGGATGGTAGCAGCAGTGCAGCAAATACGCATGCCGGTAGCAGACCCATTGCAAGAAAAATCATACACTAATTCCAAGCATTTTATTTCTAAAAAAAGTTGGAGCACCTCTAAAGTGGGTAGTAGATCCCGAGCCCCTGGGTGTAAGCGCAGCCGTAGTACGAGTAATTTTCATTCCATGCATACGGGCTGCACGCACAAAACCCCCTTGTGCTGTTTATGGCGAAACCCCAAAAATCAAAACCCCTTTCGCTGTTTTTTGCCAAACCACTAAATCAAAACCCCCTTTTTTGCTGTTTTTTTGCCGAACCACAAAAATTGCGTTAGTCTTCTCCCGCTCCCCCAACGCGTCTTTTCTTTCCTGGTGACCACTATCAAAAGCGCCCCTTGTTTCGAGGAGAGGCGACAACAATACCTGGCTGCACCGAAGAGTTGGGACAACCCCCGGATGCGGGCGAACGTCAGGTCTGCAGGCCCCTCGAGGTCTCGAGGTTCTATAATTTTGAAGGATCAGACAAGTTTCCCGGGTCCGGATCGCTCGGGGAGAGATGCGGACCAGACCGGGGATGCTTCCAGCATCCGGAGCGGCAATGGTCGGGTGAGGGCACCAACGAGTTCAATGGCCGGGACTATGGGTGGTTTTGCGTCCGTAAGAACTGTAGCTTCTTTCCACAGGTCCCGACCTGTCCCGCGTCTACCCGGAGATCAATAGGGTGTTTGCGAGATACAAATTTGGTTGGGCAGGAAAACATATAATATATTCATATTATTGAAACCGACGAACGTGACAACCCAAGGCCAACCCAACCCACGAAAAAATAGCAAAAACGGGCTATAAATGGCACTTCTAACCTATTTTTTCGTGGGTTGGGTGGGCCTTGGGGGATAGCGTTCGTCGGTTTCAATACTATAACTGTATGTGTTCCAATCCAACCAAATTTCGTATCCCGCAAACAACCTAAAGCTAGCCTGGGAGATTCGACGAACTCAAAAGCACATAATTGTTGGTTACATAGCACTACCCACTATTAGCAGCCTAAATCACGCGACTATATAGGCCTGTGGGTGGCACCATATGATCAACACATATGTACTACGCCACTTTTGTTTGCTTGTCTTGTGGCGCTTACCTTGTGCATCCTTGCTTTTGCGTAAAACACGCAACAAGTACAATCCCCGCACCGCGGCAGCCGTAACGTTATCCAGACGCAAACGATCTACGAGGACCCTCCCCTACACAACCCCTTGAGAACTACCCAACTGTTTTAATGTTGTAATGAGCGCCCAAACATTGGAGGTGTCTCTATTAGGAGTAGGAACGGTGCTCCGTCTCGAAAGGGATGCGTGCTCAATGTTTCAAATGACAAAGGCAAGGGGATACAATAAGCAAAGTTTTTATGCACTACTGTGTATGGAAACCTAACCCTAACCCTGACCCTAGGCGAGAAAACGATCGCGATCCTAGGGGATAGATGGTGGCCACAGACGGCCAAACAGGAAGGATATAAGATAAGCAAAATATGGTTTTATGTAATATATGGAAGAAACGTGATGAGCGCCCAAATGTTGGAGGTGTCTCTGTTAGGAGTAGGAACGGTGCTCCGTCTCGAAAGGGATGCGTGGTCAATGGTTAAATGTCTGAGGCAAGCACCAAATGAGCACGCGCCCCCCCCCCCCCCTTGTTTTTGGGGAAAAACTACTTGAAAATAGGGTAGGATCATGTTTTGCAGTAGTAGAAGGGTTCATGTTTTGTTCATTCCTCCGTAATCCACTCCGCAGACACAAAGCCGAAGACCTCGCACGGCCCCTGGTCTGCAGCCTCCGCCTCGACTAAGCCCGTCTGGGGAAGGAGGGCGAACAAGGGCGCTCTCGCGAGCTGTTAGTGGTCCCGACCCTGGCACAATGGGCATGCAACATGCAGGGGGGCAGGGGTATGCTGGCATGTCGCGGTCGGGTGTCGCAGAAGGTATTGCAGACGTGTTTATGCAAGGAGGGGGCGGGGGTTCGCTGGCATGTCGCGGTTGGGTATCACAGAAAGTACGGGAGGCATTTTTATGATTTTTGAGAAGCACAACATCAGCCGTCGACGTAAAGTTTACAAACCGAGTTTTTTTTTTCGGGATCGCCCGAAATGAAAACATCAACCGCCAGATCTTGGCATACAGTAGTAGGCAACTCCCCGGGAACTAGTCCTGGGCCAACAGGAAAATACAACGAGAATGCCCAATTTACCTGTGTGCTGAAACTACATCCATGTTTTATCTTGAAGCGTGCGGCGGATTACGACGCGGGGTGGGGACAGGCTTTCTTTTGTCAAAGATAGTAGCGTGTTTGCGATGTACCAACGTTAGTTGGGTAGGAGTTGGGTAGGAAACATATAGTAATAGTATTGAAACCGTCGAAATCACAATCCAAGGCCAACACAACCCAAGAAAAATCAGATTTTTTTTTTAGTTTTTTTTTTCCTACCTTTTTTTCAATTTCCAACCTGATGTTTTCGTCGGTTGGTTGGCCATGGGCTATGAAATTCGTCGATTTCAATACTATTTTTCCATTTTTTCCAACCCAATAGAGTTTGGAAATCGCGCAGTGGGACATTTGTGACTGTAGTCAACTTGTGTGCGTTTTTTTTTATCGGTGACGGTGGAGGACGTATAATCTGGCTTCAGCGTTCTCGAAAGGGGTCCCATACTTTTTGGCCTCTTTGCCGTTACAAAAGTTGCAGTCGCTCGTAAAAAAAGGTCCTGATGTCGACTTCTTTTGCATTATGTCCTCTCTACTGTTACCCGGAGTCGAGATGTTTGCTCCCACAGTGTCAGCGTTTTGTCTCTGCCGTGACGTAGCATTGCCTCGAGCGTTTTTTTTTAACGCACCGCGTTGCTATTTATTATCGTCGTTTCGTCGTATGTTCCACCCCTATTCTGCATTCCCTATTGTCGTCGTCTGGTCTTGTCAGAACACGTGCCGGAGCTATCTCGATCACTGAGCCCCTCGCCACAGACAAATAGACACCTGCCTCCTTTTACATCTTCCTCCTTCGGACCGAGCCGACACAACACGGAAGAAAGCGCCAGAAGGCAAGCGCGCTTCGTCACTGTGCGGGCGCTTTCACTTCTCCCTGGTGGAAGCATTGGCCAAGAGGTGTGAGCATACTTGAGGAAAATGCTGTCGTTAAAATGTTGCGCTGGAAACTGACTATAACTAGCCTCATGCGATTTATTTAAGGCAGCAGTGCGGGGGGTGAAATTCAATTAACTCATACTAAATTCAAGACAACGCTTAATTTCCACCTTCGACAGAAACGACATCCGCGTTTACACGAGAACCCGTCGTATTATACGTACAGAGGTGCTCGGTTTCCCCGAAACATCCGCCAGACGTTGCCTTTCCACGGCCCACGAAGTCGTTTATGCCGCCGCTTGTTAACCTATAACGGGTGGCGGTACATGGGCCCCCGAGGGGTGAAGTTTTGACGACACGTCGTTTTTTTGAGGCGGGGATCAGCGTTCGTATCTCCTTCGCTTCCACGCCCGGACCGGGAAACAGGTGGTTCACACTCGCGCCCTCTGGGAGAAGATCCCGGCCTCGAAATGTTTAATCTTGGACGGATGCTAAGACAGGGGATATTTCTAGCACTTTTTAATATTACGGGGGACCATAGTAATCAGGACCTACGGTACACACCAAAACCTATATATTACCCTATTTTTACTAATCATGTTTGGTCCTAATTACTATGTACCCCCGTAAATAATAATATTTCTGGGTGACGGGGCTCCTGAACTGAGGAACGATCCAATACTTTGTTTTTTTGGGGAGGTACCGTTCATGTTTTACAATGTCGAAATACACCTAGACCATGGGATCGTTCGTTCATCGGGTGAAACGTTAAATTTTTACCAAAAGTCCGTTTTTTTGGGGGGGGTGTTACAGAGCGCCTCAAGAATCTTTGGGTGCGCCCCGGTTGCGGCATGCGTCGTTGGGGCGACTAAAGTGCTGCAGGGGGGTATGCCCCATCCATGTGACGCTGAGGCTTGGCGGACAGCCTTTATCGACGTAAGAGCGGTGGCAAAGGCCAAGTTGACTGTCTCGGCAGCGGACGAGGAGACCGGTCGAGCAGGGATTTTCCACCAACACATGAGTTTTCCTTTGAAAAAATCTCTGACCAAGTAGAAAACTGCGGGCAGGAAGTACGCTTCATCCCGCTACTTCGTGTTAACTTGTGTCATATTAACCTGTTTCGTGTGCGCCAGGTGTCTGCCGTAGGGATGTCACCGTTCAACAGCGTTGGCTCCCTCCGAGCCGCGATCTACACCGACATTGACCGCAAAACGCGTCCCACTATCGACGCGGGTGGCGGTAGCGGCGGCGGCGGCAGCAGCAGCCCTAGCCCCGCCTTCCTCTTCTCTTACGCTGACGGTGTACCAATAGACCGAGGACAGGAGGACAGGTTAAGCGTACAAGACATCGCCATTGCATCATCGCCTTCTTCGAGAGAGACTAACAACGTGAACCCTAGGGGGGAGAAGGATGGCAGAGGGCGCTCGGCCGAGGCGTGCGTGTTTGTACGAGCTTGTTCGTATCAGAGCGATGAGCTGGAAACAGGGGATGGCTTGCACGAGGGCGGTGTGTTGAGTCGCTGGGGGAGTCTGCAGGGAGGGTCTTGTGAAAGCGAGGTAGGTTTATACTGTCGGTCTATCATAGCGGTGACGGGTGTTACGAAAGGGGGGTAGCAATTTTTTGTCCGAAAAAAATCCTCTTGACTGACTAGACTCCCCAACTGAAGAACTATAGAATATCGACGGGGTACCATTTGTGTGTTTTGCAGGATTTTTCGTTATATACCTACTACCAGTAGGCCGTGGGATTGTCCGTCGGGTTGCACTTTCCTTTTTGTTAGCTGAGTTTTTTTTTTTTTTTGCTCCTCAAGTGAAAGGCCTCAGAAAATGTAAGTGAACACCTACCGCAGCATGCTGATGAGTACTGATGAGTACTGATGAGGCAAGAACTGTACTGATGAGACAAGAACCACCGCGAGTATCATTAGTAACCTCAGGAAGTACGCGCTGAACATCGTTAGAAAACGTTAGCCAAGAAAAGAAGCGAGCGGAAGCGTTGGTGCACACAAATCGCTCCCGAACGCAAGCTGGTACGAGTGGCACGGCCGATTGCTATTACAATGGCACCTGCTTGCTAAAAGCTTGTAAACCGTACTGTAATAATGGCGCCTACCTGCTGCAAGCTCATAAAACGCGCAAGACTCTAGAGTATACTACACCACTCCGCCCTCGGCCTGTCGCGGTACCTGACCCCAACCCTAACCCTAGCCCTATACTAACCCTGACCCTAACCCTAACCCTAGCCCTATAACCCTAACCCTAACCCTTTAACCATATAACCCTAACCCTAACCCTAACCCTAGCTCTAACCCTAACCCTAACCTTCATCTGAACGTTCTCTCTCCAGGCGTTTCCGCTCGACGATTCCGCCGGTGGTAACCAGGATCTTTTACTTTCAACTGACCAAGGTAGCCTATCGCCACCCGGCAAGCATGCCAGCCTATATTTTCATGGTGGACGCGAGCATTGGTCGGGTGATGGGCGAGGTAGTCGGACTACTCTTGGGGCCGGTGGTTTGAACGTCTGGAGCACGCAGCGAGCACAGAGGAGAATGTCCGTCAGCTTTGACGAGTCGAAGGCCGCACGACGTCAGAGAATCCTTGAACAGGTGTGTGTGTTACGCGTTTGGTTGACTTAACCCTTCTAGTATTACGGAGATCTGTTTTTGTTACGGAGGACCATAGTAATCAAAAACCATGATATACACAAAACCTATATATATCCTTGTTTTTACTAACCATATTTGGTCCTCATTACTATGTCCCCCCATAATAGTATTTTTACGGAGATCTATTGCTAGGAGGATGATTTACAAAGCAAAACAGAGGGGGGGAAAAGCGCACCCCCGTTTGTTTGTTTTTTTGCGTTTCATTGGAGAATATGTTGAATATGTTGTGGCCTGCTCTATGTACACGTTATGCAGAGCCTCACACGAACAAAGGCGCCACATGGGAGAGCTCGACTAAAACGTGGAGATGCTTCTTCCCTTTGTTGTGTTTCAGTTCGTCCTGTTAACAATGGGTGTCCGCAAAAATAATGTGAAAATGATCACACACTGCAAAAATGATGCCACGCTGGTTCCGAGTAGTTTGTACTATAAATACGCGGGTGGAGTTACAAAAGGATGTCTTGCAGATTGGCATTGTCTTTATCCTTATGAGGACAGCGCATGCCCTTTCACCACAGCTTGTGTATAGGTGCTCCCGAGTATCGACTGCTCTTTGTTTCCGCGCGATTTAGCTTGCTTGTGTGATTAGGAACTGTTGTTGACATACGAAGTAATACAGTAGTGGTCCCTCTATAGTGCCGGTATGCGCCATCCGGAAACACCGGCACTATAGGGGCAACCGGCACTACTCCGCAGACTACCACTCTAGGTTGTTCCCATCTATGCCAAGCGATTTCACAGGCACGATAGCGGGCGACCGGCACCACTCAACCGGCGGTATAAAGGGACCACTATTGCATTGCAGATATGACCTGGGGGTGTTCGTCGGAAACTGTACGCCTACACCCTCGACGCTCCCCGCCATACGGCTGGAAAGGATTTTCCGCTCGTAGTTTGACTTGAACAGAGAACGTATCTGAGCAATATATCGTTTCTGCCAAAGATAGCCACTCACGTTTGCTGCACTTCCAATAAGTTGCGACTTATGATGCCCCCCCCCTGCGCATTACATGTCTGAGTTTTTTCCTTTTAACCGTTTTTTCGTATGTTGTCGCAATCCCAACAATATAGGTGGAACGCTTGGCGGCGTCGAAAGCCACGACCATCGCCAAGGTAAGCATTGGCCACCTTGGCGCCCTTCGATGATCTTGGAGCTTTGTTTGTTTCACGTGCACGTGTAATCGTTACACCCTCTTGAGCACGTCGAAAAAGAGCGCAAGCCCTCCCGTCTCTTCCTGAGTTACCTTCAGCCACATCGACAACGGCCGATTAAAGGTGTCAGTGACCAAACGAACCTGTTCGACTGTTGTTGCATGAGTCTCTTCGTGCTGCAGTGGGGGTGCACATATGTTTTTCTGAGGATCCTCACTTGAGGAGCTCTACAACGACTAACGAGAAAAACTGAAAGTGCAGCCCGATGAACAATCTTTCATGGCCTAGGTACTCATCGAATTATATTGTGAAGCACACTTGGTATTCCAACTATATTCGGTAGTTCCTTGGTTGGAGAGCCCCCGTTTGTCGTAAATGGTTTTGACCGCAAATGTGCTCCCCCTGTCGTTGCGTGAATCTCTTCACATGTACCACAAGAGCGTGTTCCGCGGAGGAGTTCCTTTCCTGTAGCACTACGTTCGAACACATTCAACGCATTCAGTTACGGTGTACACTTAGGAGATACTCCTCCACATACAGCTAATGCGTTCAATCACGACTTACACCTAGGATGAACTTCTCCACATGCGGCTCATACAAAAAAGTTGGCGAAGTTTTCACAGCGTGCGCTATGTCCCGCCCACTCCCAGGGACAGGTTCATAGTGCACACCTAGGAGATACTTCACCACATACCAATACGACTCACACAAAAAATAGTCGACCTTTTCACAGCGCGCCATGTGTCGCCTACTTCAAGTCAACACATGCACTGCGTGCAACAAGGGTGTACACCTAGGAGATATTTCTCCACATACAGCTCATGCAAAACATCGCCGAGTTTTCACAGCGTGCGCTATGTGCTCATACAAATCATAGCCGAGCTTCTCACTGCGTGCGCTATGATATGCGTCGCCTATTTGCAAGGACAGGTTTGTAGGGGACACCAGGCGAGGGTTCTCTTCAGAGGGCGCCTTAATCGGCACCAGAAGGCCTTGACGATTCAGCTGAGCGTGCGGCGGTGGGCCGCTTGGCTCGAGCTCAAACATCGTGTTCGACGCAGGTAAGCCAGTCAGCACCTAAACAAACAAAATGACATCGAGAAATGAACAGTGAAAAAAAAAAGGACATTCAGAAATTAACACCACTGCAGCTTTACCCTTTATCACTGCATATATCATACGAGTTACTACACTAATTCCAAGTAGTTAGTCTTCAGAACCGCGTGTGCAGTCCGGAAGGGGTTAATTACGAGTCGGTGGCTTATTTTTGGGACAAAAAACGTGTGACGTTGAGGTTTGTCGATCCCATAACGGGACCTTCTCTAAGCTACTACACCTTCTCAAGTTTGTTGCGTCTCTCAACCCAGACTTGCCGCTTTTACCCTAGAGTTAAAATATTACTTTTAGTACCATTACAATGATATATATGCAATTCAGTTTGAACTCATTCTGCTACAGATTGACAACACGATTTTAGTACAATTCCAATGATATATTTGGAGTGCAGTTCGAAAAATCACTCTGGTATATACGTACGGTTTACTGCACGGCGCACGCAGGGATGGAGCCGTGAAAATACAGGCATTGGTGCGCTCACACATTTCTCAGCGGGAAACGTCTCTTCTGCGAGAAGCGGCTCTTCGCCGCGACCGTGAGGATGCCGCGCAGCGCATCCAATGCAACGCGAGAAAAATGGCCGCCCGGTTAGAGTTTCAGTCCAGGTGGCAGATGCGGAAGGCAGCGGTTGTGTTGCAGTGCTGGGCGAGGCTCAAAGCGGCTAAGGAAAAGGCTGGTCTTCACGCGCAACGCAGGTACCTGGGTGACTGAATCTGCCCCGTCGCAGCCAAGCATGACAGCATGACAGCATAACAGCATGACAATGGATGGTACTACGGGAGAACATATTTCATAATAATAGTAACCAGGACCAAATTGGATGGTAAACTCAGGAGAAATTACGACTTTTGGCGTCCATCGTGGGTTCTGATTACGATGGTCCCCGTAATAGTATTAATTACGAGCGAAGCGAGCTGCTAGTTGACACGACCGCCCAAAATTTTGGGGGTTCGGTTTGAGCTGGGTGAAGCCGGAGATCTGAAGTGGAGAATCTCCGAAAATTGTTGGGGTTGTTTTTTGTGCCTTCCATCGGCGCACACACAGTTGACGATAGTTACAAATACCCACCAGCGCGAGTTCCATACTAAAGCTACCCTATCTTAACAGAGAGGTAGCATAGCACATAACATCCAGCTGTCTCTGTTTGAAGCTGTGGAATCTCACTCGAGGCTATCCTCGCGTGGTGTAGACAGAGCGGCGTTTGGATATCGCCTCCCTTGCATGTGAACATTACACACCTCGGGCAGGTCAGGATCTAGATCACCTACAGTACATCCAGTATCTGCCGTTATGAGATGTTGTGCTGGATCTGTACTCTAGGATCTGTATCTATAGAGTACAGACCCATCCCAGGAAACACGTGCTAGATCACGCAGATCGTACGGCTTCCACCGGGTAACATGAGCTAGATCATACAGATCTTCCCTGAAAGATCTAAATCATCAAGTAGGGATCGGTTATCTGTCCGAGGTGTGGAACATTAGTTCATTACTTCACTCCCACACTACGTATGGTTTTCATTGCTGGACACGCATTGCGATTGCTGCCACCCTGTATGTGTTGACGTGTGCGGCGGCCTTATTTCAGCTGTGTCCCACAACTTTCCCCCCTTCTTCGTCGCATGCATTCACGGGTGCAACTTGATTCGTAGTGCTTCCCTGAGCCTGGCAACCACCGCGGATCCGACTTCTGTGGCAAACGTGGAGAAGCAAGAACCTTCGGTAGCCGGCGAGCCGGTTACAAATGAGCCGTTGACCGCCGAAGCAACCACTCACACGGTGGTGGCCCCTTCTGCGCAAGGGTCCGTGGTCGAAATGGAGGAGGGCGGAGCCCCGGTAACCGACGAACCGGATGCAAATGTAGTAGTGCTGGCCGACGAAACACCTGTTCACGAGGTGGCTCCGTCGTCCCAAGGGCCCAGCGTCGAAATGGAGCAGGGTGGAGTTTCGGTAGAGGGCAGACCGGATGCAAATGTAGTAGTGCTGGCCGACGAAGCAACTACTCACGAGGTGGCTCCGTCATCGCAAAGACCCCACGCCGAAGTGGAAGAGGGTGGAGCTTTGGTGGCCGACGATGTAGTGCTGACCGCTGTAGGAACTGATCATGAGGTGGCTCCGTCCTCGCAAGGATTCCAGCCCGAAACCCTTATGGCCGCTGCTGAAGAGGGGGAAGCTCTAGAGAAAGGGGCTGCTAGCGAGAAGGAAGTATCAGCTGCAACCATGGGCCCGTTGGACACTGTTTCTTTGAGCACAGAGGAGCCACATCTAGATGGCGGGGGGGGGGGCGTTTCCGAGCCTGAACGTGTGACTTCTGAGTGTTCAGAGGCAGTAGATAAGAGGGCACCTCTTGGGGTGGAGGAGGGAGCGGTTGCGGCAGTGGACAAGATTGCATCACTTAGGGCGGAGGAGCGAGCGGCTGTCTTTGATGATGAGAGCGTCAACAGTGAGACGGTAACAAGGACTGAAGGTATCCCCTTCACCGCAAACGAGCACGCGCCCCCGGATAAGGGAGGAGTGGTAGCTGGCTCTCCCCACGCTGCTGGTGCAGTTCCCGTTGGTGACGTGCCTGTTGTTGGAGAGAACTTCGTCCAGGAGGGAGGGGGGGGTTCGGACTTTGCGGCACCGCAGGAAGAACCAGCCTCGGTGTGTGACGCGGCACTCACCGAAAGTGTAAGACAAGACCATGACGCATTGTCGATCGGGCCAAGTGAGCAGGTGTCGGAGAACAACACGGACAAAACGGTGGTCACACAGATATCTGCAGTCGCAGTCGGAGAGGCTGGAGCTCGGCAGCTCGCTGTGGAAGAAGAGGACGCCTCTATACTGATGGATACGGAGGAGACTTACGCGACGGCGACTGAAGAAAATACTCCAAGCGCCGCCCTGGATGGCGAGCCTGCTGGTGATGTCGCTCCTTTGAACATTGAACCGATGCGTGAAACTTCGGCAGACCAGGATTGTGTAAACTCTGGATCATTGGACGATCTTACTCCGTCAGCCACAGATATCGTGGGAGTGGCCAAGGGGATTGACGACGCACAGTTCACCTCTGAGGTAAAGCAGGATAGCACCTCAACCAACGCCAACGCCAAGGATGTTGATGACGCTGCACAAATCACCCCCGCGGTAGAGCAGGATAACACCTCAGCCAGCGCTAAGGACGAGGCACGGATGGATGAACCCACTTCGGAGGTAGTTGCGTCGGGAGATGCTATCCCCACAGTTGAAGAATCTTTCGTCGTTCCTGTATCCGACGATCCTCCATCGTCAACCACAGAGGCCGTAGGAAATGCGGGGGAAACCGAAGTATTACAGCCAGTACCCGTGGCTTCGCAGGAAACGCCTGGGACGGCGATCAAAGATAGTTCCCCAACCAGTGCTGAGGATGGGGCATCGGCTGATGGACCCACGTTAGAGGAGGTTGCGCCGGGATATGCTACTACGACAGCTGAGAATCCTGTTGTCGTTCCGGCATCCGACGACTCGCCAAAGTCAGCAGAAGAGGTCGTGGGGCATGTGCAGGACGCTGAACAATCACAGCCTACACCTGCGGCTGCGAAGGACAGGGCGGTGGCTGCGATCACGGACAACATCTCCACCGACGCCCTTGACGGGACATCGGCCGAACAACTTGCCTCCGGGGTCGCTGTACCGGAGTCTATATCTCCAGTACCCGTGGAGTGTGCTACCAGTCCACTATCACATGGCACTACCGGGCCAATGGGAATGGTGACAGATGCTGACGTTGAGTTTCCCACTCCTGAGGCTGGAGATGAGATGTTAGTGGCCGCAATCGAGGACAGTTCTCCTAACGTTATCCCGGGTGTAGCGTCGACTGACGAGCCCGCTTCAAATACCCTTCCCCAGGAGTGCAAGACCCCCGCAGCCGAGGAGTCGCTCGCTCATCCAGTATGGAATGATCCCACCACCTCAACCAAGGAGAGCCCGGCGGCGGCTTATCAACGCACATCCGTGAATACGGAGGATTCCTTGGCGGTTGCTATGGAGGAAAATGCTCATGCTGCCGTTCGCGACGGGGAGGAGTCTGCTGGTGAACCCGCTCCAACTACCATTGCGCCGTTGCGAATCATTCCCGCAGCCGAGGAACCTATTGCCCGAGCGATCTCAGGAGACGCTACCTCTGCAACTGGGGAGGCTTCGAGATCAGTGGAGGGTACTGAAATCCCACAACCCACTTCCGTGGTTTCGGAGGAGGTATTGGTTGCGGAGATCGAGGATAGTGCCGACACCAACCCGTCAGGCCCGGTGACTACTGACGAGCCCGCGTCTACGATCCCTGCGCCGGAGGATATGACCCCTGGAGCCAAAGCACCTGTAACCGTCACGGGCACGGCTGATCTTGCTTTGGTGATTGGGAGGATTCCGAGAACGGTCGAGGATACTGGCGTCGAACCGCTCATTCCTGTCGCCGAGGGGGAGATACTAGCAGCCGTTAACCAGGTTAGTGCCTCTAGCGCGACGGAGGGTGCAATGCCTAAACAATCCAAGTCGGAGACTGCTGCGCCGGAGAGCAGTGAAATGGCCTCCGACGAGAAAGTGGACATCTCGGTCACGGTCGATCCGACTTCGTCCGCCACGGAGGCTCTGGGAATGGTGAGGAATATCGAGATTGAACCATCTTCTTTTTCGGGTGCTGAGGAAGATCTTGCGGGTGCTGAAGAAGAACATGCTTGCACCGTCTCCCCGGGAGAAAAAATTGCTGATAAGTCCGCCCACATTTCCTCTCCACTCGAGCACGTCATGTCCTCAGCCGAGAGATCTGTCGACGTCCCTGCGGTCACGAGTGAGCCTCCTTTGGCGTTAACGGATACCCTAGGAATGTCCCAGGAGGTTGGGTTCGAACAACCCGCCCTTGTGGCTGGAGAGGATAACATTAAGGCTACGAGGCAGGTTAATACCACCATTGACGCTACAGATGGTGTATGGGCTGAACATCCCGCTTTGGAGACCACTGCTTTGGAGTATAGTGCAACGGCAGCCGAAGAGAAATTCGCCTCTCCGGACACGGACGATCTTGCTGTGTCGGCTACAGAGGGCCTGGGGGTGGCGAAGGATGACGACATCGAAAAGCCCGTACCTGTGGGAACGGAAGAAGTGTTTGAGGGTGACGAAGAGGCTAACACCCGGGCCATCGCCTCGGATCAAGAGTCGGCTGATGAGCCCCCATATTTCGACCGGCCGTTGGTGTACGCTCCCCCCGCAGCCGAGGAGTCGGTGTCCGTCGAGGCCATGTGTGACCCTCCCTTGGTAGACGCAGATTCCCTGGGAATGGAGAAAGATGCTGACATCGAAGAGCACACCCCTGTGGCTGAGGTGGATGTGCCGTCTTTAGTTGTCGGGGATAGTTCCACTCGCGGTGTTCTAAACCAAACGCCCGCTGACGAGCCCGGGTTGATCGTACCTTCTCCAGAGGGCGTCGCATGTGCTGTCGAAGGGTATGTCACCGTTCAGGGTCTGGAGGACCCTAACTCTTCGACCGCGGAGGCCTTGAGAACGGAAGAGGCTGCGGACCTTGATAATATCGCCCCTGTCGATGGGGAGGAGACGCCGGTAACTCCAGCAGAAGTAATCGCCACTTCTGACGCCATGGACGGGGCACCCTCTGCTTCAGAGTCTGCTACCACAATAGCCACTGAGGAAGTCGCAGCTCCAATCGTCAGAGATCCTAAATCGTCAGCCACGGATGCCTTGGGGGTGGCGACGGATGACGACGGTGCAATACCCAACCCTGTGAGGGCGGAGGAAATGCTTGCAGGCGCAGGTGCTATAGAGGTTGATCCCCCCGCCGTCCTCTTCGACGACGCGTCTGCTGCTGAGCCCGACCATAGCCCTCCTGCACTGGTTGACGTGGCCGCCGTAGCCAAGGAGTCTGTCGCCGTCTCCGGTACAGATGAGTCTACATCGTCAGTCAAGGAATCTCCGGGAGCGAATAACGAGACTATTATCGAACAGCCCACTCCTGGAACTACGCAAAAAATGCTGGAGTCTGCGATAGCGGGAAATGCCCCCGCCATCGTCCCGAATTTGGTGCCTGCTGATGAGTTTTCTTTGGAGATTACTGCGCCGGAGCGCGTAACGCCTGTAGCCGAGGAGTCTGTAGTTGCTTCGGAATTGAATAATCCTGCCCCGCCCACCGCTGAGGTGCCGGGAATGGGGGGGGGTGATGACGTCGCGCAATCCACCCGTGCGGGTGCGGGAGAAATACTTGCGGAAGTGGTAGAGGTTGGAGTCACCGAGGTTGCCGTCGACGGGGTATCTGCTGACGAGCCCACTCACACCACCCCATCGCTGGAGGACGCTACCTCCGCAGCTACGGTGCCTGTCACCGTCTCGGTCCCATCCGATCCTCTCTTGACCGCCGAGGAAATCCCGGAAATGGGTGAGGATGCTGGCATCGAGCAATCCAACCTTGTGGTTGGGCAGGAGACACTCGCGGCGACGATTCGGGCCGATGATGCCCTCACTAACACTACAGACACCACGTTGGTAGAAGAGCCCGCTTTGGATATCGCCATGCCTGAAGATTGTGCCAACACAACCGGAGCGCAAGTTGCCGCCCCGATCACGGACGATTTGTTACTATCAGCCTCGGAAACACTGGACAAGGAAGAGAGTAGCGATGCCGGAGGATTTACCCCTCTGGCCGGTGAAAAGCTGATGTCTTCTGAAAATATGTGTTTCACCCCTAATGCTGCGGACGGCACGTCGACTGAACAGCCCGCGTTAGAGACATCCACACCGCGGCATGTTACCAAGTTAGACGAGGAGCTTGTGTCTGTTCTTGTCACGGGCGAGCCAGCTACGCCAGCTACGGAGGTCCTGGGAATGGGGGAAGGTGCCGAAATCGAACAGCCCAGCCCTGTTGCCGAGGAGCATATTGCCGAGGAACCTATCACCCCGACGCCGACCTTTGTGGCTGCGACGGAGGAAAATACCCTCCTTATTGATCCCGACTCGAGGTTGACTGAACAGTCGGCCTCTGCAACCTTAGCACCGGGGTATGCACCCCTTGAAGCCGAGGAGCCTGTCTCCGATCCGGTCACGGGTGAGTTTACCCCGCCAGAAGCTGCGACCTCGGGAATGAAGGAAGATGCTCACGTCGAGCAGTCTACCCCTGTAACTCAGGGGGCGATGCCGCTAGCTTCGACGGACGAAAATACCACCACGAGTGCTATAGACGGGCTGTTGGCTGAAGCACAGGGCTCTTGGGATACTGCTGCAGTGGAGAATACTACAATGACACCCGGGGAAAGAACTGACGCATTGACCACGAGCGACCCCATTTCTTCAGTCACGGAGGTCCCAGGAGCGGTTAGGGATACCGACATCGAACAGCCCACCCCTGTGAGTACCGAAGAAATTCTTGCGGGTGCGATAGAGGAAATGACATCCACAATCGTCCCGGGTGAGGAGCCTGCTGACCAACCTGCTTCCGTCGACGCTCCGTCGGAGTGGGTGCCCTTGGTATCCGAGGAAGATAGCGCTGCGCCAGTAATTGATGGTCCCACTTTGGCAGCCAAGGACAACATGGGAACGGTGGAGAGTCCTAAGGTCGAACAGTGCACCGCTGTGGCTGAGCAGGAGATTTCCGGGGCCGCGATAGAGCAAAGCCCTCCAACGGTTGTCCTCGATAGGGCGTTGGGCGAAGGTGTTTCTTCTACAACGTCTGCCCCAGCGTGTGTAGGCCCTGCGGAACTGGGGACATCCTCGGCAGAGGCTACCTCTGTCGCTACTGAAGTCGTGGGTAACCCTATCTTGTCAGCCATGGAGACATCCAAGGTAGAGGAGAATACCGGTGTTGAGCAGCCTGCCCCTGTGGCTGGAGAGTCAGCGCTGGTGGAAGCGGTCGAGGATAGCAGTGCCTCAACCGACGTGCCGGAGGAAGGATTGGCTGAAAACATTGCTTTCGGAGTGGCTGTACCGAAGCATGATTCCATGGCTGCCGAGCAGCGTGTAGCTGTGCCCATGACGAGGGGTGCTAGCTTCTCAGTCGAGGAAATCCGGGCAATGGCAGAGGGTGTCGGTGTCGAAAAACCTCCCCCTGCTGCTACGGCGGAGACGGTGGCCGAACTTCAAGATCATGATGCCCTGCATGGGGTGTCGACTGAAAATACCACTTCCAATTTCGATTCACCGGAGTATGGCGCCTCGGTAGCAGCCGAGGACCTTGTCGATGGCCGGGAGACTGACGAGTGTACCATGTCAGCCGCAGAGGATGTAGGACAGGTGACGAACAATGAGGTTGCACAACCCACCTCTGTCTCTAGCCAGGAGGCGCTTGCGGCTGCGACCGAAGATTGCGTCCCCATCAAGGTCCTGGGTGCGGCATCTACAGGGGATAACGATTCCGTGTCCGCTTCACCGGAGCACGAAGCCTTGGCAGAAGAAGAACCGATCGGTGATCTCGATAGTTTGACCTCGTCAGCCCGTAGGGTGTTGGAAATGGTGGAGGATGCTGAGGTTACACAACCCGCTCCTGAGGCTGCGAAGGAGTCTTTGGCGGCTACAATTGAAGGCGTTGCCCCGGACGTTGTCCTAGACGCGGCTTTGGCTGAAGAGGACGCCAGTATGACCGCTGCGCCAGAGTATGTAGCCCCAGCAGCCGAGGATACTGTCGCTGTTTCGGTGTCGGATGGCCCTACCTCGTCGGCTGAGGTCCCCGGGGTATCAAAGGATTCTGAGATTGAACAGCCTATTGTTGTGGCCGGCGAGGAGGAACTGGTGGCTGCAATCCACGCTTCAGACATGCCAGGTGTCCGCGACGGAGCGATCACTGAAGACCCCGCTTTCACAGTTGATGTGCATGAGTCAGGAGATCCGGCAACCGAGGACTCTCTGGTCGGCCGAGAGTTAGGTAATATCATTTCGTCGATAGGTGAACCATCTAACCTTACCGCCGAAGACGTTGTTGAGGCGCCCGCGGATGAAGCTTCGGTGGTAATAGCGGAGGATACAGTGGCTCAGAAAAATGTTGCTGAGGCTTCAGAAAGTCAGCGAGTCGAGGCAACCACTCCGGAGGTAGTTGCGGAGGCACCAGTGATGGAAGAGGGCGCGGAGGTTGAAAAGGAGCACCCCGTGGCCGGGGAGCAGGCACCAACGACTGCTGTTGTAGGGGACAGCGTACATACTGCTGCCCTTGACTTGCCTATACCTGCAGAACCCTCTCTAGGGCCAGCTGCGCGGATAGAAGAAATCCCAGAAATCGGGGAACCTGTATCAGTTGTTCTTGCCGTCGACGGTGGTGCTGAAGTATCCGCGGATACATCTCTGGAAGCAACGATGGGGAATAGCGAGGCGGACAAGGCTATCGCCGGTAACACTGAAGTCCTGTCGGGGGAGGCGCTGTTTATGAAGGTAGCCGAAGAGTCATCGGCGATAGTAGAGGGCACTGAAATTAAGCAGCTTATGTTTGGGACCGGGGATCAGACACTAGTGAATCCGATCGAGGGCATAGACTCAACTGTTGCGGTCGATGAAACGATCGCTGAGGGGTTATCCTCCACGACGTCTCCGGATATAGACGCAGGGCCGACAAACGAAGGACTTATCGCTTCACCAGTAGCGGGTGATCTTACCTTCTCAGTGTTTGAGGAATCCTCTATCGCTGTTGTAGATGCCATTGAAAAGTCCGCGGAGAGCCCTCCCGTGAGTACGACCGAGGATGCTGACGTCCATCAGATTGTCGACGGTGCTGTCGAGGACGGTACGGCGGAGGCGTCAATTCCCGGGACAACCGAGGAGGTACAGGGATCGGTGGAGGACACGCAAACCGAGCTCCCTCCACTCGTGGCAGAGGAGGAAGTCCAGGCGTTGGTCCTTGACGGAGACCCCGCTGAGAAACCCGCTTCCATGGCACATATGGGGGATGAGGCGGCGGCCGGACAACCCTCCGTCAAGACAGCTGCAATGGTGAATGACACCCCGGCAGCCGAGGAACCTTTCGCGGACCAGACAGTGGGCGACCCTGTGTTGTGGGTAGACGAAGCATCTGCGTCGACCGTCGATAACTCTGTTATCGGTTCTGTGGAAAAGGAGCCGGTTGAAGCTATTGGCGGGGTTGCAGCCCACGAGGCTGACACCCAGGCTACAGAAAGCAAGCGGGATGAGGCCTCCACTCCAAAGGATATGGATCAGCTATCGGAGGTGGCGGATGAACTTGACATGAAACAGCCCGTCCCTGTGGGTGAAGAGGGGGTGTCGGAAACCACCACCGCAGAACCCGGGTTCGTGACTGCTACGGGGGGCGAAGCCACCCCAGTAGCCAAAGAGCCTGTTGTCAGCGCTGGTTTGGGTGGTCCTACATTACCGATAGACAATTCGTCTGCTTTTAGGACAGACGCAGACGGTGATGTGTCCGTGGACAAGGCGTCTGAAGAAAATGTGCAAGAGGATGAGATCCAGGAAGCTGTTTCGAATAGTACCCAGGACACACCAACCGAAGTGCTTGCTACCGAGCAGCCCGCTCTTGTGGCTGATAAAGACGAGCGTGGGGGTGAAACTGTAGAAAATGCTTCTGACGAGAGAGCACCGGCGAAGGAGCTCGGTTCTGAATCCCCCGAGATAGAGGAAAACTCTCCGGCTCTCGAAGGGCCCCACACTCAGCTTGTACCAGATGTCCCTATATCGTCTGTTGATGCCGCATTCACTCTCGACGTCGACGCTTCCATTTGCATGGTTAAGGACCTGCCGACCATGGCCGCAAATGAAGACATCGCGGTCTCGCAAGCCGCAGCTGATAGCGCTGAAAGCAGGTTTGTGGAGGTTGTTACTCCGGAGGTGGTCGAGATTACTCCGGACATATCCTCGACTCCAGCACAGGAGGAAGCAGTTTTGGCTACCGAGGGGCTTTCGACCAACGCAATGGTTGTCAACGACGCGCCTGGAACGGCAGACGATTCGAAGAGCGAAATAGGTTACCCTGTAATCGGGCAGGAGACGGCGGTGGCTGCCGCAGAAGATATTGCGACGCTTATCCAGGATGGAGATATCATAGGAGAACCTGCTTCCGTGAGTGACACACTAGCTGAAGGAGCGCCAACCTCTCTCGAGCCGCTTGCCAATGGTTTTCTGGCTGCTGCTGCGGCGCCGGTTGACAACGAATCTGGTCTAGTTGTCGCCCACGATGTTGACGGATCTACCAATAATGATCCGAAAGAAAGAATCGAGGGGGGTGAGAATCGCCAGGTTTCTACCGATGGTTCCGCGGACAGAGCTATGGGGGTGCCTGATTCCGAGGTAGCGACGGAGGCCCCTGAAATGACGTCGGACGCCGAGGTAGAGAATGACTCGCCTATGATTGGGGAAGAGCCGCCGGTGGACACCATTCGAGATGGTATCGAATCTGCGAATAATGACGTGTCAGCAACGATCGAGGAGAACAGGGAGGGTGACGCACAACACGCTGACGTACTTCTTACCGAAAGCGGACTGGCCGGGGTGCTCGACCTGGACGCAGACGAGGAGAGTCAGAAGGCAGGGCAGGCAGTATGGGACAATGAGGTCGTGACACACGCCACTATAGTTGGGGAGGAAGCACCACCTGCTACGAGCGAGGAGAGCGGGCCACCTGCCACGACCGACGAGAGTGGGCCGATCACCGGTTCTGACAAACCGGTCACTGACCTTGAGAGATTGGCCGTCGGCAGCGACGGAGCGATCGCTGACGAAACCACACCGCTTGCCAAGGCGAATGAAACTACAACCCCGCCAGCCGAGGAGACGCTCACCAGAGGAGTCGCCCCTGAAGATCCTACCTCCCTGCTCGATGACGGATATTTAGCTGCGTACGATACTGTTGGTGAACCGGTGGACAAAATCGAAGACGAACGATCGGTGGTCGTAGGCGAGGCGGGCGAAGTCCAACAGATGATCGCCGAGATGCCGGAAGGCGTACAGGTGGATGTGCTCACTCCAGATGTAGATGACCACGAACTGGTACTGGCGAAGGATACAGATCCCGAGCAGACCATCCCTGCAGAGTCCATGTCATCCACTGCAGCTGGTAACGCCAACTCAGAGCCGTGCGCCGAGGATTTCATCACCGACGTTGTGGTGTCGCGCGGCTCTGTTTCGTTGGAAGACGGAATATATGTTGGCGCTGCAGTCGAAACTGCTGAGGTGTCCGAGGAGACACCGTTAACAGCCACTATCGAGGGTGTTGAGGGGCGACAGACTGCGGCCGGTGCTGTCGAGGGCGTACTTGCCGACGGGCTTACTCCGGAAGTTTCTGCGAGTGTGAACATGGCAGCGAACACAGAGATCGATACCCCGACTCTTGTGAGTGGGGAGGAGATGCCGATGGCTAGGGTGGGGGAAGGGGCGCCTACTGCCGCAGTTGATAGAGCGGTCGTTGAAGAGCCCTCTCATACTGCCACTGCTGAGAAGGAGCAAGAAGTACAGGCGACCGAGACTACTGCCCCCACCGCCGCCCTTATCGGGATCTCTACAATACAACGTCCCTCCTTGGGTGCTGCAGAGGAGCAAGAAGCTCCCAAAAACGAAAAACCTCTTGCCGATGACGTCGTGTCGGGTGATACTCCCTTGTCGCCGGGCGAGGCGTCTACACCAATACTAGCCGTCGATGGCGCTGTTGAGGACACTGACCCTGTGTCCGTTGCCCACGGGTCGGTCGCCGAGCAACCTACCTCCTCGGCTTCCGTGCAGGAGAATACACCGATAGTTTCAGCAGCTAAGGGGTCTCTCACTGACATCGTTGTGTCGCGGAGTTCGACTGATTTCGCCCTCGGCAGTGCTGATGAGGCATCCCGGGACGTACCATTGGAAGCCGCGGTGAATATGGAGGAGATTCAGGAGGTTCCGGCCGAGGCAACGGGGAGTGGACAGGAGAAAGCGCTCATTCCCGAAGCAGCCGAGGAAGCATCGATGGCGGATAAAGCAGATGAGGTTGAATCCGCCCCTGTAGGGGAGGAGACGTTCGTTTCTGCATTCGAGGACAACGCTCCGACTGTAACCCCCGGCGAAGAAACCGCTGATAATCACGCCTCCCTCAACACGCAAGAGGAGGAAGAAGCAGCGGCCCCGACAGCCAATGAGCATCTTACCGAAACGGATACTGGTGGTCCCACCATGCCAGATGGCGAAGCGCCAATCCTTGCTGAGGACGGTGCTATGGGTATGATCCAGGACAATGCGCTAGGAACCTCGATTGCTGGTGGTACCGCGGACAAGCCGAAAAATGAATCAAGTTCAGAGCTGAATGTGGGGGCGCCAGTGCACGTGGAAAGTGCTGAGGTCGGGAATCATTCCGTTTTTGCCTTGGATGAAAAGCCAGACCCTAACCATGGAGAGGACGACTCGCCCACGATTCCAGATGCAGAGAACGCCGAGGAAGCTAATCGCGAGGCAGTTGGTCAACAAACAACCCAGGAAGCTGAAGGGGCGTCGACTGAAGAAGTGATCGAAACTACGACCGAGCAACCAGCTCCCATGTCTAGCGACGGCGTATTCGCGTCCAATACCGAAGACATGCCAATTTCTGGAGAGATAGATACGGGGACTGCTGCGGAAGAGGCTGAAGGTGTTTCGGAGGCAACCCCGCAAGCCGGAGTAGGGTTGGGTGGTCCTGACTCGGCGGTGAACGAAGCCCCTGCATTTATCAGCAACCACGTTGACGACTTAGCTGCCGAAGAAGTACGGGCGAATTTGGCTGAGGATGTTGTAAAGGTTCAGCGAGAAGTTGCTTTCCCTAAAGGCGACGAACCGGTAGCGAGTATCGAGGAGACCGAACCCAGTCCGGAGACGCGTGAGGAGGAACACGTTGTGGAGGCTGCGGAAAGGGAGGGGGGGAACGCCATTGATACCGCGGAAGAGGTTTCAGAGCCCCTGGGCAACACTGCTGAGAGGGATGCACAACCCGTCGAACCCGGGGCGGAAACAGCAGTAGAGGGATTTCAAGCAGCCGATGGAAACGACCTTCGTGAGGAAGGAGCGCGGGACGAGTATGCCACAGACGGAGTGCTCGTCGATGAGACCGTTAATGTGACAGTGGAGCAGGAGGGAAATGTGGCTGCTCACGAAGAATCCCGGCCAGCCAACGTGCTCGCTGGTGATCTGCTTGACGAGGCCTTACCGTCCGATTCTGAGCCGCGTGCATCGAGCTCTGCACAGCCTATAGATGGGTCGGATGGGCAGCCAGCCGAGAGTACGGTGGGTGACGACGGGAAGGAATACGTCGTCGCCTGTGCCGCCGAGGGTGCAAAGACGGATACCCTCACGCCGGACGTAGTCGAGGGTCTAGGGAAAGTGGCTGCTGACGAGCCCCCGCCCGGAACTTCGGGGGAAGAAGAAAAAGCTCCGGCACCCGAGGAAAACCTTGTTCATCATATGCACGCCGAGCTTGCTCCATCGGCAGACGAGGAAGTATCTCTCGCGGTCGTTGAACCTATTGAGGATTCTGAGGGGACGGCAACTGCAGCCGGATTATCTCTTCCAGAAGACAACCAGACCGTTGCCCCGGGCGAAATCCTTCCCGAGGTCGACGAAAACGACTCCAATGGCACAGCTACCGCTTCCGCGGCCGAGGAAATCGATGTCCAGCAGCTTGTCCGTGAAACTGGTGAGGGTGAACTCGTAAACTTGCCAACTTCGGAGGAAGAGAGGATCGAGGAGGTAAGCGATGATGCTCGGGAAGAAACTCCAATGAGTGCGATCAAAGACAGCGCGCCTGATACTGCCTTGGGCTCGGAGGAGGCGATCGTTGATGTACCTCCCGGCACGACTGCAACGGAAGCGGAATCAGCCCGGGTAGTAGCCGAGCAGAACTCCACTTGTGCAACGCTGGATGATACCTCCCGCTCGTTAGTAGAAGCAGCAGAAGCAGCAGTCACCCTTGCTGAGGATGAAGCTACGAAGACATCCCCAGACGAAGTTACGGCGGAGATGGCCGACGAGGGGGAGCTTCCACAGGCGATCGCTATCGTCGAAGAGGATAACCCAGTCGTGATTATAGAGTCAGGCGACACCGCCGCGGTGGGCGCGGAGAAGGAAATTGCCGCGGACGGGGCTGAATCCCTCTTTCAGAGTGTAGATGAGGCTACCGACGGAGATGCGGTGGGAGAAGAGCGTGTCCCGGTTTCGGCGGCAACGGGGACTGAACATCTCTCTTCCTTCACGGTCGAGAGGACTCTTGCTGACGAGAGGGTGTCAGCGATTTCTTCTGCTACGGGGAAGCGAGTTTCTATCGACGAGAGTAGTGGTGTCGGAGAAGGGCATGAGGTTAGGGTTGAAGAGTCATTTGCTGACGCCGCAGGTCTACGATCAGCCTCGACGGACGAGATGGTCGCCGCTGACTACGCCAAAGACAACCCTGATCATGCGCCTGCGGGGGAAGCAGGGATTCGTTCTGGAGAGCCCACGTTTGCGCCTGTGGAAGAGGGATTAATGGCGGGGGGCGAAGAGCACCCGGTCGTCCCACCCCCTCTGGAGGAGGTTCAAGCAACAGACGATACTATTAATGGCGATAAGAAAACACGTTTATCGGAGGCAGCGCTAATTGATTCTGCCATTGAGGCCAATGTTGTGAACCCTACTTCTGGTGTATTGGAGGGGCAGGGGGAAACCGATTATGTTGCTGTAAGGAAAGAAGCAACTCCTCCGTTGGGGTCCGAAGTATGCGTGCCGACCAAGGGGGGCGAGCCAGTCGACGAAGCGGTCGAGCAGACAGCAAAGCTGTCGAAAGAACAAGCTGCAGAAGCCGTGCAGCCTAACTTCGTAGCAGTTGAAGGTCCGGCAGACGAAGCACCGTTGGCTGTCAATGGTGCCATGAAACAAGAGGGTTTCGCGACACGTGTTGAGGATTCTCGCCCTGAAGATGTGGACAGTGAAGCAGAAGCACCTGCAATGACAACCATTGCAGACCAATCTGAGCCTGTTGCTACCGAGGACAGCGCGGCACTGGAAGACAGGGGAAACGCTGCCGAAGCCGCAAAAGAGATGCTCGAGGTACCCGTTGCTGAGCCACTCCATAAGACCCCAGAGAAGGCGCCGGCGTCCCCTCAAATAGCAGAGTTGGCTATCGGAGGGGGTGACACTTTAGCTGTGGAGGATGAAGCGCCGGTGGGAGACGAAGAGGGTTCAGCCGCCATCATCGCAATGGGGGAGGCTAAGGTGTTGACCGCGGCTTCGGGTAGATTACCCAAGCCCACGCCGGAACCCGTCGAGGGAGGGGCGTCCGATTTTTCTTCCCTCGAAGAAGCGGTTGTCCCCGAGCCGATATCCCTTGATGCGGACGCCGGAGAGTCGATGGAGGACGTGAGATTCGTTGAATTTCCAGCCGCGGAGGCAGACAAAGATGTACCGTTGGCGGCCGACAGTGAAACAGATCACCAAGAGGGAGAGCCAGCGATTGGCTACGAGAGTATTCTGGTTGACGAGAACATTGATTATGTGGATAATAAGATGGGAGCTGGCGTAGAGAAATCTGTTCTAGTGACTACAAAGGATGCATCAACCGCGGTGTTTGAAGATGGTGTTCATTCAAACGAAGTACACCATGAGAGTGTTCCGTCTAGCACGGCGACGTTAACATCGACTGCCGAGGGAAAAAATGATAAGGTGATAGACGAGACGCCGCCGGTGGCTTCGGATGTCCGCGACGAGGCCGATCAACTCGTGGTCGCGACCGTCGGAGACGGGCTGGCGGCGAAAGACGAGGAAGTGTCTAAATACGAGGAAGTGTCTAAAGACGAAAAAATAGCTTCCATCTTCTTGGAGTCGGGAGCGGGAGAGAAAGAAGCGGCGTTGGCCAGTGACGAAGAGCTTCGTGAGAGTGCGGTAGTGGTGCCAGACGCCGCAGAGGTAGTTTACGTCGAAAAACCTTCTTCGTCTGAGGATATTGAGGGTGGAACAACTGCAAAAGTTGAGGAACCTGCCGCTCTTTCAACCTCGGAGCAGGCACAAAATTATATGGCTTCAGAAGGGGTGGCGTCCTTAGCCGCACAGAGTGCCGGCATCACTGATATTGACGAGTCTACCCCGGTGTCTATCGACGAAAAAGCAGACGTCGCGACAGCCGAGCCATCGCAAGAGCAAGCATCGACGTCTACTCCCGACGAGCAACCTCCCGCAAGAACCAGAAACGAAGCAAAGCCTGGAGTGTCATCTGGTACGGACGTCACCTTGCAGGATGACGCCGACAGGAAAGAAATAACACACACGGAGGAGGGGGGCGGGCACGCACTACCAAACGCAGTCATGGAGGTAGGAAGTTACGCCATTCAATTTTCTTTGTGCCTTTGCATGTTGTTAATTGGTGGCGCCGGAATGCTCACGGCAACTGCGTTTCTCGCGATTTAGCATTGATGCTTCGATACAGCTACCGCTCCGTACAAATATAACACCACCTCCTTTCCTTATGTTAAGCATCTCATTTAGCGCCACATCATTATCTGACCCGAAGTCACATAGAAATCTCCTCCTCACCGCGTGATCCACCCCGGGTCTTGCTTTGATTGGCTTAATCGCTTTTTCGATCCAATACATCACGATTTGCAGCGAGTGGTGTCACTCTTGTTGAGTGATTTTCCCGCGGTATTTTATCGATATCGGCCGTAGTCTCGGTTGTTGCTCAACTTATGCGATCGCTAAGTGCTAAACTTGGACCCATTCACGATGATGGTTATCGTCAGGAGGGAAACGAAGGACTTCCGGGCGACGAGGCTATAGGTGTCCTTGTGGATTAGGCTTCCTTTCAGTCCACGGCGAGGTGAGAGTCACAAGCTAGGTCCGACAAGGTGTGCGGATTGTTCCCACCGAGGTCTGATCGAGCACGCAGCTGAAACGCAAAACACTGTATGGAGTGATGGCCGTAGTTTAGCGGTTTAGCGAGGTTAACCCTTTTGGGACTCAGCTATAGCGCCCAAAACAGTGACAAGTGCGGTACTATCAGCCGTCTACAGTAGTATGAGCACGCAGCAGAAGGAGTAGTTTGTTGCTGCGCGAGTGTCGTACAGCTCCTTGGATTTTAGTGGGGACACTTGATGAACCAAACAGCCCGAGCTGCTTCGCGTTTCCGTTGCTGCAACCGTCACTTTTTTTTGTTACGTTTTCCCTCTGAAGCCTGAAAAGGATTGAACAAGGCACAAAATGCATAGACTAAGCGACGTACGTCACCGTTGCCGGATCGCAAGGTTTATGTTGAATACAGACGTTTCGGTCAGTAAAACGAAGGCTATCGTCCTCCCCTTGTTGTGTTAGTTTCTCGGTCAAAAAGCTGGTAGCGCCTGCATAGCGAAGTACGTCCCGATTCGGCAAGCCAGATCGGCAAAGTAAAGCTACAGTAAGTTGAAAAAAACTACACGCCAGCGTTGGAAAAAATCCCTACTCCAGGGTCTCTGATGAAATTGTGTAACGCCCATCACCGTCGTGGCAGATCCGCACACGCTTCAGCTTGATCGAGAAAGGTGTAGCCCAAGGCAATTCCTCGATTTGGGCTTCCCCGTCGACGCCATACCTCGAACACCATACGTCTCGTGACGAGGGGTGGGAGTGACGCGGGTGAAAGTACGGGTGTTCGCGATTTTGCACGAGCAATGGACGAGCGGCGATGCTGGATGTAAGAAGCGCAAAACCTAAATCGAGGGGCTAGAATATGTGCACGGAAGGGCGGAAATTTTGGAGCAGGAGGAGAGAAAAACTCGAGCTTGCGTAAGGCGTGTCTGGGTTTTCTGCTGGGTGGGTTTTCTGTGCAATACTGGTATTCTCGTACTTCAGGAGCACATACATGTCGGTTGGTGTAGTCTAAGAAGCGCAAACCTCGACCTGGTCGGGGCTAGAATTAGTGCGCAGAAAGCGGAAATTTTGGAGCAAGAGAAGATAAAACCGCGAGCTTGCGTAAGGCGTGTGTCCGTGGCAAGCTTTAGCTCCAGGCTAAATGCCGAAAACGTTAACCAGGCAGAGCCAGGATTTTGACAGGAGTTTTCTTTTAGCCGTGTTTTTTTTTAACAGTTTGGCGTGTTCGCGTTGCGCTTTCCCGTTGTGTGAACGCACTGCAGGGTTTGCGCACAAACGTAGGAGGTGTAGCTCGTTTGGTTGGACCCAACGAATAGTGTAAGCTTTTAGATTAGTAGACGCAGCAGGGCACGTGGGCATGCGAAAGCAGGTTTCGGAACAGTAGGCAAAGCTCTTGGTGTGAATATCTCGGCTTCATTTCGGAATCACAAGCACAGTACGCAATGGGTCAAATGTGGCGGGGGTGGTGGAAACTGCAGCTAAACGCGCATGTGTGTGGAACATATGCGCGCAATCCACTTGTGATTGAAGCGGGGAGGGGGTGGATTTGATGTTCTCATACGGTGCGTCAAGTCTAAGCGCACACAGTATTAAGAGGTTATTTTCAGACCGGGATGGATAGGTAAACACGACACGATATTTAGGCAGTGGGGGATCGTTATGTGGAAGCTGCGAATTATCGAGGCTGTGAGCCCTCCGACCAATTAAAGCGTGTGGCTGCGGCGGGGCAGCTGAGTATGAGCGGGAGAGAGGGCAAGCATGTGGCACATTCTGGAGCCCCCACGTTCGCGCAAGGTGCAGCGCCACACGCAATTTACCAAAAAGGAAATCGATGGCGTGGTTTCACAGGTTTCGTCCGTTTCGTTACGGCCACTTCGTGTTTCGAGCACAAGACACGATCTGCATGTTCCCCATTGACAGGAAATTTCCGTCAAGGGAATACGATCGATTGAACCTGAGGCAAAGCTTCACACTCAAAATTGCGAGACCGCCATTGCACCAAAGGCAGGATACTGAAAAGCACTGATACATGTACGGCCTAACATCCTGCACGATGGATCTTTTCTTAACCCATATACTACAGGCAAAATGAACATCCAACCCTGATTTCGAGTAGTTTTTCCCCAAAAATATGTATGCCGTTCTGAAGGTTTTTTCTTTTTTTTAAAAAACCCATACGACTATGCCAAGACTACGACAAGACTATGACAACACGACACCACGTATGCGTGCATTGAAACCAACCTCCTACGACCGGATCTAGTTATATCCGCAATTCAAGGTAACGAAAGAGAGGGCGCAACGGACGTGGCCAGCAACAGTGCCAACACGGCGCGTTCTCACGTCGCACACTCCCATGACAGCATGCCCCGCTTCCTCCGTGATAAAAAATCGATGACGCTCCGCCCTTTTCTAGAAGTCCTCTAGGCCTTGTCTGTAAGCCCTCTGCCCTTTTCTAGCTCCCCTCTTGCCCTTGTCTAGAAGCCCTCTGCCATGTTCTAGAAGCCCCCTTGCCCTTTGTCTAAAAGCCCAGGAATGAGAGCGGGCTTCCGTACCTACGATAAGGCGAAGAGTCGGTAGGAACGGCATGTTTGCAACGTCAGATATGAAGTGTATGGGCGAGGGTAAAAACATCCCGTCGAAAAAAGTTTTGTAAACATTCCGTTGTTTTTTTTTAAACATGCCGTCAAAAACAGTTTTGAGCTCAGTTGGATGAGCGCCGCATCCACAGACGACTCCTTAGCCGGCGCTGCACGATCGCAATTATTTTGGCCGATGAGCCCGAATCGCTCTGCAATATTTGTTTATTTTATCCATTGCTGTGATTTTTTCAGCTCAACTCGCTGCAGCTGCTACGCTCGGCGGCATTCTGTGCAAGCCGTGGTTACACGTCTCTCCCGCCCCCTCCCCCCCTTTTTGGCCAAACCAAGGAATACAAATAAATTCGTTCGAAGCTGTCATCCATATGCAAGAAGTACGCACAAGGTGCGCAAGTCCGTCTTACAAGTGGTTCTTAGTAGGATGCAGCTCACCCTTCATCCGACTCGCCGAACACCTCACGGTGCTTCGCGCTTGGTGCACGCGATGTCTGCCTGGTCGGTGAAAACCCGACGTGCT
>JAYJMJ010000375.1:1564933-1575142 GCA_036873875.1 Laminaria ephemera
CCCCCCCCCCCCCCCCCCCCCCCCCCCCCCCCCCCCCCCCCCCCCCCCCCCCCCCCCCCCCCCCCCCCCCCACGGCTAGGGATCCACCCCTTAGGGAGTAGGAGGCCGTCACCTGGTGGATGTTGATGCCCAGCACTCTTGACATCTTCTTCATCCTCTTCATGCGTTCTTGCTCGGACACCATCTTTTTTGCGGATCTCTCGATTCCAGGGCGCTTGCTGGACCCTCGAGTTTTTGAATATAGAGTGCTTGCGATTCTTTGGACTGAGGGTTGTGGCCTTCCTTGTCTGTGCGCTCGGGGGTTCCGCGTCTCTTGCTTCCGCCACCGGTGGTGCCGCCCGCAAAGTTTTTTCCCCCCCTGTGTTGCTGACCGACGTCTCTCCGAGGTGCCTGCTGCGTGGGGTACGCTTGATATTTGCGAGCGCACAGAGTCGCCAACAGGCGAGGATTGTTCGGTTATCCTCCGAAGAGATTTCCCGGAGGAGAATGCCTTCTCCAAGAAGTGGAAACCCCTTTACTTTGCACTTGCAACTTGCAACATCAAGCCAGCGCGCACTCTCTTAGTCATCATCATTGGCGCGCACGGGCAAGGGATGGGTCTTCTATATCAGCTCTCCCTACCACTACCCCTTGCAGCGATTTTCTCTCGAACAAGTGCGCCCACGGCTTCCGAGTGAGCAACCCAGTGCACAGGCAAGTCGCATCATTCTCAATTACCTCGTACAATCTGCCGACTGCGCAGAGTTTTTACGTTACATGTCGTTGTCGTTACGATCCATATCGTCATGCCGGCAGGTTGACAGAGTTGCGCACGGCCTCGCTGTCTGATCGAGCATCGTTCGCCAGCAAGCCCTATGATACACGAGACTCCAAAAGGCGTATGATGTTTGCGGCCTGCACGAACACACTTCTCTCGTATGATGCTGCACAGTAGAATACTCGCTTACCAGGTACCAGGTACCTGGTATGTATCATAACATGGAGGTAACATGGAGGGGATGCACGGAACATACTGAAGTATATCATGAACAGCAGACAATTTGCCTGCGGCTTCCCTGTCTGATCGAGCATCGTTCATCAGCAAGCCCTAAGGCACACGCTACGCCAAGAGGCGTCAATCAATAAGATTGCTCAGATGGTCATGTGTGCGGTTTGTACGGATACCTGTCTCTCGAGTACTGCTGCTGCTGTGCCGTTGTACAACAGAGTGAGTACGAGTGTCGTACTTAAATAAGATGGATGGAATGTGTGTAACGGACAGCATGGATGGGCTGCGGACCACTTGCCTTGCGGCTTCCCTTTCCGATCGATCATCAAGCCCTATATAGGCACACGATACGCAAAGAGGCGTCAATCGATATTGCTGGCGTGACCATGATTGCGGCTTGCACGAACAAGTTTCTCTCGTATATCGGACGACGGCTACAACCGAGTACTTGTTTATGTGAGATGGACGGGATGTGAGTAACAGACAGCATGGGCAGAGGTTGCCTCCGGTCTCCTTACCTCATCGCTCATCGCTCGTCAGCAAGCCGTTTATATATGGGCTACAGTATTGCACACAAAGACTCAAGAGGCTTCAATGCTGATCATGTTTGTGGCTTGCACGGATACCTTTCCACACGTCGAACAGATCAGATCTCTATTATGATCTCTGTCTTTCAGGGCCGACAGATCCCTGGTCTATATAATCTGCATGACCTGTAGATCATGTTGCCGGGTGAGAGCCGGATGATCTGAATGGTCCCGCACATGTGTTCTAGGCTAGATCTGTACTACACAGATCTGGATCTGTGCTACACAGATCCTGCACAAAATATCATACCGACATATAATACCTGGTATATACAAAGGGTTAAAATCTACATCGTGATCTGTCCGATGTGTGTACCTTTCGCTCGTATACGAAACTTGCTGCAGCGGAATCCTTGTTTGTGTGAGATGGACGGGATGTGTGTAACTGATAACAGACAACCCTTACTCGATAACGTCAAACGAAACGGCTGTACTCGTCAAAAGACAACTACAGGCAGCACAACAGCAGCAACGTACGAGGGTAACAGCAGCAGTAACACAGCAGCAGTACAACCCTACGAGTGCAACTGCTTCGTACCTGTGGTACGTAACACGTACTGCTGCTGGGTTAGGGTTAGGCTGCAGGTTTAACTCTTGTACTACTGGAAACATGATCCCACACAAACTCCTAACTCCCAAGGGTTTTGTCCCCCAAAACGTGGGTGCAATTCTAAAGAGGTCAGCGCAAGCTCTAACGCTTCGCAGAAAAAAGCGAAGAGAGTCGTAATTCGAGTAAAATATCATATCTGAGGAGTTAACGCACACTGCTGTAGAAAAGACACGCCCCCCGTGGCTTCATTGCATTTGCACGCAAGCCACAACAAGCTCATTTACAGCACAGGACACCTAATAAGAAACACAAATACTGACCCAGGCTGGGTTTCTTATTTGGGAGAGGGTGCGTTCTACGCTAACTTCGGTATAACGGTCTCCGGATTTCGTATATTCCTGTAGATATCAGCCTGCCTTTCTCAATACCCTGTTTTTTGTTGGGTGTCCTGTAGTGTAACAGCATAGGCTCGTGATGCTTGCGACTGCTCTGTAGAACTGCTCGTACTCCTTGGTAAGTTTGCCGTGAAAGTTTGCTACCAGATCATTGACACCTGATCACCGGATACTATTATACTCGTACGATAGTTCTGACTTCTGACACTCGAGCAGTATGATGCCATCGTATCATCGTACCCGGACAACATAATTAAACATCACACACATCGGACAGATCAGGTCCCTTTACATGATCTCTGTCTTTCAGGGCAGACAGACCCTTGGTCTATATGATCTGCATGGCCTAGATGATGATGCCGGGTGAAAGCCGGATGACCTGCATGATCTAGCACATGTTTCCTGGGTTGGATATGCATTATTTATGCACAGATCCTGCACAACGTATCGTAACGACAGATATAGGATCTGAACGATTTAGATCGTGATCTGTCCGATGGGTGCACTTTACAACATGATCCAACTTCTGGCTTGCGATGTAAATGCTGACCATGGTGCTAACTAGCACTAAGGGGAGTCGCCGACCTATATCCTTCATGAGGACATACACAGCCCGTAACACGCGCGATCGGAGTAACACACAGCTTGCAAAGATGAGTTTCGACGAAATCCTCGATCTCACAGCTGCAGTGTATTTTTAATTTTTTTATGAAAATGCCCCAAAAAAAAGTAGGATTGGGCCCTGGCAGCTCCAGCCAATACGATACGTACTGGCCACTGTAGGTCCGAACAGTGCACTGGGTGCGGCGAAGCCGCGACCACCGCCCCTCCCCAGCTGGTGAGGGACCCTTGCCGGGGGCGCCCTCGGAGAGCCCCACAGGAGGCGCCCTGCCGAAGGCATGTATTTACTTGATTTGTGACTTGGCTTCACTGGATCTACAAACAAAACGCAAATTTTGGGTTATGTTCCCAAGGCAATTCCTGGGTTAGGGGCGGTAGATTGACTCGTAAAAAAGATAAAAGCGAAGCCAAGCCTATGTCCCTCTCTCTCATCTCTCTTCTGTTTTGCCTATGTCGCTCTCTCGTTGTGTTATGGCAAGTCGCCGAAGTACTGGCAGCACTGGCAGCTCCCTCAGCCAGTACAGTAGTACTGGCAGTACATGCTGGACTATATACGGCCCAGCCTTACCAAGAAGACACGACTCATGCACCTCAGGAACGCATCCACGTTTTGGGGGGCAAACTACTTGGAATTAGTGAAGGATGGTTCTAGCGGCTGGAAGCGCTGCACGGCAGCACAGCATCGCTGCATAGGCCATTGAAAGGTACTCTGCTGTGTACCAGTTGCGTTTTGATAGGTTTGTAACCTCGCCATACGACCACCGCGTTTGGCTGCAGCTGCCATGTGTACCCTGGTGTGTACTCTTAAGAGGTATGCCCTATGATAGCCGCTAAAACGCTGTGCCAAAAACCCGGTAGTCTAGCAAGGAGCCAAGGAACACGCGATACAACAGCACCAGAGTCGTACGTCGCCGACATCGAACGAAGAACAAAAAACACAATATCCGTTCCAAATGCAACCACACCTCGTCTACTCAAACATCTGCGTTAGACAGCACTAGCACCTCTCTGTTTGGCTGTAACGCACGCGTAGAAGGGCTGGCAAGCAAGCTTGTCGCCTGCCTACCTGCCGAGTCTGTCAAAGGGACTTCCTCGGAAAGTGCCCGTCTCAAACCAAAACAAGGCCTCAGGATTTCGATGTCTTAGCAAGGCAAAAAACACAGCCCAAAAGCATCGCAAGTCCTTTATCTCAGTTACCACCCTTACCCTTTGCAATGATCCAGTTGCTGCCGTCGCTTGCACGAGTCTCTTGTGTTCTCCAAGCGCTAGGCGTGGAGTCTTTGCGCCCGGAATCCGGGAGAAAAACTGGAAAAGTGCCTCAAAGGAGTTCACAATGATATAGAGGCCGTACGTTCCAGGGACGCATGTTTTCTTGACCCTCGGCCAAAAGTGAACTTTTTGCTCAGTTTGAATCGCCACGTTTCAGTGAGTACCGCCACACCCCTATCCTAGTTGCGCTCCCTCCCTACCCTCTACCCTGGATAGCTTCCAAGGGAATCCCCGTCCCTCGTGTTGTGCTCCAGTTTCCCGCCAGTGGTGCCTTGACATCACACTTACGCGGCATCTTCTCCTTGTGCTGGGCGCGTGTATTCACACAGCAGTTCACAGAGTTCATTCACAGCAGCAAGCAAGAAGCAAGAAGAGGTGTTATCTCCTAAAATGGCCGAGCCTACGAGCGATGACTTTTCGGGCAGGGAGTGGAAGGATGGTGACGCCCACGAGATTCTGCCCAACATTTTCCTTGGTTCCATGGTAAGAGGTTGCACGGCTTCGATGCGTAGGTTGCCTCATCCCAGTCGCGTGCTCGCATTCACGAGGATTCATGTTTTAGGTTTTAGTACGTACTCTACCGGTCGTATCTTCCTTCTTGCCGTTCGCGACAATATTTTGACGCACTCGGTTCCACGTTGCCATGTCGGGGAGTCGGTGGAGTGTGACCACTGCTGTATAAGTCTAGCAGCACAGCAGTTGTGCAGTTGTGGCGACCAGATGTTTACTTGTGTGTGCGGGGGGGGTCGGTTGCCTTGCCTAGGCGGCGCATAAGCCAGGGCTCGGAGGTCGCGAACATACTTAGATTTTCTTCGATTCATCATGCGCGTTTTTCTTGACAGCAAGTTCAATGACGAAACTTCGTTTGCCACACCTCCGCGCCTGTTCCCCGCTGACCGCCGACGGCCGACCGCCGGCCGCCGACCGCCGATGCAGCATGTCGTTATGTTTTTCATAGCAGCATGCCGTTATGTTTTTCAACGTATCGAAAAAAAATTGCGCGGGCGGCGGTCGTCGCGTTTTGCATTTGGGCAGCATGCCGTTATGTTTTCATTCGAGCATTAAGCCGGTATGTTTTTCAAAGTATCGAAAAAAAATGCGCGGGCGGCGGTCGTCACGTTTTGCATTTGGGCAGCATGCCGTCATGTTTTTCATTCGAGCATAATGCCGGTTAAGTTTTGTAAAGTAACAAACAAAATGCGCAGGCGGCGGTCAACACGTTTTGCATTTGGGCAGCATGCCGTTATGTTTTTCATTCAAGCAACGTGCCAGTATGTTTTTCAAATTGTGGAAAAAAAATACGCGGGCGGCAGTCAAGGAAACGTACCAAAAATAAAACGGATAACAAGAAAAACCCAAGAAAATAACCAGGAAAAAAAAAACAGAAGGGTCAAAAACCCACACGCTGCTGCTGCAAAAGACGCGTCGAATGGTTGAGGCGAGACCGCATTCATGCGAAACAAGCGAAGTAGGGAGCAGAGCACAGAGGTGGGGGCAGTTGGGGGTACATCAACCCTGTGGGCAACGAGAACACGGGGGTGACAAAGGTTGGGATGTCACTCGTACGTACTCGCGTCAAGTAGTAGGGAGATAGTATACCTGTAGCTACGCTACAGGTACAAAAGAAATGGGAAATCGTATGAGTACCCAGCGGGGGGGCCAGCACCCATGCATGTACTAAGAACATATAAAAAATAGACTGTAAGTGAGCGTAAACCAGCTCGTACATCCTCGTACAAAATCGTACCAGGTAGAGAGTAGGCAGTGACATCGGCCGAAGAAAAAATTAAACTGGGCGGAAAGAAAAAAAAAAAACCACCTCTCATATATATAGGAAATAGAGTGGAAGTGGGAGGGCACACGCCTGCCAAAAAAAATCGAGTTGCTCGTGTCTGCGAGTTGTGTGTATAATCGCGTCGCAAACTAACTTGGGCTCAGATGCCGTGTGTACGCGATATGGCGCGCATCAGTGCACGACCAGGGGTGCTGTCTCTGGCTGTCTCTGGCTGTACCGCAGTTCGGTCGAGGCTACACACAGGTGCAAGGTGGATGAAGATCAACCATGCTTCTCGTAGCTGTGGTTCACAGCAACCAATTTTTTGTCCCATGTAGAGACCGCATGTAGGTGATAGCAAAAGATTAATTTTGTGAGGACTCCTATCGCTTGACTGACAGCCGTCAAGACGTCCCGAACACTAAAACTAACACATAAAGAAGCAAAAACAAACCTTGACGGGTCAAGCATAGACCGTCAATGACATCTGTTGACCAGGAGGCCCGAGATCACTCGTGCAAACCTAGAACGCACTACAGGTAGACAGCTCTACAAAATATGAAGGGTCGGGAGGGCGACCAAAGGATCGGTGCAACTGCTGTATTCGCAAGAGCTCCAGCGGCATCTCGTTAGAACAGCAGTGGGGGAAGGCTGTTGTACTAGGCATGCCTGGGTAGAGCGGAAGCTATCGCTACGCAACCAAGGAGAGGCAAGAAAAACGAGAGTGTACAGGACAAAACGAAAATCAAAAACAAAAAAAGATGACAAGGAGTTCGACTAAAAAAAAAACAAAGGTTGTCTCACAAGTTTGAGGAAACCTTAGCAGCAGTCCAGAACAAAAGCTGTGCAGTGTGCCGGCCCAGCCTCGCGCCGACGACGCTATCTCTGAAGGTACTCAGTGGTAGGGGCACAGGAGGTGACGATACTGGGAGGCACCGCTTCGCGTTTAGCTTGTTCTTATTAGTTGCTCCTTCGATAAACCAGTAGTCAGTCGTGAGACAAGCCAGAACTCCAAGTGATTCAATGGGCGGTGGATTCTCCAATCCCCCGCCGCTCGTAATATAGTAATGTCCCGTCACATCTACAGGTTACCAATTTAGGACCTAAAGAACACAATCCTGGAACAGCCACATACTCTATCAGGTCCACAACGACCGTTCTAGGGACCTATCTTCATATCTATAGCTAGATACGTACATCACTCCGTAACAGCTATCTAGATGCTGCGTTTTAGAGATCCCTACTATATAAGCGGTGATGGCAACTCTGGAGTACGCTTCACTCAAACGGAGCTGCTTTGTTGCAAAAGTTGTTGTTTGTTCGGGGCACAGCAACATGCGCACGATTATGTTTCTAGTGAGAGTATCTGCTGCTGGAGCATATTTCGTACTAGTAGTACAATTTTTAAGTAGTGCTTGGTATTACATATATATTTTTTGTCAAAAGTGATAATTTTACTTTTTGATAAAAAATTGGTCAGAAATTTATTTTTGATCAAAATTGACCGAAGATATGTTTTCATCGAATTGCTTCGTCCACATAGTGTTATCCGACCGGCTTGGGTTGCAGCATTGAAACTTGTACATTGCCCAACTGTGAAGGAGTGTCCCGATGGAGACGCAGGGTGTCGGTGCTGGGTAGATTGCCCTCCTCCATGGCTCATGGCATCTCGTCCTTTGCTCCAATATTCATGTCTCAATATCACACAGAGAGGACCAAACATAAACTCTAAAGAACACACTGGTCCCATGCGCGATGCTTTTCTCCCGAGCATCACCGAATACTCCCGACAACCTACGTGTATACGCATGAGGGCTTTGACATGCCATCTGCTACAATTCATACAGATAACTGACTTCATGTCACGTCTTTCTATAGCTTACTCATCTATGTAGAGCACTCTATAACATTAGCCCACCCTGAATAGTCGTAGATGCAGATCACACGACAATGAAAGGATGTAAACGAAACATCTAGAAACTGAAAAGGGGGATCGAAGATGCGGCTATTCGAAACAAACAAAAAGAGGCTATAGATCCCCCCACACCTCGTCAAGAGGCTAAGACGCTCAAGAGGCCAAGACGCCTCTTGCAACAGTTAAAACCCTGTGATGGAACTCACGACAGCGGGAGCTCGAAATCGGGTCTGTACTTGCGATATACCAACAATCGGGCTACGAAAATGCGAAAGGCAAGGCCACAGAGCGCAAGAATGCAAAAGGAAGGGATACACTGTGAAATGTAGACAGAAGGGAAGACATATCATACAGTGAAGCAATGGAAGCGGGGCCCGTAACGTGGGACCTGAGAGGCTAGCATAGGGCCTTTAGTTGAATCGCAAAAAGGGACACGGGGCTACCAAAGCTAGTCGCAAGAATGCGGGCAAAGACAAAGCCAAAAAGGTGGTACGGCAGGGGACCCTGGCGAGCTCGCCGAGTACTGTACCAGAAAACATTTATGCGGTGAAGTCACTAGCTTGCTCATGTACGTAGAGCACTCTATAACACAACCCAAAGACGTTGCATCCCGTGCATTGCCCAATCGAGAGAGGTTGTGTGCTCATACGTTGTGCAAACAGCCACGTTGTAATTTATAGCCAAACTGCCACCGCAACCAACCCAAATGACCACCTGTGTATCGCTGCTATGCTTGTATATCACTCGCATCACATGCATTTTACATCCCATTGCATTGTACGGCTCCAACACTCGCTTTACGCTTGCGTGAACCTTGGAATTGCTACATCCCGAGAATGTGGACATTCTACCCTTCGAGTACAGGACACAGGATATTGAGAACCAGAGGACAATAGTACCGCCGCTGCAATCCCGCAACGAACGGCACGGACTGGATCCAGAGGTGAGTGATAGGAATGCCACCCTTGAGCCGTCCATAATATGTGCTCTTAGGGGGGGCTGCGGTCGCCAGGGGACTACCTGGGTGCATCCCCGGGGTTTCCTAGGTAGGGTTAGGGTTAGGATGTATGGATCTTGCGGGGTATACCAGGGGATATCCTGGGTGCATCCCCACGGTTTCCTAGGTAGATGGATATATGGATCTTGCGGGGTGTAACGGATTTCTTGGGCTGCTGTACGTAGAACATCGCCACTCACTCGCTCTGCTAAGGTAAACTCTTATTGCGGGACTCTGTCCTAACGTGATCTAACACAAATATGTCTCTCTCATGAGTGTCACCTGGATGGGCACCTTTGGCTCGGGCGCTTGAACGATGCTCGCCCTGAGCCGTGTGTCCAGTCAGCGTAGACCAGAGGTTGGCGTGGAACCCCGATGCGCCGACAAAATGTTTCCGCGGCACGCAAGTAATTCTGGCAATCCGAAGGTGTGAAGCGACGACCAAGTGTAATCGTGGAACCCACTTCGGACAAAAATGTCTCTTGAGAGGCAAGTAACCATTGTTGCGTAAAGTTGGGGTACTGCAAGCAACCTGGGCTTCCAAGGTAACGGCCAATTCACCGTTAACGAGGAGTATGGTCTCCATCACAATCGTGCAGTGGTTCTGCAACAGATGTCAACATAACTTGTGGCTAGAAAAGGGTAATTCTTCGACTATTTCGTACTCAACATGTCCCGCCGGATTCGCACGTGTGCGTTCCAGGTCGTGAGAGGTTTCAGCCCTCAACGGCATTCTGGACAAGCTCTTGTCACAGGTGTCATCCCTTCTTCCCCCCGGTAGCCTTCAATTAATCGCGCACAGGATTCAGCATTCCCATTGCTCGTCGATTTCCATCGACTTTTGCCAACTCGCTCTCGCACTATCGGAAGATTCAGAAAAAATACGTGCATAGCGCAATAGTAACACTGTTTTTGTTTTAGTTTTTGTTTTGTTTTGTCTTTGTTTTGGACTGCCTACCCCAATCCCCTAAGGGGGGGCAGTGCCGGCCGATACTGCGGTACTACCACCGCCGGTATGCTGGCTTTTGCTGAACCAGTTTCCCTTTTCATCCCTTTTGTCCCTTTCTTTTTCCCTTTTATTTTTCCTCCTGCTTTGCCCTTTCTGTTTCTTTT
>JAYJMJ010000375.1:1578499-1592694 GCA_036873875.1 Laminaria ephemera
CCCCCCCCCCCCCCCCCCCCCCCCCCCCCCCCCCCCCCCCCCCCCCCCCAGGACAGCCAGAGCACGGGAGGGGTCAGTATCGTGGAGAGGGCTTTGAGATGTGGCAGAGGCTAAGTATCAAGCGACGACCAGCTCCGATCAAGGTTAACTGCATTATGTATTATACCGATGAACATGACACCACAAAAACCCGTGGGGGCGACGCTATGGTTCAATATTTTGACTCGATTTCTGGCAGTGCGGAGGTGTTATTATTGCGGAAACAAAACGTTGAACACCGAAACTGGAGCTACCGTATATCAAGGTGTGCAGTAGCAGGCAGGTTCAAAGCCCAAACGTCTGTCGCTGTATCGTTTCATTTTTGAAGGTATGTACAAAACAATACAAAACGTGAAAATGAGCAAACGGAGGTTCTGCAAATGCATGCAACAACCAGGTTGATGACATTCTGCCTGTGTATCTACTCTTTAACTTTGATCCCCACGCTGCAAAAATAGCCCACTCAAATCCAAGTATTACGGGGGACCATAGTAATCAGGACCAAATATGGTTAGTAAAAACAGTTGAATATCTAGGTTTTTGTGTGTATCGTAGGTCCTGATTACTATAGGACCTCCGTAATAGTTCGTCCCGAAAAACATGCGTCCACTTCTAAAGGGAGGGGTTAATATGTTAATATCGCTTGACCGCCTCTACTTATGGTCAGCGCCCACGAGACGTGCCAGGTACCTGATGATAACACCAGCTGCTATATATTTCCTCGCCCTGTGTACAGCAGCATGGCATCTCAGGTCAGGTGCCAGAAAGAGGGAAAGGCAAAGCGACCATCGGAAAGGCTGTGCCACACTTTTTGCCTCCATACCATGTACATCGTATATTAACAAGTGCTCTCCACAGGACATTAATAAATACTGCAACACAGATAGACACATTCTGTGTGAACTCCGACGGTGGATTCGACGTAAAAAAAGGCAGCGGGAGATACCGTAGAGTTCTAAAAGAAGTCAAGTACATGGCTATTATTATGGCGTATCTGCCAGAGACAGCGGTGCCACGAAGGCGTAACCAATCGTATGCATTTTGCCCTCGACACTCATTTTTCACTTTCTACCAAACCTATACCAGGTACAATACAGGACGCCCAATAATAAGCATAAACAGTGACCCAGGCTGGGTTTCTTACTTGGGAGCGGGTGCGTTCTACACTAAATTCAGTATTATAACGACCCTCAGATTCCTTATATTCCAGTGATTATCAGCCTGCCTGTCTTCTCAGCTTGTTTCTTATTAGGTGTCTTGTACTGTGTGCGCTGGCTGTATCTTCATGCGGTGTATTCCCTGACTGCACCTACATAGGGTGTATGCGCTGACTGCACCTATATATGGTGTATCCTATGCGCTGCGCCCGTTAGGAATGGGCCAACAAGAGCATGACATGCTGTGCACAGTGCAACAGTGCAACACTCCCTGTCGCCGAGGATTCCCCTGCCTGGCGAGATCAATATCAACAACGTCGAGGATCTTCCCCCCATTCGATAGTTCCGCTTTTCCAACGATCAACCGCGAACAATCTTCCCAATCCCCGGCTAAAAATTCCAGCCATAACTTCAAAATCCGAACCGTAACTTCAAAGCTGACAGTTTCGCCGAAGGACAGTTACGGTTCAGGCCATACGCTGCTCGTTCTTTTTTCACTCGCCCAGTCGTTCATTCATCTTTCGTCCGTGTTTGACACAGCCTTGTGCTGTTGTTGCTACACGCCAGCTTCAGCCCGGCATACTCTTCGAGAAGAAGAGTTGCTAGGGCGTCGTTGATAGCGGTCGACGGGCTGTCGAAATCCCTTCAGTCACACGCCCCCGCGCAGCAGCAAGCAGCAGCAGCAGCAGCAGCAGCAGCATCTGCATCTGCGACGTTCGTTTTGACATCGACGGACAGCATCAACCATGGGTCGTATAAATATGAGCACAATCGTCTGCTTGGGAGGTGGTCTCTTGGCGTTTGGCACTTCTCTGTACTCATCGTACAGCAGCTCCGACCACGACCCGCCATGGAAGAAGAATCTCCCACCAGATCATCATGCTGCCCGAGGGGGCAAGAAGGACAACGGTTCGGGTCACGGTGACGGGGGGGGCGGTAAGTTTGAAGCAGCTAATAACAACTCTCGATCGATCGATGCTGCTCAATTCGTTTCGCGATGCTTTTCAACACAACACCTCGAGAATACTGGTACCATTTTTTATTTTTTCACGATATCAGTGGTGCGCTGTCTTTGTTCCTATCACTCAACACCTCTTTGGATATTCAGAAGGAAATACTGTGCAAAAAAAACGCGACGATTATTATACAGAGCATTGGCCACACCACAAGAAAGCAGCCCTCGCTGCCGGGGTAGGAGACGTGTCCGAAGCAGTCCGAAGCAGTGTAAGGAGGATAGATGTACAGTACGACACACGCGCGGCATGATGATGATGATGACACACTCTTCCGGGGCGGTTGATAACACCGCAAATCTCTTTTGTTTAGAGTTGGTGAACATGGCCATGTCGGGTCCCAAACGGGTAAACCCCTTTAGACCGGCATGGGCGACAAAACGACTTGGAATTTGTATATATGCGATCGTTTTGGCGGTGGTAGCAAAGATCAGAGAACACCTACCTACCTACGATCATATGAATTGTGGTACGTTCGTACCAGTAAAAAAAGGGAAATCCGGCTCAGCCTGGATTTCATGTTTTAGAAATAGAGCGCGTCCTACACTAACTTCAGTATTATCTCTGAATATCGGTGCTAATCTCAGCCTCGCTTTCACTCCCGTTGTTTTCTTTCGGGTGATGTAATTGTAGTGTGGACGGGTGCCCTGTACTGTATCCGTCATACACTTCATACAGCACCGCACAGTGCCCCGATATATCATATTGAATGGCATTATGATATGATATGATGTGAATGATGTGATATGATACGATGTTATATATGATATGATATGATATGATATAATATGATACGAAACGACATGGCATGATTTTGATATGATATGCTATGATATGCTATGATATGATACGATACGACATCACCAATGATGTGATACGATATCATATCGTATCACATAATGTCGTATGCCAGGATATGCTATCACATGATACGATCATTGGTTGACACAAAAAACATGACTACCAGTACGATGCGATATGTACAGGACATCATATCCTATTCGGGTGGACATATGATGCAATTCGGAACCCAGATGCAGCGACAAAAAAACGACATACATGCCTACGCCGTTTTACCCACCGTCTAGTGTGAGCAAGCTAGCTAGAGCGCGCAGCACAGCGCCAAGTATGGGAACTGCCACGTCTCGTACAACCCGTTGCATACGTAGTAGTTCAGACCCAATATTTTTTAACCTCCATCAACCCAACCAAGTGCCTGGGCTTCTTGGTGTGGCCGGTGCTGTACTGTATTCGGCATTTACTTTCGTTCGCCACATTTCCCCGCTGAAGCCCCAAAAGGGTTGCTATTTTTTACGGAGGGCCATAGTAATCAGGACCCACGATATACACCAAAACCTATATATCGCACTGTTTTTACTAACCATGTTAGGTCCTGATTACTATGGTCCCCCGTACGGAGGGCCATAGTAATCAGGACCCACGATATACACCAAAACCTATATATCGCACTGTTTTTACTAACCATGTTTGGTCCTGATTACTATGGTTCCCCGTACGGAGGGCCATAGTAATCAGGACCCACGATATACACAAAAACCTATATATCCCACTGTTTTTACTAACCTTGTTTGGTCCTGATTACTACGGTCCCCCGTAAAAAATAGTACGAGCACGTGCAGATTATCAGAGTGTTGGGTTTCGAAGATGTTCCGGTTCGCCCTCCAATGTGAAACGGGAAAATAATTGATGAATGATGAGGAATGAAGAGTAAAAATAGTAGCGTGTTTGCGGGATACCAATCTTGGGTAGAAGTTGGGTAGGAAACATATAATAATAGTATTGAAACCGTCAAAATCACAATCCAAGGCCAACCCAACCCAAGAAAAATCAGATAAAATTAGGTTAGTTATTTCAATTTCCTACCATTTTTTCAATTTCCACCCTCATTTTTTCTTGGGTTGGTTGGCCTTGGGCTATTGAATTCGTCGGTTTCAATCCTATTTTTACATTTTTTCCAACCCAAGAGAGTTTGGAAATCGCAAACACCCTAGTACGGAGGACCATAGTAATCTAGTAATGAGGAGTAATGAGGACCAATTATGGTTAGTAAAAAAAGTGGAATATGTAGGTTTTTATGTACATCGTGGGTCCTGATTACTATGGTCCTCCGTAAAAGTACCAGGTAGAACATTTATTTATTACGGAGGACCATACTGTAGTAAACAGAACCCATGATATACACAAAAACCTAATATTCCCCTGATTTTACTAGCCATGTTTGGTCCGAATTACTATGTCCCCCCGTAAATACTACTGTACCAAACATGTGTCGGTTGGCGTCCAGTGTTTCCCCTTGACGGACGGACAGCCGTCAAGGACCTCCTCACTATCCACACTAAAACTAGTATGTTAAGCTTAAAAACAGATACCGTGACGGGTCAAAGCTAAACCGTCAACCGTCAACCGACGATATCTTTGGTTTCTATACAGAGGGGTATCCGATTTAAGAGCTCCTCGGAACAGGCCAGTGTTACCGCTCTTATCTGCGTGCGCTCTCGTCCCCGATTGGGTATCGTGTAGGTGTTCGTATAGGCATGGCAAGGCGTGACAAGCCGATTTGACCGGTCTTAACTCCGTTTGATCTCGTTACGGACGCTCTCAAACAGGGTACCCCACTGTACTGAAATACGAACCACACACAGTGAAAGTGCGGAGGAATTGCGATATAGACATACCGGTACTGCTGTACCAGTTTGATATCGTACTTTCATGGGTACGTTTCGTGGTCTTAATATCGTACCGTAGGCACGAGAACAAAAACCGGTACTCTTGCAAGGCACCAGGTATATCATTACGGCTAGCTTTGTCCGCAGGTGAGGTAGTGAGGTGGTGTAGTTAGGCTTTGATTTCTTACGCCGATAAAATCCAATATTATTCTGCCCGTTTTATGCCGTTTTTACACAATTATGCCCTCAGATTTAACAAAAATGCCGCAAATTATGCTCGTTTACGCTTCTGTGCCAGATTGTTTTGCTCGATTTGTATGACCCCCGCACGCCATAACATTGCTCATATAGTATGGTCGTCAGGGCACACTGCCGGTCTGCTGCTGCTGTGAACGTGTTTCCAGATTCCAGTGTGAATGCACGGTGTATGGCCACCAACACAGCAGTGGACAGTGTATGCTGCCATGCTGCCTGCTTGTCGTTTCCTTGGTTGATATTTCATGTTTCAGCACCCACGGTCCTCGACCGCTCTGATACCTAATGCCTTGATATTCCTTGCTTCACGCCCATCCATCGTTGACATTCTCTGTACCATCTACTATCAACTATCAACTCCTCCTTCCCCCTGTGCATAAAGTAATCCTGTGTTGCCCACTTTCTACTGTATTTGCGACTGTTGTTCGAATATGCAAACATAACATGAGCTTCGTACTGACTACTGAGCTACGCAGGGATCCAACCTTCACATTCCCGATCTGCTACATGTTTTCTGCTAGATTTGCAACTACTTCGTGGCAGAGTCAAGAGGAAGGCTGCCGTTGTAGTTCAGCAACAACGATGCCTCCGTCATGGCGCCTAGTGCGAGGTGCTGGTTGTGGCTGATGATAGCACGCAAGTATGAAAATGAGCGCTCGATCACCCTGCCCCAGCGGCCGGAGCTGCTTAGTGTGGCCGGTGCTGCAGCCGTCAGTTTTTCTCGACACTTTTTCCAAATGAAGTCCCGAAGGGATTACTTACTTTGTACGACTACCGTACTGTTGTGCCTACGAACAGTATAGGAGTAATCTACTGTAAAGTGCGCGACCCCGATATTTCCGAGCACAACTGCAGTATACTGTAGGTTTCTTTCACACATCGGACACATCATGAGTTAGATCATCTAGATCCTATATCTGTCGTCATGTCATGCTGTCCGGGATCTATCTAGTACAGATCCAACCCAGGAAACATGTGCTAGGTAATTCAGATCATCCGGCTCTCAACCTGACAACATGCCCTATAGGCCATGCAGATCATATAGACTAGGGAGCGCTGTACCCTGAAAGACATAGCTCATGAACAGGGATCTGATCTTTCCGATGTGCGGTTTGTTTTTTTCCCATGGTGCTGCTGGCGTCCACCCTTCACACGTACTGGTATGCATCATCTTAGGGGTCTAACAAAACGAGGCGACAATTCTAACTCCAGCGGGGTTGAAGCAACATCATCGGTGGTTACTGTGCCGACGACTACTTATGCGTGCACCATGCGCTCGGGCACAGGCTGTAGACGAAATACGGGCAACCGGTCCCCGAGCTTGTTGTGCACGCATAACCAGTCGTCGGCGCAGCAGCCGCCGATTATGTTGCCTGCACCCCGCTCGAGGTTGAGCAATCGCCTCCTCCTTTCGTTTGACCCCTAAGAGCGTGCATACCAGCATCTGTGAGGGGTGGACGCCGGCAACACTATCGGAAAAATACACAACACACATCGGACATATCAGATCCAATGTTTAGGATCTATGTATTCCAGGGCAGACAGTTCCCTGGTCCATACGATCTGCATGACCCTATAGATCATGTTGCCGGGTGACAGCCGGATGATCTGAACTGTTACCTATTAATAGCACATGTTTCCTGGGTTGGATCTGTACTATTAGTACACAGATCCCGGACAGCACATCATAACGACATATATAGAATATAGATGATCTAGATCATGATCTGGCCGATGTGTGAAACAAACCGACAGGGAACAATTGGATTTGCGCGCAAAAAAAAAGGTCAAAAACCGACGAGAAGGAGATGTGTTCGTGCCCACGGCGGCATGGGTCACGATGGCAGCCACGTTGGTGGTGACCTTGTCCATGGCAGTGACGGTGATTTTGGTGGTGATGGTGAGGACGATGGTGATGACGATGACGGTGATGATGATAGTGGTGGTGATGATGGTGACGGCGGCGATGATGGCGATGTGCCAGTCTGTCTTTTGCCTATCTGCCTGTGCCTGTATGTCTGATATTATTTTCCTTTATGTTGTTCCCCATCCTGTTGCCGGCGTCCACCTCTCACAGGTACAGGTATGAGAAATATTAGCGGTCTAACCAAAGAAAGAGGTGGCGACCCGAACGCACGCGGGGTGCATGCAACAGCATCAGCGGTTGCTCTGCCGACAACTGACAACACGTGTACAATAAGCTCAGGCACCGGGTGTTCATTTTTCGTCTCCACGGCGGAATGGGTCACGATGACGGGCGCGTTGGTGGCAACACCTGTCCATCCTTGTGATGCTGATGCTGATGGTGGTGATGGTGACCATGGCGACGATGATGACGTTGACGGTGATAGTGGTGGTCATGGCGAAAGCTCAGCCCGTGTCCATGCCGGTGACGGCAATGATGGTGATGCTAGTGGTGACAGAGGTGGTGTTAACGATGAGGCTGGTATTGGTGATGGTGGCGACAGCACCAGAGGCGGCAGTTCAGTGCTGCCAGAGGCAGATGAGGTGATGACGGCTCATGTCTGGCCATGGCTGCCGGGCGACCTTCCCCAGAAAGAGGAAACTAACCGAGCGCAGCTAGGAACCCTGACAGCAAGGTACGCTTGAGAATCGAAAACTTGCGTCGTTAGCATTTCCCCACTGTCGAGGCGAAGCGAGTTCAACCTAGCTGAACTGCTGTACGTAATGATTTTGATTCATAGGGGATGGGTGCGCTAGGTAACCAATTTTGGGAACTCGGGCTAGGAGGCCTGATGTTTGGGACCAAATCCGACCTTTTTATCATATGTTACTACACCACAACCTCTCCCTCTCGATTGTCTCGATTGCTTCATCTCTCCGTAACCCCCCCCCCCCCGGCTTTCGCCTCCGTTGGTGCCCCCCGCTCCCCCCCCATGTCAATATTTCGAGTATAGGTATAACAAACCTCCGTACTATGGTCAAGAGTCGGTTCCTGTGCCGAATCCAGTGTGCCTCACGGTGTACATGGTGGTCATGTTGGTCGCTGTGTACAGGGGAAACCCCAGGCGCGGGGTCAAGAGGGCTCGACGACTGCAGCGGCGCGGTCGATCGCCACGGTACGCAAAGCGGCGAGTAGCGATACTCAAGAAGCGGCATGATGGCGTGGCTGTGGCAACAATCCCGTTCTTCGTCCCCACTTTTCCGTTAGTGCGGATGACCAACCTTACTACGGATAATAACGGCCTGCCCGACGTCGATCTCTTCAGCGAGAGTCGGCTGGAGATAAACGATCAGTCCGTCACCTGCGTTTCGCCGGTCGGCCGTACTATTCCAAGCGAGAATACCTCGCAGGAAACCGAGCCCCTCGGCAACAGGGACAACGTGGGGATGGATAAGCCGAACCTCGAGTCCGCCGTCGTCCATGATGCCGCGGCCGCCAAGAAGAAGACAATAGCCGACATCAACGTTGGGCTGCTTGGCTCGTGTGATGAAGGGAAAAAAAAGGCCAAGCCCACCGCTACAGGGGAGAAGCTCACCAGTACCGTTTCGAAGACGAACCTAGAGTGCTCCGTCGTCCGTATAGCCACGTTCGCGAACAAGGTGGCCGCCGACGTTGAAGTGGGGATGCCTGGCACGTGTAAACAGGGATCGGATGCGCAGAAAATCACAACAGAACCGGACACCCCAAACCAAGAGGGGTTATTCGGGGGTATTCTGGCCAAACCTCCTATCGGCACGGTACTGGATTGTTCTTCCTGCGAAGGAAAGAAACCGAATGTCGACACCGCCGTCGTCCCTGCAGCTCCATCGGCGAAGAGCAAGAATATCTCCGGTGTAATCGGGCCGTCCGGTATAAGCACCGAGGTGATAAACACAATGAATCCCCAGACCGCTAGCAAGACCGCCGCCGCCTCGCCCACGCCGCCTTCTTCGGTTCCTGTTCGGACCACCGAGAAACCGTTTCACGTGGCACGACTATCCGACGCTACTTTGGACAAATCTACTGCCTGCACGGTGCTGGATTCTTCTTCCAGTGCGGGAAATAAACCGACCGTCAACACCGTTGTCATTCCTGCAGCTGCCTTTGCGAACACACGCAAAACCATTGATAAGCCCGACCTGTCCAGCAAGGGCATAGGGGCGATTCCGACGAAGAAGCGTCAGACTGCCACTACTGGCACCGCCACTACCACCGCTGCCTGTGCAGCAAAGGATCTGAAAGTAGACACCGCTGTCATTCCCGCAGCTGGGTCAACGAACACCAAGAAGAACGCTGGAAACGTCGAGCCGTTTGGCAAAAGCACAGAGGCGATCATGGGTAAGAAACGCCACACTACCACCACGGCCACCCCTGCTACGGCCGTTACGCCTACCCTGCCTGATCCCGCTGGGGTCCCCTCGAAATCAAGTTTTCATGATGTGCCAAGCAAGGACGACCAAGCTCTGCAGTCCCCACGACCAACACCGGAACCTAGGGTGAGCCGCGCGTGATTACACTGACTTCCGAGTGCACTTCTATTTTTGGGGTGATGTGCGAGTTGCTGCAGCTATGATACGTGTATCGTACCACGTTCGGTTTGTTTGTACCTGGTATTGTTTTTCCTGAGGTATTCGTCCCGTTCAGAGTGACTGGAGCCTGTCCTGTGACCACAGACTTCATTATGGCGATGGTGTTGATGAGTTCATGTGAGAACCGCCACAACAACAACAGCAACAACAACAACAACCGCCACAACAATAACAACCACAACAGCAACAACAACAATCACAACAACAACAACAACAACAACAACACTCTGGAGTACACAATCGTACCGGCTAGCTACTCGAACGGCAGTGTTAATGCGCCATTATTGAGCTCGATTGAAGGTTGTTTATAGAGTAAAATATCTCGAGCAGAAATGCGGTGGTCTATGCATATGAGGATAAATGAACCGTATGTACACATAGGTCATTGTGTGCAGAAGGGGGTTGGACTTCGTGCGTAGGTTTCCGGTTTTAGGTTTTCTCCGGTTTTTTTTCGGCCTTCTTTTGGGCAATGTTTTTGAATGATCGACGTTGAAGATGATGTCGCACATTGTCGAATGACAAACCTATTAAGAACAATCATCGTGCAACGATGGTTATCATCGCCCACACCGGCCAACGCGATACTTGCCCCAGTACTAACCGTGCATTTTAAAGGTCGGCCTGGCATCTCAACTTCAACCCAACACCGCAACAGCCCCGTTGTACCCAATATAGGTTGCAAGTCCATAAGATATTCTTGTGCTAGGCGTTCGTTAAAAAAGTGAGCAGATACCATACGTAGAATATCTCGCCCTCAACCCCGTTCGAACGGCACCCGCGTTATTTGGGGACAAACTACTTGGAAATAGAGTGGTATGCTTGTTTCCAGTGGTAAAAGGTAACATATGGGGAACGCATAAATACGGCTGCCTAGGCGATAGATGAATCACGACAGCGGGGACATTTCAAAGCAATCCCCGGGTTTCGGTCCTTGCGTTTCGGGGTGGGGTTAGGCCTAAATATGTAGCATTTCATGTTTACAATAAATTACCCTTATACATAAATTCCAGCACATGTGCGTGATGAACCACCCTCCAAGGCTTCTGCTCATTTCGTCTTTTTTTGCCCATTCTGTTGCCGTTCTTCCCAATTACTACTCCTGTACACCGAAATGATAGCCTCTTAGCAACGTCGACGAGCTGTTCGAGAGCAAAAAACCCGCCATCAAAGGCGTCAGGAGCTGGTTCTCCGGAATTTCGATCAACATCGATCAGGATGGGAACTGCTTCGGCACTGCGTGGATGGTCGCTGCGCTCGTATGGGCTACACAAAGCCCCGCACGCCTTCAGCTTCTCATTTCTGAGTTGGAAGATGCTGGCCGACCCGGCCAAGCTTTTGGGTGCCTCGATCTCACGTGTAAGGTAAGACGGCGACACAAGTTTCTTATACATCCTGCCGCCGTGTTTATGGCCACCGGAAAAGACGTTTGCTTCTGATAATTTCTTCTGCTTGGCTTCGGTGGGCTCATGTTTTACTGTCTGGTTTGTTTCATATCGTATCCCTCGAGTGTGGAAACGAATGAATGCCTTGAAATAGCATGAACTAATAACTTTTCACCCCCACACCAATACCTCAGACACCCCGTGGTTTTTAAGGCCACCACCGGGATAGGCGTTTGCTTCTGATCTTCTTCTGCTTGGCTTGAGTCGGATAATGTTTTCCGATAAACAGATCCATTAAGTAGTGCCAGGACTCTTCATGGATGCCGACCGATGTGTTCAGGGCGTATGGCGCTGGGTGTCGCTGATACTGCTTTGCAGTAGCGGTCCCTCCAGCGTGCCGATTGAGTAGCGCCGGTTTCCCACTACAGCGCCTGTAAAATTACTTGGCACACATGGGAACAACCAGTAGTGGCAGCATGCGGAGTAGCGTCGGCTGCCGCAATAGTACCGGTGTTTCCGGCTTGCACATACCGGCGCTATAGGGAGACAAGACCCCCACGGTACCTCTGTTTGATCCAATAGTACTGTTGTTTTGTTTGCCATCTGACAGTGTTCGGCATGACCTCCAACTTCAACTTCAACGTCCATCACTCCTAAAGTTTCCCAGAAAGTAGAACAAAACCGAGCAAACCCACAAAACAGGAAAACTTATGCACGAATTTTCCCTCCCTTCCGTACCAACGTCCGGTTTCAAAATCGATAAAATCAACCTATAATGTTGACACGTGAGCACCTGAACTTTTCCTAGATATTTGAGTGTTTTGCTCTCGTGCTGCTTGAGGGTTACGCAGATGGTTTGGTGGCGTTCGTGAAGGAATTGTTCGAAAATTGGGTCGGGCATACTGCGCATGACTCGACTTGCGCCACGAACCTCGCGGTGGGCGTGGTCAAGCAAATTCTTGGCCAAAACCTGCAAATGACACCTGTGGAAACCAATAAATGCCTTGGATTACTCCGAATCAATCGCTTTTCACTAACCCCCCCTCTATATATTGTTTAAGATTTTTTACGCTAGTTTTTTCCCGACGTTTTTTTTTCTTGTCTTGTGCTGCTCTATTAATATTAACAGGGTTATGTAGAGGGTTTCGTTGTCTACGTGAAGGAGTTGAAGAATGAGTGGATAGGGCACGCTCCGCATGACTCGACATGCGCCACCAACCTCGCCGTGGGCGTTATAAAGACTTTCTTAGGCACAAACTGCCAGGGCTACGTCTGTGACCAGAAGGAGGGGGGAGACCCCACTTGGCGTAAGCTCAAGTGGGGAGCGGCGATCGCAGCTCGAGCGCTGGACGCTTGGGCGGCAGCGACCCACGATTCGGAAATGGACACGGTGAGCGAACAATACCGCGATTACCATACACTTTCACTCTAATACCGTACCGCATTAAGCGGTGAACCAACAATACCGCGATTACCATACACTTTCAAGGTGATACTGTACCGTATTAAGCGGTGCACCAACAGTACCGCGGTTATCATCCACTTTCACTCTAATACCGTACCTTATTAAGCGGTGAGTCAACAATACCGCGATCACCATACACTTTCAATGTAATACCGTACCGAATTAAGCGGTGAGCCAGCAATACCGCGATTACCATACATCACACATTCAATGTAATACTGCTTGTACCGTATTAAGCGGTGAGCCAGCAATACCGCGATTATCATACACTTTCACTCTAATACTGTACCGTATTAAGCGGTGAGCCAACAATACCGCGATTATCATCCACTTTCACTCTGATACCGTACCGTATTAAGCGGTGAGCCAACAATACCGCGATTATCATCCACTTTCACTCTAACACCGTACCGTATTAAACGGTGAACCAACAATACCGCGATTATCATCCACTTTCACTCTGATACCGTACCGTATGAAGCGGTGAACCAACAATACCGCGATTATCATACACTTTCAATGTAATACTGTACCGTTTTAAGTGGTGAGCCAACAATGCCGTCCTTACGATACACTTTATATGTAATACTGTACCGTATTAAGCGGTGAGCCAGCAATGCCGCGGTTACCATCCACTTTCACCCTAACACCGTACCGTATTAAGCGGTGAGCCAACAATACCGCGGTTACCATCCACTTTCACTCTAATACCGTACCGTATTAAGCGGTGAGCCAACAATACCGCGATTATCATACACTTTCAATGTAGTACTGTACCGTATTAAGCCAGCAATACCGCGGTTACCATACGACACACTTGCACTCTAATACCGTACCGTATAAAGCGGCGAGTCAACAATACCGCGATTACCATCCACTTTCAATGTAATACTGTACCGTATGAAGCGGTGAACCAACCATACCGCGATTACCATACACTTTCAATGCAATACCGTACCGTATGAAGCCAACTTACGTAGAACTTCCTCTTATCGAAAAACCTGGTACCGGCAATTGGTAATAATGCTCGTAGCGAGTGTTCGTTTTTGTGAGTAGAGAGCTACAAAATATTCGTAGTGCAGATAGTGCTTGCCGCGGCCTTATACATATTTCGACACGGAGACAGCCCAGTTGTTGTAAGGATGGTTTCCTCCGGGTTGTTCGTCTAGATGCCACAAATAAAATATCTCGGGGGGCGTAAATCCATCTCCATTCGTTAACATCATAGGAACAAAGGGGCAACCAAACCGATAGTCAAGCATATTGCTCTTGAACTCCGTCCGCGCTGTTGACACGGGTATGTATATACCGGCGTATTGTTGCGTATGAATGGCGTCCAAAAATCGAGATATTTTTTTGAGAGAACTCAACATCGACCGCAAAAAAATTAATGGTGACATTCAATACCACCATCGCAGGGATGGATAATGGAGTGTGTGAGGGTGTTAGTTTTGGCGTTAAGAAAAAATGGTGGATTTCAAATTGGCGGAAGGTAAACAACACAAACATCCTAGGAACACATCGATACTTTGTCCATGCATTTATGGCCTTTCTGCATACAGTCTGGCGATCATTAATAGGCAACTCGCCCCCCTGCATCAAGTGTTCGCCTTGAGTATCACATGACCGTGAAGCACTGACATTGTCGCATCGCATTACACCAT
>JAYJMJ010000375.1:1873529-1883805 GCA_036873875.1 Laminaria ephemera
CACACAGCTTGCAAAGATGAGTTTCGACGAAATCCTAGATCTCACAGCTGTTGTGTATTTTTAATTTTTTTGTAAAAGTAAAATTGAACCCAACAGAGAGCTCGCGTGAAAAAAGAAACCAACTCTAAAACCTTTTCGCTCTCAATGTTTATTTTACAGTATTAACAGATGCCTGGTACTCTGGTATACCTGGTAGTCTGTTGCCGCATCGTGAAAATGTACAGCAGCATTCGTACGTACTCTTCACGACTTTTTGAAGGGGAGACACCTCACACATTTGGGAGCTCGGCCCTATGGGTCATTACAATACTGGGAAAGGCCTATGGTTCATGACAATACTGACCCTTTCCAGTATTGTCATGACCCATAGCCTCGGCCAGCTCATTTTGCATATTTGTATCTTTACATGTTAGGTACCTGGTATATAATACGAAGTACGTGTTTACATGTTCATACACGAGCGGCGGCGTGGCAGTTTTGCTGTTTTGTTTTGTTTTTTTGTAGGATTTGTTTCATGCTTGGATCGATGAGTGGCGACGCGGTGGTATGTAGCATTTTTATGGTGTTACATTAGTAGATGAGACCGCGTACAGAGTAACGCCGACATTGAACGGCGTGGTGCTGTCACTTCATATTTTGATGTGTTATTTTCGCGATTCTTATAATTCCAAAGGGGCGATCTTGTTGATACGTACAGGTGGTACTGTTAATAGTACTATTAATATTTGCTGGTGCATAAATACCCTACAGGCCCCACCCCACCCCACTCAATCCTACCCCTCCCACCCCTACCCTGTTGTTCTCACATTAATTCATCATCGCCATAATCAAGTCCGTCGTCACAGGACAGGCTCCAGTCACTCTGAAGTGGAATAATACCCCAGGAGAGACTAAAACAAACAAAAAGTACCTCACCCCAACCCCTCCCCTCCACCTTCCGCGTTATCTCGTGCCTTCTGCTCGTGACCTTAGATCCGATGAGGGGCACATGCACTCGTCTGTACATCAGGTGCACTCGAACGATAACGGCTCTGCTGTTGCTCCCGTCGACCAAACCCGACCCAACCCAACCTAACCCAACCCAACCCAACCCAACCCAACCCAACCCAACCCAACCCAACCCAACCCAACCCAACCCAACCCAACCCAACCCTACCACACCCCAACCCCACCCCACCCAACCCCACCCCACCCCACCTCACCCACCCCAACCTTACACCCCCTCCTAAACTTCCGCGTTATCCTGTGTCTTTCGGCCTTAGTTCCGACGAGGGGCACATGCACTCGTCTGTAGATGAGTTGCATTCTTACAACAACGGCTCTGTTGTTACTCCCGTTGACGGTAACGATGCCAGCGGTCCTGCTTTCGAAGCTATCTACAGCGAACTAGAGGACACCACGGGGGTACGCCAGACGCTCATACAGGTGCGTTCTGTCCTTTCCTGCCCACGTAGTTCCTTTGCTTTGGCGTGGTGGTGGTGGTGATGGGGTGGTGGTGGTGATCGTGGTGTTGGGTGGTGTTGGTGATGGTGATGGTGGTGTTTGGTGATGTTGGTGTTTGTGGTTTTGGTTTGTTTTGTGTTGGTGTTTGTGTTAGTTATTATGGTTGTGGTGGTGGTGTTGGGTTTGGTTGTGTTGTTTGTTGGTGTTGGTGGTGTTGGTGTTGGTAATGGTTGTGGATGATAGGGCATGACTTTTTGTTGTTGTTGCTGTTCTTTTGGGCCGGCGGTTTCGACCCTTCTCCCCTCTGAATTCCGAAAGGGGTATTTAAATGCACAGGTAAACCTTACTTAGCCGCGCACTTTTGGCATCCGTATTTGCCGCCATCGCCAAACTGTCCCCTGTCCAATGGGTTTCTGTGTACAGTAAGGAGCTCCCAATAGTGCCGGTTGAATAGGTTGAATAGTGCCATTGCTCTATAGTGCCGGTGAAATCGCTTGGCTCGACTTGAACTCTATAGTACCTCTATAATAGTACCCCTATTCCCAATAGTGCCGGTGCCCTGGACAGTGCCGGTATGTTGGGCTGGCATACCGGCAGCCCCCCACTGCTGTTAACCTACTCCCCTGTCCCCTGTGTTTGTGTGTATGCTGTCACACCCCTGTCCCCTATGTTTGTGTATGTCGTTCTCGAGCAGAATCGGTACTGCTTCTGGTACTACCGGAAGGGGGCGCAAAAGGAAAGCAGGGATCCCAGCGAGGCGTACGAGAGCGGCATCAAGGTGGTGGAGAGCTTCCAGACGGTCGAACACTTTTGGCGCATTTACAACCATATCCTTCGGGCTGACCAGGTACTGTTTTTTTCTTGTATTAGTTACTAGACAGGAAAATAAATCCACTTGCTATTCTTCGATCGACCGACCGCCCGAACGGGAGGGGGGTGGGGGGTGGGGGGAGGAAAATCAACTTAAAATACGCCTCCTATATATGCGTATCCTGTACAAACCTGATTTTTCGTTCGTTGCGCAAGGTCGAGAGTGATACCCCCCCCTCTCCCCCCCTCGTCCTGCCGCTAGCTAACTTTGCAGCCTGTTTATTTTTCCTTCCGCGTCGAGGTGCAACTACAAGATACCGGTAACGTAGTTTGTAGGTTTTGGGCTACATCTAACTGTATACCGGTACTTCGTAATTGTTTAAACGTTTATACAACGAACTGCACACGAAGTAAAGATAAAGTAAATGTTTACTTCGTATGCAACTAACTATATACATGTTTTTGTTGCATATATGTCTATACACCTGATTGTACACGTGTTTTTTCTTGTGTGGTTTGCCAACTGTTCGCTCGTTGCTTCAGGTGCCGAATGCCACGGACGTCCATCTCTTCCGCGACGGGATCAAGCCCACGTGGGAAGACGCCTCTAACGCGGTGAGTCAGAGTGGTGCCTCCAGTAACCGACGCCCCCCGTCCCCGCCAGAGGCTATTGCGCCGCATTTCCAGAGGATGTTGCGCCGCATTTCCACAGGTATTTGCGCCGCATTCACCCCCTTTTCGCAAGGTGGGGGATATATGGCCCCGCCTGAGTGACGCATCCCCTGCCTCCCTATATAGACATTGGGGTTTGATGGGTATTTTGGGGTTATGAGAAGGGGATGGGGCGGTGACACATCCCCTGCCGCGCTAGCCTTTGGGGTTTGGTAGGGTATTTGGGGAGAAGGGGATGTGGGGGGGGGGTGACGAGCTGTGGCAGGTTCAGTTTGGTGGCTTCCGAGAACGGACTGTCGATTTTGTCTTTGTTGTTCTGGCTCGTGTGTGCGCTGGCTCTATTTTCCACCGGCCCGCCAGCTCGCCTGCCCCTCAGTAGGGTTGTTTCTGTTGGTGCTGGTTCTGTGTTGTAGTGAATCGGGTTGAAGGAGCCTACTTTGGGGTGAAGCGGTTGGTGCGCGCAAAATTTTTTTGTTATCGTTTCCATCTGTTTTCTGCTGTGTTACAGCACTGTTAATGTCAAGTTTGTTATCTAGTAATAATAATATGGGGTTGTGTTCGATACTACAGTAATTGGCGTGGGAAAAAAGTGTTGAACCCTTGTCGCGACAAACATGAAAGCAAGCACCGTAGCTGGAGGGGGGGTTGGGGGGGGGGGGTGCCTGCTGTATGGCCCCGGGTCTGAGCTATGAAAAGGGAGGGAACTAGAAAACCGTGCGAAGATAATGGATGGGATGGGATGGATGGAATAGATGGTTGTCCACCGGCATGTCTGTAACGCCGCCGCGCCGCCTGCCTCTTGCCTGCCTTTTGACAGAGAGGCGGCCAGCTGCTGGTGCGCCTTAAGAAAGGACTGGCGAGCCGCGCGTGGGAAAACTTGGTGCTGGCGATCATTGGAGAGCAGTTCGACGTCGGAAACGAGATCTGCGGCGCGGTGGTCTCTGTTCGGTACAGGTGAACCCCCCCTCCCCCCCCGTACCCTTGTGGCAATCCAGACGAGAGTAGAACTCACATAGTGGGAGAATGTGAAGTGCACAAGGAGGAACGGAATGTGTTGGAGGAGATGAGGAAAACCGACGGATGTATGGAGGAGTTTGGTATACTAGATCGTAGCGAGAAAACGATCGCTATGCTAGGAGATAGATGGTGGCCACAGACGGCCAAACAGAAAGGAGATAAGATATGCAAAAAGTTTTTATGTAGTATTTGGAAGAAACGTGAGGAGCGCCCAAATGTTGGAGGTGTCTCTGTTAGGAGTAGGAACGGTGCTCCGTCTCGAAAGGGATGCGTGGTCAATGGTCAAATGACTCAGGCAAGCAACAAATGAACCCCGCCCCCCTACCCACCAAAAACACACCGATGACTGGAAATGCGCCTATTTCGGTACCCGAGTATTAATCTCGAAGCCCAACTCGTTGCCGGCAATTACTGGAAGTCCGCCTAGTGCAATACCAGACTATTTGTCTCAAGCCCATCTTGCGTGTGGTGCGTGTTGCTAGGCATGGCTGTGCGAGTGCAAGACCGCCGACTAGACAAAGTTACTTGACGCTTACAGCAGCAGCAGTAGCTTTTTTGGCTTGCGAGGCGTGCAGTGACACCTTGCTCCCAATATTGACGTGTCGTTAGATTACGCCGCCGCTCTTGCCACCGCTGTTGCCGCAACCGCCGCCGCCGCCGTCTCCTCCCCCGCGACGGACGTTGGTGGTACGCTGGTACGCGCTTTCCATTTAATCTTGTTCCCTGGCGGGCTCTTCTTCCGTCCGTGATTGGTTGCTCTGTCTCCTCTCCTAGCTGTCCTAGACATGCAAGGAGAACAAAAACCATGATTTCTCTCTCGCACATTACTAACCCATTTATATTTGTTTTTGTTTTTGTTGGGGCGGCGGCGGCGGCGGCGTAACAGCGAGGACGTGATTTCCGTGTGGAATAAGTCCGCGTCCAACACCGAGGGCATCGAGAAGATCCGCGAGTCCGTGAAGCGGATCCTCAAGATTCCACCCTTTGTGCAGGTAGGTGCGCGGAAAGCGCGTCTTTATTTTTCTTATTATTTTTTTGTTTAACCCTTTGTATAATACCACACTGCGTTTTTTTCCCCTTATTTTTACCAGGTACCTGGTATTATTTAAGTGACGTTTTTGACTACGACTGCTGTATTTTTTTTTCCCACATTAACTGTGAATACTGTTACCCAAAATGCGGGCGCTGTGCTAAAGAGGTTACCCGTTTTACTACTGATTTAAAAAAAAAAACTAATTCCAAGTAATGTCCCCCCAAAACGTGGACGCAGTGCTCAAGGGGTTAACTCTTACGGTACTCTTACGGTATACTACAGTCGTGGTTCCGCGTTAGTGCGGTGCGCTTTAGTGCGGTGCCCCAGTTTAGTGCGGTGAGAATCGCTTGTCACGACCTGCTCGTCCTATAGAGTACTACTGTACTGCACCATCCCGGCATAGTGCGGGGTCCCACTTCAGTGCGGGTATCGCCGTCTGGCAAGGCACCGCACTAAACGGTGGCAATCCTAAAGAGGTTCAACCCTTTCACTGCTGCAAAAATCATCCCACCCTAATCAGGGGAAAGCGACAAAAAGACAAAACGACAACACACACCAAGAAAAGCTCGGAACGAAAAACAAACCGGATCGCTGTGATCACAAGACGAAAAAAGCTAAAAACATTCTCTTGTTTTTTTTTTCCATTTTTGTTCACTACAGTAGTTTTTAATAGAGACCCTTTTTCATGGCTGACTTTTTTTGGTGTGTCGTGTCGTTTTCTCTTTTGTCGCGTGCCCTCGCACTCATTGCAAGTGTTTTGTCCCCCAACACGAGGGTGCTGTTCTGAAAACTGAAAGGCTGAGATCTGAGATCTGAAGGAGGGTTGGCTTGTTGGTGTGTTGGTGATGTTGTTCCGTGACCTGGAGGATTTGTCGTTCCGGGAAAAATTGAAATTTCAATTTTTCGATTTTTCGGCTCTGTTTATCGGCATATGGTGGATCGGGAGCCAGTTGGGTCGTTTGTTCTGCATTCATGAATCCGGAATTATTTATTACCAGGTAACTGTTGGCCCTTTGCTCTATACCTCCCTACTTTTCGATAACCTCCTACCACCTAATCTCAATACTCCTCCAACAATTTACAGGCTATCACCTCAACAATGTACGGAGGACCATAGTAATCAGGACCCCACGATATACACAAAAAACTATATATTCCACTGTTTCTACTAGCCATTTTTGGCCCTGATTACACCATGTTCCCCCGTAATAAACAACCAGTAGACCTCACCGCTTGTTCGACACTACTGTGATTAATCTCGATTAATACGATACGAAGAGGACTAGCCTTAACGTTGGTTGGTTCGGTTGGGGTTCGGATTCGGGTAACCAAGAGTACGGTAGAGGTGCACCCGTTTTTTTTTTCTGAGCTGTGGGGCTCCTCACTTGAGGAGCCCTGAACTTCACCCAAAAAACTGATTTTGAGTAAACTGAAAGGTGGTTGCAACCCGATGAACAAACCCATGGCCTACGTATACAAAAAAATTCAGATTGAAAAACAGAAAAAAACGACATTCCGACGATTTTGGGTTAAGGATCCCTGTCATTCACAAACAAAAAAGCCAAGAAGTGCTATTTCTATCTATCATAGCACGCGTCGTTAGGGTGAGCAAGACTGCGGTAGGGGGGGTCACTTTTTTTGCCTTTTTTTTTCAGCGGCTCGGAGCCATTCGCGCGAGTGGCTACCTACATGCGTGTCGGTTTCTTCGCGATATGCATCGCTATAGAACAGTTTGCCACTCTGCGTCAACAGAACAATATTGAGTCCATCTTGGAGTGAGGGACATGGCCGTCCGCGCAAGTGACCTCACCTCGACAGCGAAAATGGGGCTACCCCACCTACCATAGTCCTGGTCGGGTGCTTCCTCCACATCATTCTACAAGTGATAGTGTTTCAGTATGGGAACCGGGGAATCTGAGGTGCCCCCCGTGTGCTTCCAGTATTATGAGACAAAATATTTATTGAAACGCCCCTAACTCAACCCCATGGCCTCCGCTTGACTTGAAACCTCCGTGAGCCCCGTCCTCTGTCCCTGCCCTACGCGATTGGCTTTTGTCCGATCCAAACCAAGCAACTTTTTTTTTTCACCAAATGCTGGATCACCCGAACAATGACTAAACAAAATAGTCCCGTTTTCTATACTGCATACCATATGTTTGTAGAACAAAGTGGAGGAGGTGGCTCGTTAGCGTTGGGGTTGGTTATGTTCGCATCGTACACAGTGAGCCTCAATCATACGTGCCGAAAACAGTGGTAAGGTGCTCTCACAGCCTGTTCTTGTACCGCTTCAACTCTCAAAAACCTTCCTCCTTACCAACACTCCTGCCAAACACCTCAGCCGTCAATCCTCACGGCAGCAGTAGTTTCTGCCAGTCGGTTACCAAACCAGATACCGGTACTCTGCCGGATGCTCCGCATCTCCAACACCCATTGCCGTTTCTTTATTTCTCTCCTTAGTACAACCTCACCCACATGCTCGCTCTATCCAACACATATATATATAGACTAACCTATCAACTCGTTTGGGCTGGTCGGTGATTCTTTCTGTTTTCCTTTATTTACTTTTTTCCCTTGGACTTGCACATTACCGGTATTTGGTTTCCTTGGTGGCATGCGGTGTAGTCGGTTTCAGTTGCGTGTCTTGAAACGTGTGTACCAGTATGGGCTTGATACGTACGTACGCTGACTTCCGATTTCACTTTATTTTATTTTTTGGCGGATGTACGACTTGCTTCAGCTATGATATATACGCGTGTACCACTTTTGGTTTGTTTTATTTTTTTTCTTGGGGCATTCTTCCACTCCAGAGTGACTGGAGCCTGTCCTGTGACCACGAACTAGATTGTGAGAGTTAATGTGAGAACGACGACAACAACAACAGCATACCACTATGGACGTAAATGTAAGGACCATTCATATATTAATGGTAATATACAAGCGGTCCTTATATTCACGCCCAGAGTGGTACTGACTTTGAGAAAAATGAAAGTGCAACCAGATGAACAATCCCGTGGCCTAGGTAAACAATGGAAAATATTGCAACACACAAATGGTGAAACAATGAAAGTACAGCCCGACGAACCGCCCCATGGCCTAGGTAAACAACGGAAATTATTGCAAAACACAGATGGTATACAACGGTATTGGGTAGTTTTGGTCGTCGTGTATTTACGCTTTTATCGTATTAATAGTGGTCACATTGTCGGATGGCAAACAACAGGGTGTTTGCGATTTCAAAACTCTGTCTTGTTGAAAAAACCGTAAAACTAGTATTGAAACCGACGAATTTCCTAACCCGTGGCCAATCAACCCACGAAAAAGTTAGGTTAGAAATTAAAAAAAATGGCGAGAAAAAAAAAAAATCTAACCTAACTTTTTCGCTGATTTTTCGTGGGTTGGGTTAGCCTTGGATTGTGATTTCGATGGTTTCAACACTATTATTATTTGTTTCCTCGTACCCAGCTCCTACCCAACTCCTACCCAACCAAAGTTGGTACATCGCAAACACGCTAGCGTAATAATATTGGGTAGTTCCACGGTTGGGGAGCCCCGTCGATCAGAAAACATCTGGCCAAAAAAGGCTACCCCTGCCGTAGTACCAGGTATGGCTTCACAGCGCATTCCCGCTCCGGGAATTAGGCTCGTTCGAGAGCTCTTGACACTTTCCGGGGTTTTTTTTCAGATACGTCCAATTCTTGTAGGACCTGGGCAGAATTTGATCAACACCTCTCAACATAGGGTCACAAATTCAACCTGCTCTTCGAAGCAGGCTCATTCGAGAGCTCTTGACACGTCCCGGGGTGTATTTTCAGGTACGTCCAGTTCTTACAAGACCCGGCCGAAAAAGATCGAAACCTCTCAACTTAGGGTCACAAATTCAATCTACTCTTCGGAGCAGGCTTATTCGAGCGATCTTGTCACTTTCCGGGGAATGTTTCAGATACGTTCAATTTTTAGAGGACCCGGCCGAAGAAGAACGAAACCCCTCAACGTAGGGTCACAAATTCAATCTGGTCTTCGACGAAGGCTCATCCGAGAGCTCTTGACACTTTCCGGTGTATATTTCAGATACGTCCGATTCTTGCAGGACCCGGCCGAAAAAAACTGAACCCCTCAAAATTGGGTCACAAATTCTCCCACCATAGACTTTTTGGTTGAAATACTGCTGAACGACGGGGCTCCTCACATCCTCACATGAAGAACTACCCAATGTCGTTGAAATGCCATTCGCGTTCCGAAATGTTATTCGTTGTAATATTTTTTGCCCGTACATTGTACCTGGTATCTTATACTTTGCTCGTATCTTGTGTATACCATTCCTGGAACCGTCCTGTGTTCTGGTCTCAGTGAACCTGACATTCTGCTTGATCGCTCCCGCAGGCTGAAGATGGCTGAGTTCGTGGTGCTGGACCTGGCTCTAGCCGTCTACGCCGTAGATCTTATCTTAGCGGTAACACGCGACGAGCCCGGCATCCGTGTGGCGCCATGTGAGTTTGTTAGAAATTACGATCTGGTTTTTGGATGCTCATTTGTACCGCATTTGTCATAACTGGTACAAACCCTGGTGTGATACCTTCAAAAACAACAGCACTAAGGAATGAATACCATTAACTGATACTCATAACGAAACCGTAAAACCTCTAACATTCACGTAAAACACCAGGTTGTTCCCGTAAAAAACGGGTTGTATAGTTACCGTACATAAAACCATCCTGGTATAAACCCTGGTGATCCGGTCAGAAACAAAAACAGTCAGAAATGAAATTCCATTGACTAATACTCATAACGAAAATATTACAACCACTAACATTCACGTAAAAGACCACCACATGCCTGATCCCCATCGTCTCTTTACGTTTCATACCACATGGGCAGCAGGCTCTACTGGTAGTCATTATGCGGTCTAAAACACTGCCTAAACCCACCTTATCCCCGTCATCTCCTTAGGTCCAACACCATACGTGCAACAGCCCTATTCAATATGCGATCTAAACACTACCTACCACCCCCCCCCCGTCCCCTCACCGGCAATAAGACTACATATATATAAAAAGCTGGTGCGTTTTACAGCCGTCAGGTTTTGCGTTCCATAGCCGTCAGATTTTGTCCCCCTCTAAGAAGTTTACAGTTTCCGTGCACAGCTTGATTTTAAAGACCGACGTCTTCGTATCACACTGTTGACTCTGGTGCTAAATAATACTAAGGGGAGTCGCCGACCTATCAACCTTCATGAGGACATACACATCCCGTAACACGCGCGATCGGAGTATCACACACAGCTTGCAAAGATGAGTTTCGACG
>JAYJMJ010000375.1:1889835-1899963 GCA_036873875.1 Laminaria ephemera
CGCTATCGTTACTCATATTCCACCGCCATGGAGACAGATCTCCCTTGAAGGGCCACACCCCCGACGAGGTGCTGGCTCTATCTGAAGGAGGCGGTAGCGGTAGGGGGGTAGGGGGGGCTGCTGTGGGGGAGGTAGGGGCAAGTACAAGTGCGGAGGCGTTTTGGAAACGGGAGCTGGTGCCGTGTGAGGATGTCCGAAGGCTGGACTCGCTGTTTCCCGTGTGGAGTTCGCTTGTTGGGGAGGAGGAGGTGGTTTTGCCGCCAGATGAAGTGAGTTGTGTGTGTATGGTAGTGAGAGTTGTTGTTGTTGTTGTTGGTGGTGGTGGTGGGGGGGGGGGTGGTGGTGGTGGTGATGGTATTGGTTGTTGTTGTTGTTGGCTGTTGTTGGCTGTTGTTGGCTGTTGTTGATGTTGCTGCTGCTACTGGTGTTGTTGCTACTGGCACTGCAGTACCAGTATATACTCTTGGTTCGTGTCGGCGTGCCTTGGTGCGTGCAGAGCGTAGGGTAGGGCAACACGACCGCAAAAGGACGTCCGCCACCGCCACCACCACCAACACCGCCACCACCATCACCCTCGCCACCACCGCCACCGCCACCACCACCACCACCGCCACTACCACCAACACCAACACCAACACCACTACCGCCACCACCACCGCTACCGCCACCACCGCCACCACCGCCACCACCGCCACCGCCTCTATCGCCATTGCCGCCTCTCACTTTCTCGGCTTGGCCGCTCCATTCCCTCGCTCGTCGGTCTCGTTGTCGTTGTCGTGAAGAATAGATATCGGCACCGTTCGGGTGCCTGACATCCCTGGGCCTGCAGCAGCTTCAAGACCGAGGAAGGAAGCTCCGCCAACGGTATTCCATTCATGACGTCACCAAGACAAGGTGAGTCAACGGTACTCCATTGATGACGCCACCGAGATTCTGTGAGCGGCGCTGAGGCCTGAGTCCTCCGTTTTTTGCCCACCAAATTGCCACTTCTTGCCGCAGGCTTGCGATTTCATTCTCTTGCGTTAAAACTTTTGTTTTGTGTTGTTTTGTGGTTGTTTTGCTTTGCTTTTGCTTTATATTTTTTTCATGTTTTTTGTGTCGTTTTGTTTCCTGTTCGCTTGGCATTCGTCGGTCGCGCCGTCTCGCTCCGTTCGCTCGCTTTGGATGTTGAGTTGGACTTTTATTTTTTCAGTATATATGCAGTAACAGTAAAAGTTTTTAATTTCATAGATTTTTTTTTTTTAGTACTTACAATGATAAAAGAGCTTTAGTCTAAAGGTTGTAACGACATCACCGCGCCTCTCGCCCCTCGACCCGCTCGTTCCGTCAGGATGGAGGTTTTTTCGACCAATTACCGACGGACCCAGCTGTCCGCGCAGGGTTTCCTGGACGGGTTTCGAGGCGGAGAGGGGGGCGTTCCCGTCGTGGTCAGGCCTCTTAGCGAGGACTTCCTCAACCAGTGGGAGAGCCAAGGGCCCGACATGTACGAGGTACGATGTACGAGGTATGGGGTGTTGCGATACGTGAACCCTTTTGGAGCCCATGTACAGCGACCAAAAAAACGATCATTGCGATCTTATCAAGCGTCTCGGAGGAGCATACAGCAGTACGAGTGTCACCATGCTGCATGCGTGTCGCACAGCTCCTTACAGCGCAGTTCGGACACATCCCCTACTCCAGCGACCCCGGCTGCTCCGTGCGGTCGATGCTGCAATCGCCATTTATTTATGTTGGACATTTATTTCCTCTCAAGTCCTAAATGGGTTAACCCCTTCTGCCCCCAATTCCCATTCCTTTTCCGGGTCACCGTCCGCCGTCGCTCTGTCGCATTCGTTACGTATCACACGACCAGCTCATGACGTCCGTCGAGTCGGGCGCCTCTTTTCGGGAGACGGAGGAAGCCGTTGGAGGACCGTTGAAGCGGCGTCTTCACGCGCTGGACCCGGCGCTGTTTCCGTTGCCTCAAGAGGGGAGGTTCAGGTCAGACAAATGCCACGATTGGGGGGCACCTACATCTTCTGAGGCTCCTCACTTGAGCCGTAGCGAAAGGATGAGAGAGCGGGTGTGGTTACGTCAAGATTCGCGTGTCGTAGGAATTTGGACGGGACCTGCTCCCCCACCCCCTCCCCTCTACTACCGCCTTCTTGCTGCAACTTTGACTTTGCTGCACTTTCCGCGCTATCGCCAAATCGTGGTTGATCGTCAAGTCTTAGTCGTTCTCGCGGTGGATGCATGGGCGGCAGCGTTCCTTTTATAGCAGAGGCCAACGGGCTTTGCTCGACAATGTTGGATTACGCCCAAGCCACCAGGGCTTCGTCATCAACCACGAGGAGTTAGTATTTCGAGCGAATGCGAGTTTCTAATTTTGGCCGTGCCAAATAAAAGGGACCCCAATCGAGATCGCGGAAGCCGTACTATACGTCCGCCGCCGGCCGAAAAGAACACACGCAAATTGACGACAGTTACAAATGTCTTACTGCGCGAGTTCCTAGCGACGGCTTTACTATATGTACTTCCCCTTGGCTCGACCGCGCTGGACACACTGCTTAATGATGTTGATTTGTTTCGCTTTCCGCCGACACGCTGCGTTGTATACACGCGCGTTTTCTGTTTGTTTCGCTTTTGCTAACTGTCGTCAGGTGGATGATGGCGGCCGACTATTTCATGAGCGCACGCGCGCGCGGCCTCCGCGTCCCCCCGGAGCTGGACAGCTTGGGCACGGCCACCATTCGGCACCTGACGTGGCGTTTCAGCCACTTCTACCGCGATGAAAGGATGATGAGGATCATGGTCGGGTGAGGATTTTGTTTTGCGCGTTTCATAAAATAGACTTGCGTGTGGTGGTTAGGTACGGATTGATTATTTCGTGCGTTTTGTAAGATGATTTGCTTTGTTTATGCATGTGTGCGGATGTGTGTATGTACCATTTTTTGTTGGCCGGGCTCGGAAAATGTACGTTGTGGGGTACTTGGGTTTTGTTTTGTGCGTTTTGTAAAATGGATTGCGTTGTTCGCGTGTGTGTATGTTTGTTTGCACTCTCTTTGCTTGCTGGAATCGAAAAATGTACCTTGTAATATACTAGGAGGCTAGTGTACTCTGTGGATGCTTGATTGTTTTTTTTTGCTTGCATCCTGTGTGTGTGCAGGCACCCTTGTGTTGTGAAAGCGGATAATAAGCACCACCTCTAACCCCCCCCTCACGCCGAAATCGCCTCCCCCTTCTTCCCCCCGCCCTATCCCAGTCCTTTGCTTGCACATATACTAGAGTGCGCAGCGGAGAGTGGGATCGACGATGACAGCGAGAGCGGGACGGGGAAGACTGCTTCTGTCACGGGAGGCGGATTATTGTCGAAAGTGGTGTCCTCCAGCTGCCACGACGTAACGGTCTTGGCCCTACTTTACGCTATGGAGGCGCACCTCCTCGTGAGTTTCATGCGGTAACCAACACTGCTGTGTGTGGTAGGGGGGTAAAACGAGCTTGTTTCTATGATGGCGCAAGCTGCGATAGGGGGTGTACCAGTACCTAATTTTTCTGAGGCTGTTGACTTGAGGAGCTCTATTCCCCACCCAAAAATTGAGTTTGAGAACAAATGACAGTAGTACAACCCGATGAACGATCCCATGGCCTAGGCATAATACGAATACTCGTGTAAAACACAACTGTTACTCCAACGGTAGTGGGTAGTTCGTAGTCCCTCAATCGAGGAACCTTGTCCGCCAGCTACCTCTACCGTCTCTCTGGTCTGATAACAGCAAGGCGACCACCATTTCTGACGACCGCACGGGGCCCACTAGGTCCTGCAGGCTGAAGCGTGTCAATCTGTAACCGGAATCCTATTTACGGGGGTACATAGTAATTATTAATAGGACCAAATATGATTAGTTAAGAATAGGGTAATATATAGGTTTTGGTGTGTATCGTAGGTCCTGATTACTATGGTCCCCCGTATAGTTGGAATCCTTATCGGAACCGCAGTCGGAACCCCCAATCAGTGTTGCTGTGAGTTGGTTGACTGTAAGTCGCAGTCGCCGACTAGTTATTAGCTGACTAGGTATGGCAGTTAGTTCCTTGCGATAATTTGCGCAGTTATGCGTATTTGCGTCTGACTGGGGCGTTTGTGGATCGACGTTTGGTGTTTATTAATAACGACTGGTCAGAGTGTTGGCTTTTTTTCCGCCGCCCAACTAATAACTAGCCGTGAAGATAGTCGGCTTTTACTCCGCCACCCAACTAATAGTTAGTCGTAAAGTCCAGCCAACTCACAGCCCTACTGCTCGGATTCCGAATTTTGTTCGCACTTGGAGCCCTAGTCGGACCCGGAATCCCAATCGGAATCGATATCCTGTTTGGAATCCAACCCGGGCCTACTTAGAGTCAAACGCAGATCCATTGCTGCTGCCCCTATACCCCCACATCGCCCTCATGACAACAACCAAACCTGCCGACCGTTTCAAATAATTTCGGAAAAGTTACGAGAAATATCGAACCACGCTCGGCTGACGTATCACGCATGTTGCAAAGCTGAGTATCGATCAATCACCCGGTCGCACCTACAGCTCACGGTTTTGAAAATTATTGGTAAGTCCTTGACGAGGAACGAATAAGTGTACAAAACGTGCGGCCGGCGTATCACACAGGTTGCAAAGCAGGGTATCGACCACTCAGCCGTTCTAACTCACAGCTAACGTATATGAAATATTTTTATAGTTATTGCCCCCGATGGAATGCATTCGCGCACTGTTTCCCAGTGTGGTGCTCTCTGTGTTTAGTGTGGGTGGGAGTGAATATTTTTATATAAGCGAAAAGACCCGACCCACTCCAATCGCGAACCTGCACCCCCCCCTGGCAGGACGACCAGGACTACTGGCCCCCGTACGGGTCCACGATAGCATTTGCGGTTTCGAGACCCCAGCAGGAATTACCATCGAGGCAGGGGCAGGGGGAGAAAGGCCTCGCCTTGGCGATATCAGTTGACGAGGAGCCGCTTCGATCACGCCTCTTTGAGGGGACGGGGAATGTTGTCCCCTTATCCGATTTCCGAACCGCCATGGCCAAATTTCTGCCGCCATAGCGTTTTCCGGTTGAGTTATTTTGTGTTTTTTTAGCGTGGAGATCTCCCTTACTCGGCGATCAGTACGATCGGGGCACCAGGGGGAAGAAGGCCTGGTCTTGGCGACAACGGTTGACGAGGAACCCCTTCGATCACGCCTCTTTTGGGGGGCGGGGGATGCTGTCCCCTTGTCCGATTTCCGAACCGCCATAAACAGATTTCTGATGCGATAGCGATTTCCAGGGGGGGGTTGGGGGGGGGTTAGCGTGGAAATCTCTCCCTTAGTCTCGACGATCAACAGTTATTTAATTGTTGCCGGCCTGCTGTATGTGTAGGGGTGTGCTTGTGTGTGTGTTTTGGTTGCTCGGTGCTACCGTAGAATAGGACAGATGTATTTGGTTGGCGGTATCAAATACGTATTATAGTGTATATAAGTATATTTTTATGATTTTTTTTCGTGCTCGTCTTGACCCCGTGCTGTTGCGCTGGTCGTCGTGCATTTTCAGCGACAGGGATGAATGATAACAGCGATGTTCTCCGCACACCCGTATGATACCATTTTTTTTGTTTGGGAGTTAGCATGCCGTTCCAGTGTGTTTTTTCGCCTAGTGTGAGCGGGGCTGCACGTTGCAAGGAACTGGATTCCTAGCACTGCCTGCCAAATCGGATCGGACAAACTCTGCCACACGCCCCCGCTCGACTCGCGTGTCGTGCTCGCGGCTACCGTATAACACGCATGATTCCACACCCCCTGCGACGAGTATGGGAGCCAATAACCTCCAAAATGGGGGGGGCACACACAACGAACAGCAGTGTCGCTTTGGAAAGATATCGTCGAAATCGTTCCATAGATGCATCGCTCGGCGCTTGCATTCTCCCGGTTGTCCAGAAAATCAGCTTTGAAATTATTTCAAGGGGGTGTCTTATCTTGCGTGTTATATATACGGTGTGGCGGAAAGGAGACCTTGCCGAAAAATGCCTTTGATAGGTGTATTCCCCCCAAATGCCATTGGTAGGACGGTATGTATAAGTGTTTCCCCCTGTGTGGCATCTCGAAGGCGGGGGGGGTCAGCGTTTAGCCGCGCTATGATAGGCGCTCCCCGCGGGCCATGTGTTGCAGGGGGGACGCTACGTGCACACCGGGGATGCAAATAACACCCTTCACACTCTCTAGCGTGTGCACACTCTTTAGTGTGCCGGTATGCTGTTTTTAGTGTCTTTTGCTTTTTGCTGTGGTCATTTGGTGGAAACTCTCGATTTTTTTCATCAGGTTGGCGTGGGATCAGAGTGCTTGGTGGGGCCCTGCCGCCGGCTAATAATGTACCCAGGGTCGGTTTGCAGGGCTCTGGTCCGGATGGGATCAGGGTACCAAGCGGACGCAGGGTGGAGGTGTGTAAAAACTTAATTGTATACTCTACCGGGTTGCAATTTGGTGTCGTCGTGTTGTGGCAGGGTGGAGGTGTGCAAAAAGTTATTTGCACACCGGTTTGCAATTAGGTGTCGTCGTGTTGCAGGATTTTTTCTGCTGAAGACAGCAGTAGTAGCGTTTTTAACCGTTGACGTGTTTGTCGCTGTTGGTGGTTGCGTTTGACGTTGCGCCCGACCGAGGTTGGTCTCTGATTGGAGTGTAACTTGAGGGAGGGTACCTTACCACTTATTCGAGAAATTTGGTTGCTGCCTGTGCGGCCGACCCTCGGTTTCTGCGACAGACACGTGAGATGACGGTTCGCGCTTCGCGCTCACGGCCTCCGGCGGCTCCTGCGGAGGGCTGATTATATTTCAACACGTGCCAAATGGGATCAGGTCCGGGTGGGATCAGGTCCCGGGTGGGATCAGGTCCCGGGTGGGATCAGGTCCCGGGTGCGATCAGGTGTCAAGTGCAAATTATTGTGTATGTGCGTGTGTTCATTGATGAAACATTCCGAAATATCAGTAGTTGACTAATGAACGGGTTTCTCGAATAAGTGGTGAACTCTACTGACTAGAGGGGGGGTCAGCAACCTTTCACCGAGGTAGGTATTTGTTTCAAGTATATATACCTTGAGGGGGGGGGGTGACAACCTTTCAAGTCTGTTTTTTTTTGTGTGGCGTCTTCTTGTGCTGCACTGCAAGCCTCGAAACCCGGCGAAGAAAAAAATAACAAAGTAAATAAAAAAGGTGGCTATTTCTGCGAGGCATCACTCGCACGCACAGAGGCAGAGATAGGAAACGAGAGTAACAGGGAAAATACGTGATGCTGTAAAGAGCATTTTTTTGCGCGGCGTTTGCGTTCAAGAGGAGTACCGTGAATTAAGAGCTTCCCCCGTATCGAACGGTAGCCTGTCACGCCAAACCGGTTGTCTGCCGCGAGCACACGCCTCACGATGTGCGCGCCAAGTCCAGTCGGCGCGCCTGCTAAAGCTGACAGATAGCTGCTAGACGTGACGAGAGTTGCGAAACGCGATATACAGATATCGTAAGGGCGAAAGGCAAATGTGCGCTCCTAGACACGTGTTACATGTAGCCGCCGGTAGCAAGAGCTTGAGCATCGCGACGAAGCGTAGTGCCAGTGCATGGAGCACCGCATGACCTACGGGTACGAGGTCCGAAGGTGGCGAAATCGAGCCGAATTTAACCCTTTATTGCTGCAGGTAATATCCCACACTCATTCCAAGTAGTGTTCCCAAAGATGTGGGTACAGGTCTAAAGGGATTCTGTCGGAGCGTGCGCAAAATCGTATAGGCGAGGAGAGGCCGAGGGTCAGGGTTATCGTTAAAACATGTCCGTCGCCGCGAAATTGCAAAATATAATGGTGAAACTGCGAAAAATTCTGCATAGTTTGTTTCCCGTCCCCTGTTCAGACGTGCCAATGGCCTGCATGAAGCACCTTTTTCTTGCCGCTAGGAACGAAACCAAGCAAAAAAAGGTGCAAGCCTAGTAGTATAAGAGGTTCCTCATAGAAGCGGGTGAACATGAAAGCCTCTATACAGCACCCTGAAAACGCGGAAAGATTGTCTGATTGGTGGATACCTACCCGCCGCGCTGACTGTATTACCGAAACGATATACGCGTCCATTCCGCCTCGTATGTTGTAAGCATTGTTTGTCTATCTCGAGACCCGCAAGGGTACATACTTCGTATGATTTAGCTCTAAGTACACCGCGTTCGTTGTTGGGAGAAAAACACAAGTGGCTCTAGCTATCACGACCAGGGCACAAGCGACAAACACGACCATCCACAACAATCTAACTGCACATGGCTGGATAACCCATCGTCCCATGATACACGGACGGTATTGGACAATTTGCCCACAAGACACCACAAACAGTGGCACGTTTGTACCTGGTACGCCGTAAAAAAACGTTACGTGGCAAATACCCAATCACAAGAAAATGGTGGGTAATCCCCCGAAATGTTCCTCTTGAGGTCTTTGGATTACAACGTTAGAGGAATCGTATTACCATGTTTCTCTCCTTTCGGAGGCGTTTTGCTTGAGGGCGGGCGGCTGAAAAAACCCCCCAACTAGCATATTTGCACTATAGTGGCGTACGGAATATACTTCCCTTGGAGACCTCGAAATCACCAGCAATAGGAAAACTGCCCGCAGGAAATGTCTTTGTCTCTTGTCACCCCCATCTACTTCACATAAACAACTATCCAGATATCACGAGCACGACAACAACAAGCTGTGGATTTCATTTCACTAAAACCTCAATAAGATACCCAACCCAAAACATAAAGGGCGCCGTACACAAAACCTGCTGTCACCAGAGTACATACACTTTTATACACCTGACCCGGGTTTCCGCAGCAGAGAGGCGTGCTTCCTGTTCTGACTTGAGGAAGGAAGCAAAAACAAGACGACGATGACAACGACACGTAACCGTCACCAACCATCTGCTAAGCATGGACTTTCAAAGTTCTACCTGAAAACTTCAATCTTCGACCTGCAAACCTCAACGTCCAGCAATAGCAACAAAGCTTGTCAGTTCAGGTTCAGCTTGAGGTTTAGTTCAGAGGGCGTTCTAGTTCGTTTCTCCGACTGTCGCTCGCTATGCCTCCAGCAACAACAAAAAAAGGCAGTTCAGTTCAGTTTCAGTTTGGGTTTCAGTTCAGAGGGCGCTTTAGTGTTTCTCCGACCGCCGCTCGTTATGCCTCCAGCAACAGCAACAAAACTCGTCAGTTCCGTTTCAGTTTGGGTTTCAGTTCAAAGGGCGTTTTTATGAAAGAATCACAACATCAGCCACCGACGTATTATAAAGCCAACCAATTGAGGGTTTATTTTGGGATCGCCCGCAATAAAAACCACCAGATCTTGTCATAGTAGGGCAAGCCCCCGGTTTTTGTTCGAATCCCCGGCCGCCGCTCGCCATAAAAACGAGAGTTTCAGTTCAGAGGGCGTTTTAGTTCTCTCAGTTTCAGTTTGGGTTTCAGTTCAGAGGGCGTTTTATTAATAGTTCGTTTTCCGAACTGCCGCTCGCTACGAAAACACGAGAGTTTCAGTTCAGCGGGTGTTTTATTTCGTTTCCCCAACCCCCGCTCGCTAGGAAATGGAAACGAGCTACTACAAGAGGCTAAGCCGGCGACACCAGGCCACCGTCCCCGCGATGGACAGCACGATGCACACGTAGATGCCTCCGGTGACCCGCCAGAAGGTGCTCGGTTGCTCCTCCCACCCGCTCAGTAGGTTCATGCCGAACACCCCTGCGATGAGCGACGTCGGAGTGCAGAGGCGGCGCCGAAATAAGAAATACGAAATAATGTACCGGTACATTATAAGAAAAAATAACTACAGTGAGTCAAACAAGGCACAGGGCGTGTGTTTGGGGGGGGGGGCACTCATTTCATTCATAGCCGTAGCCATATGACCATTGACCCTCGCGTCCCTACAATGCCGGGGCGGAGCACGTCGGGTTTTCATCGACCAGGCAGACATCGCGTGCACCAAGCTCGAAGCGCCGTGAGGTGTTCGGCCAGTCGCATGAAGGGTGAGCTGCATCCTACTAAGAACCACTTGTGAGTCGGACTTCCGCACCTTGTGCGTACTTTCTTGCATATCGGATGACAGCTTCGAATGAATTAATTTGTTTTCTGGTGTG
>JAYJMJ010000375.1:1912600-1927224 GCA_036873875.1 Laminaria ephemera
AACGTGCCGCCGAAACGTGCCACGACGTGCCACGGGGCAAAATGGTTGGAAATGTCTAATAATGTGTATCACTGTCAAAATGCACCACCGGCAAGTTATTTTATAGAAATATTTCACACCGCCGGCAAGTTATTGCACATCCAACCACCGGTGTACAATTTTGAAAAAGTGGCAAACGCCACATGGAGATTCTTCAGGTTTTGCGCAAACTACAGCAGTACCAACGGCTAATTTATACCAAAGCGCATCACTCTCAACTATTATTAATAGTACTGCTGTAGACTGCTGTGAGTGTTTTTTTTTGCTAAAATTTTCGTGTACGTAGTACGTACCTGATGTACCTGGTATTTTTTACGAAAAAATTATAACATCAGCCGTCGACGCAAGGTGAACTAACTGAGGGTTTATATCGGGTAGTTAGTTTTTTGTGCTGGCTATAGCAAACAGTGGACTGCTGTACGCATCAAATGTGCTGAGCACAACAACAACAGCAATTTTTACATTTTATGGTATTGCACCCGAATGCTTATACCTGGTACGCCATTTACATGAAAGTCGCAGCTGAGCTGCGGTAAACTTATAATGTACAGTACTTGTACAGTAGTACCAGGTAGGCTACACATCATCATCAACATCATCTATATTCTCTGGATCGTCCCTACCTTCATTTCCGACAAACCCGAATCATTTAAATTGCAGTATAGTTCCATGCACTACCACCGTCGTAGTAAGGATGGGATGGGCCAATGCACGGGTGTCAAAATCGTCAGCCTTGCGTCACCCTTCGTCCGAAGGGGAACCTTGTACGGTAGTAAAGTTATTTGGCCATGCAATGCCAAACACAATGAATACGAAAACGGAACATAAGCAAGCCAGCACAGCAGACAACTTGTAAGGAAGAAAGAAAATAAGGAAAAGAAGAAAAAGCAAAGAAGAAAGACAAAACCAGAAAAATGGCAAGAGAGAAAATGAACGCAGGGGGGGAGGGAAGAGGTGTACCCAGGAAACAAAACAGGTAACACCGGTATCAAATAGGCCGTGTCCTGTCTGTGTGCATTCATCAACCATTTTGTCCATCTCCACAAGGCAATCACTACTATCACTACATCGCTACTACTGGTACTACGCTGCTACCTACGTATAATAAATTCGTGTGTGTTGTGTTCACATTAAATCCATTCTTTCAACCTAACGACATGACTAGAACACGCAGTGTCCATCCTGATTCTCCATCCTAGAGATAAAAATTCTGTGGTCACAGGCTGTGAAACAAAGAAACCAAAATAATCGCAAATGAATAGAGGAAATCATTGAAATGCCAGCGTACCAGGTGCGAATAACACAACAAACACCAAGCTAAAGAAGAAAATAAGAACTACCTGGTATTTCGTAATAGAAATCTAAAAAAAAAAAGAACACCAGAAATATTCCCGGAATGAGAACAAAAAAGGCAAAACAAAGCGGAAAGACGCAAGAAAACAAGACGAATCAAGATAAACTCTCTCTGGTGGATGTCCTCTCTCTCATGTGCCGCGTATAGGCCGTGGAAGAGTCTGGTGAATCACTACCAACACGAAGAAGAGAGGAAAGTAGAGGGAGGTAGAGAGAAAGAACGAAAGAAAGAGAGAAATAAGGCCAAGCAAAAAACATATATGTCGTGTTCTTACCTCAGAGGGGATGCACGAGCAGCATAGGTTTCCGGCTCTCTGCTACCTAGACGAGCCGGTAAGCTAGCCACACGGTCTGCCACTTCCTTCCTATTCCCATCCACAGCGACCTCAGATTTCAGTGCTGCCGCTGTTGCCCCCCCAAGAGAAAATGAAGACGAAAAACAAAAACCAAGCCAAGCAAACGTAACAAACAAAAAATTCTCGAATTCGAACTCAAATTCGGGGGCAGAAAATAGATAGCACAGGCTCCATTTGATAGTCGCACTGGTGCCTTATTACACGATCTGCCAGTTATTTTCTGCTTTCATCGACAGCGGTATCAGTACGGCTGCCCCCCCCCCCCTATCGCCCTTCTTCTTGGCGTCCTCGTTTGCATGCCGGAACCAGTTCTTCTCCGCCTCGACCCTGTACCACCTCACCATGAAGCCCTCCGCCGCTTTGACGGTCCCCCGGTACCACTTGCCAGCCTTCTTAGCCGCCGTAGGCCATATCACCGTCTCTACCCCGAACAACAAAGGGGAGATTTTTTTTCCGTCGATCCCTCTTTGGCTTTCAGGTCGACCCGGTCCGGGGTCTCCCCACCGGCCATCGTCCCGAACATCGCCCGGCGGGTTAGTCACTCGTACTACAATTTAACCATCGCCCATAGTTTGGTCCGTGGTCACAGGCAGCAGACCTTACCACCTACTACCCGATACAGGAAAGGCTCCAATAACTCTGGAGTCGAAGAATATATACACTGAGGGTACACGAGTATCCGAGTCCCTGATACCCCACTACTCCCCCCCCCCCCCCCAATTCTGGAGGGGCCATCTTCTTTTTGTCGTTTTTGTTTTCTTTTGTTTGTCATGTATTAATAGTTTTGTCTCACGCTGAATCGCGCGTTTCTGTCGTCTACTACCAGGTATGTATTATGCTGGCAGTACAACCAGGCAGGCACACACCACCCCGTACAACACGTAAAACATGCGGGTGTTGTATATAACGAACTGAACGTGTTTACATGTTAAAAGGTTCGGATATCCCGCGCGAAACGCAGCCAGTATTGTTATGTTATGACACAACTCTTGTTGATCTGACGTATCCCGGCGTATATTATATACCAGGTAACATGCAATAGATGGAAAACGTATGTGCCGACCGCCATGCTTACGAACTTACCACCACCGCTACCTTGCACTACTAACTCGATGTCACTCCTCGATAGCAGGCGTGCACAGTACTCGTATCAAGATCAACGCAAGGTAGGTGTTGTACCGTACGGCGTCGAGCATTCCCATCCCAACACTACTACCGGAACGTATTGTACTCAAGACAAATCGATGTACCCTATTGCGGGGGACCATAGTAATCAAGACCAAATATGGGTAGTAAAAACAGTGGAATATATAGATTTTTCTGTATGTCGTGGGTCCTGATTAATATGAATGGTTCTCCGTAATAAACAACCCAACTGACTCCACCGCCTCTTTGACGTACAACGCCGCCCGGTTATGCTAACAGCGTAAGGCGGTGCCGCCCTTCCACCCCCATCCTCACACCCGGCCTCCTTCTTCTCCTCCTCCCTTCCTCCTACAACCGCACGCCGGTTTTCCTCCTTATTTTCCTCCATCTCTTTTTCCTCCTCCTCGTCGTCCTCCTTGTCGCCATCCTCCTTGTACGTTCACCTATCACCTACCAGTATCAAATGAAACAAGCCCATACTAAATCCTATAAACAATGTTCCGTACTAAATCCAACATAAATATGTTTTATACTAAATCCTATATAAAAAATGTTTTATACTTAATACCATATAATAAACACTCCCCGCTGGTTGGCACGGCCTTCCGGACATTGTAACACCATCTAACGCCATTGCTTGGGATGCTTGATGCTTGGCTGTGCGTGCTTCCTTGCCGTCGACGGTGCTCATGCTCTCGGCGGTGCTCATTCTCTCTGTATTAAGTATATAAAACATTTGTTATATAGGGTTTAGTATAAAGCATTTCTTATCTTGGATTATATATTATTTATGTAGGATTTAGCATGGGCTTGTACCCCCTACCTGATTTATATAGGATTTACTCTGGTCGGGTGCAGTACCCCCCTACCCGCCAAAGGACCCCAAAATGAAAATGTTGACGCCCGCCCCCCCTTTTGTTCGGTAGCCCAAAAGCTTGCAAAGATGAGTTTCGATGAAATCCTAGATCTCACAGCTGTTGTGTATTTTTAATTTTTTATAAAAAAACTTGGTACGAATTCATAGTGCGGTGTCATAAGCTTTTTTTACGTGTACCCGTCGCATACACTACTGCTGGTATGTATGTTGTTGTTGTTTTTGTTGTTGTTGTTCTCACATTAACTCTCATAATCAAGTCCGTGGTCACAGGACAGGCTCCAGTCACTCTGGGGTGGAAGAATACCCCAGGAAAAAAGTTACTACCTTGGCTACAGCACGTACGAAGAAACGGCTTTCTCCAAAAGTTAGCTAGGGTTTTCGGGGATCTTTCGAAACACTAATACCAGGTAATTAGTACCCGAAAAAAGTGCGGACAGGGAAAATTCGTCGCCGTTTGAGGTAGTCAAATATTGGACTAAAAAAGAGCAAAAAAGGGCGAAAAAACTCTGGAGTTTTTCCAAATTTGCAGCAGTTTTGTTATCCGAGAAAAGTATTAACAGATCTTGCTTGTAAAACTCTTCACTCTATTTCCAAGTCGTTTGTATTTTTTGGCGAAACGCCTGCTTGCGCCTAGTTGACAAAATATTCCTTAGGGATCCCCCGCGGCCTTAAACGGCACGCTTCTTTCAACGCGTCGAGTTACCGCTTGCCCCAACACCGATATATACCAGTACGTGCTACGTGCGTACACGTATGCTACGTGCGTACACGTACGCTACGTGCGTACACGTACGCAACTGAAATTGAAACCTGAAAGATACCTGCAAGATTGATTGTGTGCTGCTACTGTGCTGCTGCAGTGCTGCTGCTGTGCTGCGATGCTGCTGCTGTGTCTGCTGTTGTAGCTTCTGAGGCACGTTTACGTACTCTTGCTGTATACCTGGTACCTGGTACCAGGTATACTGTATTCATCGGCACTTACAGCCACTGGTAGCTCACAGCAGTGCAAAGTGCAACACCAGGTATGAATAATAACATCCCCGGTCGCCCCAGTGGTCAAGTGGTTAACCTCGAATACTACTATTAATACTTACCTGGTAGGTTGGAGTCAGGGGTTCGAATCTCGGTATGGAGATTTTTATTTCTAGAGATACCAACTGCCGAGAGCGCTATGTAGCGTGGGTAAGCACACTTCGACGCGAGTCGACCAGGGAAGAAAGTGCTGAATTCTTCTCGCGATAAAAATTGAGGCGCGTACCGTAGTGGAGAAGGGGGAGAAGAGCCTGCTTAGTCACCCGGATCTGAGTTACGACTATTAATAGTGAGGGAGAAGGAGAGAGGAGAAATATGAATACAGAGTGAGAGTACGCTATTGAGGGTGCTCTGGTCGGCTTGCGGGATTTGACGCGGAGACTATTGAGTGTGGGCTATATCTATGATTTATAATGCCTGTGGCCTAAATGCCACAACGCCAAACACAGCCAGTTTAGTATCTAGAGTACGTAGTGCTCTCTTCATGATCTCCACCCACGAGATGATGGACGCAACGCGGGTGCCAGTGCGGTGTGATTTCTTGGCGAGTCGAACATGCTTCTTAGTACTGGTATATAAATACACTTGGTGCATATCAGCGTAATCCGTTACGAACACGAGAGCTTTACACTGTAGTAGTAGAAGCAGCAGTTGCGCTACTCTACTGTAGTGCACAGCAGCAGCACTGTGTACACACAGCAGCAGCAGCAGCAGCAGCATCAAGTGAGTAAACCAAACGTCACCGCACTGCTCGTAATGCTTGAATGAATCGTAGTCGTACCGCTGCTGCACGAGAGTTACTCGTAGTAGTGTTGAAACCTCGAAACTTCGATGATGACATACTTCAAGCCTTAATTGAGCGTACTACATCTTACCTTGAGAGCAAAAAGCGGTACACACGACAGCAACGAGCCGCATCCTCTCAAGAGTTGCCCTTTTTGGCGCACCTCTCGCTGTACCCATGGAAGCGCAACTCAAACGTGCCGTACAGCAAGCAGTGAGTGACACGCGGTGCTTGTAGCTTGCAGCACAAGGAGACGAGAGTCCCCGGTTTTCCGCACAAAAAAAGCCATTTAGTTTACAACTCCGCATTGTGACAGTCCCGCGGCTATCATGGCTTCTCCGCTACTGCTGCCTACTACAATCAGTACTACTACTGCCTATACCAACACAGCACTACAACTGTAACCCCCCCCCTCTCTGCCATATCAACAGCAACCAACAGACACGTCAATCAACACCTACACTCGGCATGTCGACCGAAGATCGGGACTCGAACCTACGGGTGGTCTCACTGCTCCCCTCGCTCACAGAGATCGTCTGCGCGGTGAGGATTTTTTAATGAAATCGATCGACGATAAATGACACATGATACCTGGTGCCGGTACATACATACGCGCGTCAGGGGCGGTACAGGGGCGATCATTAGATCGCCATCAGAGTGCTTATCCTTCATTCAAAATATGACGCATACCTGGTATGTTATACCTGGTGTATGATATGATAGTATTAATATCAATTACTGCTGTAGGTAGTGTAAGTAAACCCCCTGAAACATTGACGAACTCATGGTTTTGGTACGGGTCATTATTTGTCGCTATAGAAGAAAGAGTGAACGACATGTCATTGTTTTACAGATCGAGTTTATATTCGGTGTCAGACTGGTACTACTACTGTATTGGAAAGTCGATACCCTGGTAGCTAAAAATCGACATATCTACGTACTACCAGGTACCAGGTACGTACTACGTACGTACGTACGCATACACAATAAATAGTGCGCGCCCTTGCAAGCGCGAGTTCACGCGCTAAAAGCCAAAGCGTCTGCCTCCTGCCTCCTATGCGCACGCTCATACCCGGTTCGTACCCTGTGATAGACAGTATGATCGGTATACTGCATGGTATGCTGGATACATCAGAGCTCTCTAGAATGCGGCAAACTGCTCTGCACGTAGGTTAGGCAGGGGCAATAATAGTTGGGGCAGGCAAGCGCGGAGACCACACATGGACATTAATTCGTTGTGGTCATAATGCCATCATAATACGCGACGCCGACCTGTTCCACTTTATCTCCACGCCCGGGAAAGACTCGTATTTTTTGCATTGGTACCACGTATGGCTCTATATTGTCACACTCAAAGGCACCATCGCCCTCTAGGACCAGGTACCAGGTACCTACCATAATACCAATGCTATGGATACTCCGCGGGCGGGTAAAGCTGCTTTCGTTTGCTCTTTAGTTAGAGTACGAGATTTTTTCAGCGGAAAGCTGTGCATCGCCGACGAACACGACCTGCATGCGCAACTTTAACTTTGGCCTTGAGTTTTAACAACGGCGGCTAACGCTTTGAGCCCACCCGGGAGAGGGAGGTGACGGGGGGCGGGGGAAGGAGGGGGGGGGGGGGCGAATATCGCGGGCGGCGCTTTGTGCCGCCTTGACGAGAGCGCGCGTATCGACCGCAGAATTAGGCGGGTATACATATATTTGTCATGCAGTATGCATAATCTCGGGCGCCTAACTCGTACTGCTCGATTACGAATTCTAGAGTGGTCGCGCGCAACTGTTAGGCCGCTATATGCCTATCGACTCATATCATACCAGATACTGCACTACGTATCATATCATATGTAGAAGTATTATCGTACGAGTAAGAAGTTGCATTGGTGGGGTGTCGAAATGACCCACCGCTCCTTGTGAGAAGCTGACAAGCGCTCTGGGTCCAAAAGGTAGAACAATGTGCATGCGCTACATGCCGCCGGCGACTTAACGAGGCTCCGATTTCGCCGCCGAAGTACTCTCTTCTTGTTGCCGCCCCCATTCTAGCAAGGGCCCCGTCAACGCCTGCGTCGATCCACCCACCTGTCTTAGCACACGCGACAGCTTTTTGTTCTCACCGACCCCAAGGGTGTCGCCATCCCCATGAGTGCCGCCTTTCCCTATCGAGTAAAGCAGCCTATACTTACTCGCTGTTGTGACAAGGGGCAGCACTGGACCCACTTGCGCGCGTATGATAAACTCCTTCCTACGCTCTATGACGACCTCCGCCCCCCCCCTCCTCTCCTCGTCTCCCCCCACCCCCCTCCCCTCCATGCTCTCCCCCCACCCGCCTTCCCTCCGTGCTCTCCTCACCTCCCTGCGTCCGCCTCTATCCGCCTCTCTCTCTGTGTCCCTTTCTCTCCGTATATCTCCCCGTCTCTCTCTCTCCGCCTGTCTCTCTTCCCCCCCTCCTTGCTCTACGTATCGCTTGCCACGTGTGCACGCACCCACGCACACGCACCCCATTACTATGCTGCTATTAATAGATCGGCGGGGGTCTTGAGAAGCACCTCGTGGGTGTGACACATGAGTGCGACCACCCGCCCGCCATCGTTGCCGAGTGCGAACGAGTCACAACGTCCGAGATCAACCCCCACACCATGTCACAGGTACGAGCAAGCAAACAGGCTAGCTGTTCGAAATCGGGCAAGCTACGAACAAGCAGCAAACTATTTAAGCTAGCCCGTGATATTTTCAATCAAAGCTAGCAAGCTACGATTAGTCTTTACCGGTACATGATAGCAAAGCTATACAGCAAGCAAGGTTATTCACCCTCGTGGGACCCAGGTATAGGGACCCAACAAGCAAAAAGCAGTGCGACGTTTACAACCGTTTACGAAGAAGAGCGTGCAATATCGTAGTACAAGTATCATCATGCTGCGCGCGTGTCGCACACCTCCTTCCGTTGCGCTTCGGCCATATTGTTATATAGCCCAGCAGCCCCGACTTGTTCGTGTGGCCGATGCTGCAGTTGTCGCTGTTTTTCGACAGCTTTCTCCTTGAAGTCCTATAGGGGTTAAAAGTAAGCCCATATGGCAAGCAAGCTGCCGCGTTCACCAGCGTGTCTGCGTCCGCGCACCGCGCATACACCGCGTGTACGGCGGTCTGCTCGCCCTCCCCTTCCAACCGACAGGGTTCGTTAGATCATCCAAAGACGAAAAAGCGTTGCTGACGAGAATCGATTGCGCGCACATATTTTGCTCGTTAGAACGAACTACCGTATTTGACGTAAGAAACCACCCCGGGTGACAATTCTTTCGCGTTCTGCTTTTTTTATCACCGGGAGTGGTTTCCTGTGGTCGAGTGATATCTAACGAAGCCCGGCGACAACCTGGCCTTTTTTTTTGTTGCTTTTTTATTGCCGGGGGTGGTTTCCTCTGGTGGGGTCATATCTAAGAGAAGGGCGGTATCTTACGTCAAATACGGTGCCCTGTTGGGCTACTTCAGCCACTTCAGTCACAGTAGGTAGTTTCTTCTAACGAACAGACGGCATCCTACCGCCGGCAGTACATAGTATAAGTACGTACACATCAGGTATACAGATCAGTACCTGGTACGATATACGCCGTACTATTCTGTGTACCGGGCATATACCCTTGCCTGGCCAGGTATATAACTTACCCCGCCTGGTGTAGATGTAGGCAGCAATTCACCGGGAGGGGGAGACAATCTGTAAACTGTTCCGCTATATACCAAGTGTATAATACATTGATATGAGTGTATTGATACATAGATACATTGATACATGACTATATCCGAACCTTATCACTTCTCACACAAAGTGCAAAGTGCAAAGTGCAAGCTGGCAGTATGCAGAAGGCAGGCACACAACCAGGCATGCAGGCAAGCGGGCAAGCAGGAAGTAACCAACCGCTAATTTAGTTTGTTGCTTGCTGTTTGTGGTATTTGCTGGTTGTAGTCGCCAGAGATATACACGGGTGTAGAGCGGTGCTGGTGTCCGGTACCGGGATCGGGGGTAGGTTTGCCTGCCGCAATCGCTCGGCGGAACACGGAACAAAACGGAAACGAAACGGAACGGAATCGGGTGGGGCATCGAAATGGCGCGCCGCGCCACGCCCCCTCCCCCCCCCCCTCCCCCCCACGGCGACTCGGCCTTACCGTCTTTCCTGCTCTCCACGTGCACGTAGTCGCGCGACGAAATGAACGAACGCGCGACTACGTATGTACAGTAATTACACTTGTTATAATATACTAACACGTACTGCTGTATTGTATACTCCAGCGTAAAAGTTGTGTGTATGATATCAATGTGCACACGCCAAAAGGCCGCTGTTACAGTTAGTCCGCCCTCTGACCGAGTTATTTTCTGTCACCAAATACGACAACGAAAACAACATCGACAAAATCAACCACAACGAAAACGACGACAACTAAAACAACGAAATAAATCAACCATGACAATAACAACGAAAACGACGACAACACCGATTACAACAACAACAGCGACAACAATCACAACAAGCAGTTGTTACAAACAGATAGTTTCCTAGAGAATGTTACTCATGCCTTTGCAGTTAGATTTTTCAATGTTAATGTGTTCAGCGCTTATATATGTTTTTTGACGCTCGACGAGTCGTAGGAGGAGATCGATCGGCGTGTCCGAGGGTCGCTGTCGATGGGACACAGCCTCTACGGGCTGGACGAGGACTCCCTCAAGGCCGCCGACCCTACCGTCGTCCTCACGCAAGGTCAGACTCAACCGCGTACACGTGGCCGACGGGGCGGGTCGGGAGTCTCGGCCGTCACTCGTCGGCCGTTGGTCGTCGGTCGTTGGTTGTTGGACGTCGGTCGTTTTTCTCCCACCCCCCCTTCCGCCCGTCGGGGCTTTTGTTCATGCAATGCAACCCATTTAGTACATACCTGGTACATTTAAAAACTCGAATGATATAATACGTACATAGAATATCCGCGCGGGCGAGACTACCGGTATCCCTGCCGCGATGTTCTGTTTGACGCAACACCAGCCTAGGCAACACCAGCCTCTCTTTGACGCGGCCGTCATGAAATACGTGTCATGGTCATGCCATTTTTCCATGCAAGCGACCGAACCTCTCCACTTCCCCCTGCCCCTCGGGAAAACATATCCCTATCACATCATAGTACAGTAGGGGTCCCTCTATAGTGCCGGTTGAGTAGTGCCGGTTGCCCGCTATAGCGCCTGTGAAATCGCTTGGCACAGATAGGAACAACCAGTAGTGGCAGTATGCGGAGTAGTGCCGGTTGCCGTTATAGTGCTGCTATATCCGGCTGACACATACCGGCGTTGTAGAGGGATCACTACTGTGTCATAGTCATACTATACGTCCTAAATACGTACCGGCACACCCAGTATTGAGCAATTTTATTCCAATTCTATTATGTACCACCGCCGTAGTACGTACTGGTAAACAACAATGTAGAGTGACCACGCCCCGTCATGTACCGGACCGTTTCCGAAAACAATTTCCGAGTAACAGCCTTAGCTGCAGAAGCCCTCAGCAGTGTATGACGCGCCCACCAGTACGTACTGATAGACAAATAGACCCGTCGAGGCTGGTCGAGAGCATGGATATTTTTGTATTTTCTGTGTTTTTATGTTTTTAGATCTGTTGCTTTTTCTAAATCTATGTTAGTGGTGGAATTTCGGAAGCATTGCCCGTTTCGCTCCAAGCCTATGTATCTGTTTGCGACATAACCTCGTTTTTGGGATACCCTACTTGGAAATAGAGTAAAAACATTCTTGCAGAAGTACGAAAATGAGTGGGACTCGTCGTTTACTCGTGTCGTCCTTGTCTTCGCTCTCGTCCCTCTTGTCCCTCTCACCCCTCTTATCCCTATCATCCCTGTCGTCCATCTCGCCCCTCCTGGCGGCTGTCCAGCTCTGTGCAACGCATACACCTTTTTTTACAGGGCGGCGGGATTTCGGACGCCGCGCCTGTTTCGCGCCGACCCTATTTTAGTATTGTTGTAATCCCTGTACAGGTGAACACACGTTTTGGGGTCAGATTACTTGGAAATAGACTTGAAACATTATGTAGTAGTGTAACAGCGAAAGGGTTTAATCGTTTTCTCTTCTCGAGCGTCTCGCCTCTCTCGTCCGTCTCGCCTCACTCGTCCTTTTCCACCCTCTCACCCCCCTCGTCTCTCTCAACCCTCTCGTCCCTCTCGTTCCCCTCATCCCTTTGGCCCCTCTCGTCCCTCCCTCGCCTTCACGCTGTCCAGCTCTGTGCGACGTGTGCGCCCCCTCTTTCCCGATGGTTCTCAGCACCTGCGCCAGGATCCTCGGAGATGATCCAAAGATCATCAGTATCGAACCCGGCGTGAGAAAAAAATCGTTGCTAAGAAGCAACTTTTGTTGTGACATAAGCGACTTCCGGAACATTTCCGCGGGGTGCTGGGTTTTGTCGTATTTCTACGGCGTGCTGCGGTCGGGATTTTTTGTTTGTTTTTTTGTCGTGAGACGGGGGAAAGGAGGCGGGGGGAAGGAAGGGAGGGGGGGGGAGAGGCTCACGCCGTACTGATTTTGTTTCTTAGCATGGGTCTGCACGGAGGCGGGGCGGTGCTAGCCTTGGGACGGGGGGAATCTAGAGATATTTCTGGAGCCGCAGTCTGTTTGGAGAAGGTGTATCGGCTTGGTGCTGTAGCCCGTACGTGAGTTTCGCGTATGCGACGACGAAAGTGCCGCGTCGTTCTTGATTTATTGATACGTACTTAGTCCCCATGCCCCTCTGGTCACCGTCATGATTCTCGCTCTCTTTCTCGTTCTCTCTCTGTCTCTCTCTCCCTCGCTCTCTGTGTGTCTTGCTCTTTCTCTCCGTCCATCTGTCCCTCACTCCCTCCCTATCAACATTTCGCCCGGTTCATGCCTTCTACCCCTCCAACAAACGGGGTGGCCGCAAAACAACACCAACACCAACGACAACAACAACAACAACAACGACTACGCCACCACCAACATCACCAACACCACCACCAACACCACCACCCATCACCACCATCCACCACCACCACCAACACCAACACCAACACCAACACCACCAACACCACCAACACCAACACCAAACACCAACACCACCACACCACCACCACCACCATCAACACCATCACCACCACCACCACCACCACCCCCCAACACCACCACCACCACAACCACCGCAACCACCTCCCAAAGAGCGTAGCGGAGGTGATCGACTCCGTTCGCCTCGTGGGCAAAGAAACAGGGTTTATAGAAGAGGCGGAGGCCGAAGCGCGACGGCTAGAAGAAGGTTTCGACAAGATTCGACAAGCGGCTGCAGAGGCCGAAACACAAACCGCGGCTTCCCCTCCCTTAGCACTGTCAGAAACGGACCCGGACATCCCCGCAGAGGGAGTACCCAACAAGCAAAAAGTGGCGTTTTTGGAGTGGCTGGAACCCCTGTTCAACGGCGGGCACTGGATCCCGGACCTTCTACAAGCGGCGGGGGCGCATTACACCATGGCGGAGGCTGGTGAGAGAGGGGGACAGGGGAGACAGGAGGCTGGGTGAAAGACGGGAAGGGGGTAGAGGGGAGGCTGGATGTGAGAAGGGGAGAGGGAGGCTGAATGACCGCGCGCGGACTTAAGCCAAAAACTGCCGGGGAGGCACGCTTAGACCATACATGTACTTGTACGTATACACACACGCAATGCAGGCAACGCATGCTCGAGCCTCGAACCCTGAACCTCGAACTTTAAATTGTCGAACCTCGAACCTCAAAACCGAACATGTATATCTACAGGTAACAAGAGCAAGCGCCTGTCATGGCAGGAACTGGTGGCGTACGACGCGGACGTCATCCTCATCGCTCCCTGCGGCATGGACCGCAAGCGCGCCGCCGCGGACGGCAACAGGATGTGGAGGCACGACTGGTGGCGCGAGCTCCGCGCGGTGAAGGATGGGAAGGTGATATATTGGTTATTAAGCACTATCTACTAGACCGCGTAGTCGTGAACGATGGGAAGGTGATGTGTTGGTTATATATTTATAGCACTATCCACTAAACCACTTGGTCACTAAACTCCCCTCGCCACGGATTGTTCTGGGAAACCAAGAAGCTTCGAGCCTTTTTCACTCCAGAAAAAATATGATCATGCTTGGACTCGAACCCACGCACATCATGCTCAGAAGCGGACGACCTACCCACTAAGCTAAAGTCACTGTGACTGCGTTGTTTAGTGGATAGTGCTATATAACCGACACGATACTTCCGGCCGAGAACGCGCGGCGACTGTTACCGCTACCGCTGCTGCCGCCGCTGCTGCCTCCGCCGCTATATGGCTTCCGGCGATTGTTTGCTATTGTTTTTCCCCTCGCTTGATTTATATCATATGTATGTGATCGTTTGTTTTTTTTGCGGCCTAGTGGGTTGGTCTTCGATAGCGATGAAATTGCATTGCTTTCAAACAGAAAGTTTGGAGCCCTTTTTGTCTGCTGCTGCTGCTGTTGTTGTCGATTGGACTACTCCCGCCGTCGGGTGACTCGGCTACCCATAGTAGTTGAAACGGCAGCTCGTTGTGTTGCGAGCAGCATACCCCCCCTCCCCGCCCCCGCCTGCCAGAAATGTTTTCTCTCCTCCACCCTCCCCCCTACCCGCCGCCCACTTGCACACTCCCCCAGAAGACGCAACGGTGCCAAACAAACGAAAAGCACAAACAAAAAGCGCACAAAAACATGACTATGATTTGTCGGGGAACACCATTGGTCGGGGAACACCCCCCTCCCTCCCTCCCAACCCCCCCCCTTTACGGGGTTGGTGTCGGTTGGCAACGACGCTGTAAAACACGCCTCTCACTACATGAGCTAGACAACCATGGTACCGTCTTTTTCTTTCTCGTTTTTATGTTTTGGCGGTATCCGAGATGGTGGTCGAGTTAGATCATATTGTGCTGAGTGGAGAACCTTAACTCCTTGCAAGGGGGATGATATCACGTAGTGTGTATATGGTAAGGCACCCACGAGGCAGTTACATAGTATACCCGTTGCTGT
>JAYJMJ010000375.1:1940182-1955640 GCA_036873875.1 Laminaria ephemera
ATTTTCCTGGAGCGTTGAGCTATTGGCATTTTCAAGTCGCAAGTTGCACCAAACCATGGACCTCTGTCCGCTTCACGCTATGCTCTATCTGCGCTAGCGTAGCGGGCGGATGCCACCCGCGGAGCGAAGCGCCTTATACATCATACGAGTAGATAAGAGAGCGTGCGACTATTATGACAATAATAATACTGACAGACTGGTGGTCATGTGGTCATGGCCGAGAGGCGTGCGATACAAAATAACGCCCAAAAAAAAACAGAAAAGCAAAGGGCTCTACTCGTACAATCTACTATGCTATACGCCATGGCATACGCAGTATATAGCCAGCCATACGTGCGTACGTGTAAGGTATGTATGTATGCATACTACGTTGTGTAGTGCCACAGATACCAGTTACCAGGTACCAGGTACCAAAGTATGACGTAGATGATAGAATAAGGGAGATATGACCAAAGAAATAACGTGTGCAATCTCGTTACCCCGTTCTGATACGCACCCAACCGCCGGTAGAGACTCGCAAAAGATCCGGGGGACCGGGGGAAATACCGATACACCTCTGGTTCTCTACTCTACCACGAAACAAAAACTTGAAGCTTTTGCTTGGTCTTGAAGCTTGCGTGTCTCGATGGGTTTGCCGCACATACTATCGTACATCCAGATATTGTCCGACGCATATCATACCGCAAATATAATTTGCAAAGAAACAACGAACGGAAGAGTGCACCTAGGAAACCCAAGATCCACATACGGAAATACCTTTTTACCGGCATGATGGCATGGAGACCTCTACTTGTACCTCTCCAGCCCTACCTCTCTCTAATCAGGTTATCTCTGCGCTCTGAGGCGCTGCAGCCGGTCTGTCGGGTGGTTTTCGATATTACAACGCACTTACTTATTATTACGTACCCCCCTCGCAATATGCCATATGCCACCTGGTGGGGGGTTTTGCAAGGTCTCCCGCCGACCGGCCGCCGGATGAAATGCAAATAAATTCAAACATTCAAAAACATTCAAAACGAAGTTTCCGTGCTATAAACGCTTGTTGTACCCGTCACCCACAATCTACATCCCATTCAGTCCGGTACTGCCTGTTTATGCTGCTTGCAGTGTTGTCGTAGATGAACCTGTCCGCCCCGCTGCTTTTTTTTTACGTCAAAACTAAAAAGAGACGCAGCCAACGTACGAGTAGCTGTGACTTCGAGAATTTGGAGAATTCCGTCGCAACTCATATTTGCAAGCTGCGCGTGATGTACTTTGATCGCGCGGGTGCTGGGGGTGTATTATGACCTCGTCGTGAAGGATGGTGCCTCCCCCCCTTCTAAATAGATACCTGGCAGGTGATAGTACACCAGAGAGACGGTCAACATGACGATTTTGCAAAGACGGTCAGCCGAGTCAGCCTATAATCATTCTGCGAACGGATAATATGACCCTCTCAAAAAAAATATACCAGGTATATATATATATATATAACACCTTTGCCAATATGAGCTAGAATACCTGAGCCTACTCGTATTGTATTCGCATACACTGCTTGTGAAACTCAGGATTACGCAAGACTTCGGCCACTTTTTTTTCGTGGTTCGAAACTAAAAGGGTAATGAATGGTCAAAGGGAGGTATACCCCCGGCTCATTCAACCAATCGGGGGTACAGGGAAAACAGAGGCCCGCGGCAGGTCCCCGCGCAAGCCCCAACCTGCCTAAAATTCAATTTTGACGCTTTGGCAGACTCCCGGAGCCCGTGCCGTGCACGTACACCTTTTTTTTCGTTTTCGGGCACGTTGTTGGGACTGACGGCTCTGTGGTGTAGGAGGGGGCAGAAGGATCCCCCTTTTGACTACAACTTGGAGGGGGGGGGTGTGAAGAAGAAGAAGCCCCCGGTGGGGACGTAGGGTTGTCGATGTTGGGAAGCGTTCTCCTCATGGTTCATGGTGTCTCATTCATCTCTCCGTTGGCTCACACAGCTTCGTAGACACAAACCAGACAATGTCGTACTGCTCGTATGGAACAGTGAGGAGGGCGACGATGTCCAAAGCAAAACTTTTTTTTTTTTTTGCTCGTCCCATCTATTATCTTCGCACTTTTTCTTTCTCCTTCTCCCTCCCTATTAATAGTCGTAACCCAGATCCGGGGTCACTTAGCAGGCTCTTCTCCCCCCTCCCCACTACGGTACGCGCCTTCGTTTTTATCGTGAGAAGAATTCAGCACTTTCTTCCCTCGTCGACTCGCATCGAAATGTGCTTACCACGCTATAAAGCGCTCTCGGCAGTTGGTGTCTCAGAAAAAGAAATCTCGATAACGAGATTCAAACCCCTGGACTCCAACAATTAGTATTAATAGTCTTCGAGGGTAACCACCTGACCACCGGGGCGACCGGCTCTTTCTTTTTTCCTTTTTCTTTTTTTCTTTTATCTTATTCTTCTTTTCTTTCTTGCAAATATATTCTGGTGTGCTGGCTTGCATATGTTCCGCCCTCGTATTCATTGCTGTTGGCATTTTTTTTTTTTCGCTCATCCCATCTATTATCTTCGCACTTTTACTTTCCTCCTTCTCCCTCCCAAGTATTCGTAACTCAGATCCGGGGTCACTTAGCAGGCTCTTCTCCCCCCTCCCCACTCGTACGGTACGCGCCTTCATTTTTTTAGAAAAAATGAAAAATACACAACAGCTGTGAGATCTAGGATTTCGTCGAAACTCACCTAATTTTTTTATCGCGAGAAGAATTCAGCACTTTCTTCCCTCGTCGTCTCGCATCGAATTGTGCTTACCCCCGCTATAAAGCGCTCTCGGCAGTTGGTGTCTCAAAAAAGAAATCTCGATACCGAGATTCGAACCCGTGACTCCAACCTTAGTAGTCTTCGAGGATGCATGGCCAAATCACCTTGCTGAATTTGCAATGTCTATTTCTGTCTTGTAGTTTGTGACCACAGAGCTCGTCTAATAGTAGGCATCGGCACTGACACTGGTTGTGCTGGATGTAGATGGGTGCAAAGATCAGTTTTGAGGTGAAGAACACACACACGATACGACCTACGTACGAGTCGCAACGTACATATTCTACATCGCACCGCGTATCACGAGAGCGTACACGTATTGAGAGGGACGAATGTAAAAAGGTGCAAATTCCCGTTGGGCACCCATCCTCATCGTTTTCACAGATACGCGAATCCTTGTCTTTTTGCTAGCGGTGCGCCGTCGAAAGTGAGGAGCAAAAAAAATGCGCCCACGCCTTTTGTAATCGTCCAACACCAAAAATGCTGATGAGCAACAGGCTCGACCCCCCAGGTTGCTGTCATTGCTCCCTCGCAGGCGGCGCCAAGTGCCCATCGGAGGCACACCATAGCAGGCCCGCATATGAAACCACGTTTTGTTGTCGCTGCTGCTGCTGCTGCTGCTGGTGTGCTGCTGCTGGCTGCTGCACTACAATGGTGGTCTCCCTCTGACACTTGGGGTCACCAGTGAACGTTAATCACACAGCAGCAGCGTTCGTTGTTTGTTCCTCTTCAAGTTAGAAGGAAAGTCAGTCTGCAAGTCTGCTCTATACTTTGAACGTAACAAAATCCTGGCACACTAAAACTAAGATACCTTTTGACCGAAACAAATCCTAAGACACACTAAACCTAAGATAAAACTGCATGCTGCCGCTTCTATACTTCGTTCAAGACATGCTTTTTCTCACCTGTACATCGTCCAACGCGTCCTCAAGCGTCGGCACGCACGCCTTCTTCGGCTGCTTCAGCGGACTGCGCGGAGGGCGCATCCCCGCCCCGCTGCCGCTGCCACCACCTCCCACCGAGGCCACGGAATGTCTGCCTACAATCGGGGTAGCGTACCCCCCCTCGTGCTGCTGCTGCACCTGCTCCGGCATCGGGACCGCTACCACAGCAGCAGACGCCGATGTTGATCTTGGCCGTCTCTCTCGGCCCTAATTTTCAAGCAAACGCACAAAACCAGAGACAAAATAAATTAAGATGGGGCCCTGAGAGGGGCCTACGGGCGTGGCGAGGACGAGGATGAGGCGCCACCGCCAAGAGAGGGTAGCCTAAGCCTCGGCGTCGGTAGAGGATTCGGGGCGGGTGTGTCAAGGGCCGGGGCAATGAACGCGATATGGTGCCAGATAAGATAACAGATGGTCTACTTTTTATGTGTTTACGTTGGGGCACATACCGCAGTTTTTCGAGAACGAAAAGTTATTTGCTGCGATTTGAGGGGAGGAGACCATGTAGGAAAGCGGCTCCCGTTTGACTTCGAACGGGTTTCCTTGCGGCGGCGACAATGCGGTAAGGAACGAGGCATCTCTATCTCCACGGGTAGGAGTATACACGACGACTCTAATCGATCAGCAGCCAAGGAAGTGAGCACTTCACAGAGGGCCTCCGAGAAAAGAGAGAGCAACAAAAACAGCCCAATCTCTGTCTTTCTAGCAGCCAAAAAAAAACCAGATCGGTTCTCGGCATGTGTGCGCGTCTTGGGGTGCTTTTGATTTTATCTTTGGGCGGGACGCTCCAAAATGAACACTGCTGTCTGTCTCTCGCACCTGCTCGCCATCCCCTGTCGTAGACGCGCCCTTCTTCTTTCGCGGGGTGGCCTTGATATGTACGCCCGCTGCTGATGCCGCCGCCGCTGCCTCCGCCGCCGCCGCCTCCGCCGCGTATGCAGCCTTCTCGGTGTCGACCCCTCTCATATCATCGCCCGTCGGGGAGATGATAATATTGATGCAGTCTTCACCCCCACCACCCTCTCGACCCGCCCTGGGCGCCAGCTTGGCTCCGGTTTTAGAAATCGCTCGTCTATACTTCTTCTGCTGCTGCTGCTGCTGTGGCCTCTCTGGCTTGTTGTCTAAACACCCTTGTGCCTCTCTCTTCCAACCCCCCTCCTCCTGTTTTCTCTTCCTCCAGCCCTCACACGCAATACACAACACCACCTCGTTTCGTTTTCCCTCTTTCTCTGTTCTGCAGGGGAGGGGCGTGCTTGGCTTCTTGATTTTTTTATTTTTTTGAGTTTTTATTGTTTTCGTTTTTTTATTGTTTTTAGGACCACCGCGCGCAAAACGCGCGAGAAACGCTCCGTTGGTTACGCGCAACTCATGATTTGTTTGAAGATTGACCAATCAGAATTCACTAGTTTTTGGTGAGAATGTTCGAGAATTTCGAATTTCGCATTTTGATTTTTTTGTTTGTTCCCCCACCAAAACGGGCCGAGATTTGAGCTTGACAAAAAAAAAATAGAGACTCGTAGAGCCAGCGCACGATGTTCCCTGCTGCAGCTGCTGCTGAGCAACATCAACAACGCGCAATAAAGTGTGCCGACATGCATGCAGCCACACACACACACCTAGTATATGAGATGCTTACCGGTACAGCAGAATCGATACGCAAAAAAGTTGTGAGATCTGTGATAGATACCACAACATACCACCATACCCTCGGTTACTCGCCGTACTCACTCATAATAAAAAAATGTTCTCTTAATTTACACTCGCCCCTACCAGGTACCAGGCACACGTGTTTACTTGTTGTATACCAGGTAGATACTTTCTTTCTTTCTGTTGTCGTTGTCCCTCACTTACTTGTTGTTCCATCATCCATCGTCGTACTGGTACCAGGTACGTAGTAAACCGATAGGTGGTGTCATTTGCTATCCGTTCGTTGCTCTTTGTTATTCTCCCCTAATGAACCACAACGCAACGATATACATACATCCAGCACATCGCACACAAACAGCATCACAGCATGCGAAAGAAAAAGTGAAAGGGAAGTAGTAATAATAAGTTCTGTACGTATTATACGTGTGACATAGTCTCGACGAACAACAGCAGTTACGTAGTTCGTCGCTGTATTCATACAACAAAGCACCGTTCGCTGTCCTATCCCAGCAGTACGACGAGCCGTACAGAGATAACGACGGGTTGTGGTCACGCGTGGTGTGTGGTCTACATGCAAGCTGTGGTGTGTTGTCTTCTTAGGCTCTGCACTTACTTGTAGAAGGAGATTAACAGAGTGGGTACTGTCGTAGTACACCTATCATACCTGCTGGCTACCAAAAACAAGATAAGTTATTATGTTGGTCACACAAACTACAAGAGAGACGAATCATGAAAAGCATGCGTCGCACAACGTTGCTATGCCACACAGCTCTTTCTTCTCGGTGTCTTCTTACCATTCTCATGCACCCGAGATGAAAACAACACGTTGGCAAGGGCGAGTTTAACTAATCATCTTGATGTCGATACTGCCGCACCAATACAGCGGTGGGTGGGCAGGTGTTGTAAGAACGTACGGGGCGAGCGCGGAGAACCAAACAATTTACCTCAACTCCTACGACCGAAACCAACTTTTCTTGGTTGTTCCATTGCTCATGCAGAGTACAGGACACCTAAGAAGAAACAGAAATAGTGACCAAGGCCGTGTTTCATATTTCGAAGAGGGTGCGTTCTACAATAACTTCAGAATAACGGCTCGCGGGTTTCTTACACTCCTGTAAGTTCCAGCCTGACCTTATTACCCAGTTTCTTAGGTGTCCCGTACTGTTGTACCGGTAACAACGTAAAAGCATCGGAGGCTATGTAAGCCAACTGCGCGCGAAACAAAAAACACTGATATTCCTTCGACTTCAACACGGAACCGTAACTCCTCCGAGGCACAGCAACTGAGGCACAACTCTTCGTAGACGTGAGCCTATGGGAAAAAACAACAAGCCAGGCACCACATACAGGTTTTAGTGTTATTCCCGGTTTTTGTTGGGGGGGACGTTACATTTAACACTAACCCTAATCTTAACTCTGAAACCCCAAACTACACCAAAACCGGTACAATAGTGGCTGACCTGTGTGGCATTCTCCCACAGGCTCGTGTCTACAAATAGTTCCTGTCCAGCAACACATCAAATGCCGATCAGATAACTGCGGCTACAGCATTCCTCCGGTACAAAGGCGCGACGCCACCACACTATGGGCACGCCAACAAGAAACGCCCAATCTGAGCAAGGCTTGATACCAACCGTAAGAGCATAATACTTTGTAGCGCTCGCCGCTGAGCACGATTTCTTAATCCAATTGTCTGGTTTTCTTAGCGTCCCCCAAAAAGTGAGCCTGAGGTTCTTAATAGGTTATTGCTTATGCGTAGACCTTGCTACTGTATTCCTTCCAAGCCAAGGCGGCCAACGCAAAAAAAAATAAGATGATCACTCGGCAGAAACAACGCGCATTTCGTCCTCGGTGGTGACGAAGTGCATCACCACCCCGTCGAAGCAGCACTCGTACAGCTCGCTGCTAGCGAGTCCCCGTCCCTGATGCACGCTGCGGACATCCTGCACCAGCACCTGCATGCAGTTAAAACGTCACGCCATGGCAGGAAGGAGGGGGAGGGGGAGGGGTACTCATTGCTTGCCTGCGTCATTTCGCCATCGACCACGCATCCCTTTCGAGACGGAGTACCGCTCCTACTCCTATAGAGGCATCTCCAACTTTTGGGCGTTCATTACGCTTTTGCCATTTATGATACTACGTAAAAACGCTTTGCATATCTTATGTGGGGGCCGGCGGGGGGCAATAACTGATTAAAAAAAGGACAAGAATCGGCAACTTCTTCTCCAGTAACCGGCAACTCCATGGATGGATGTGTCACCAACGATGCCCACCCGCAAGCATTTTAAGACGACGCAGAGAGGTACTACTCGTACCGTACGCTGAAGCGTGACAGCGCAACCCCGACTCTACCAGACCCGGGAACCGTGCGGCTCCAGGAGCTCAGGCCTTCGCCCCATGCCGGTACATCGAGCCCAGTGCGCGAACGATATTAACTGCTGTGTGTAGATGTACTCCGGCTTACACCGCACCAAAACCACCCCATTCGAGGCTGACCCCCGGAAGGCCTTGCACTCTCAGGGGGCATCTTGTTGTGCGAATGTGTTCCTATATTCCAACGCGTATGTTGCGCTGCGTATTCGAAGGTTTTCTTACTACTGCAACCTCCCAATTGATATACCAGCGCGTGTGTTGCGTTCGGCATTCGAAGGAAATCACACTGCTGCAATATCCCTATTGAGGGTTAGTTTATACCCACTCTGGACGGGAATACAGGGACCGTTGGGGTATTCACACCAAACCACACGGTCATAAATATGCCCGTCCAGAGTGGTACCTCCTGCAACGAAACAACGAGGAAGAGTATCGCGAATCACCAAACACGTCCCACCAGGCGGCTTTACCTCGGCGACGGCGGCCTTAAACGTGTCCGTGTCAGCGTAGAACGCGCTCTTGCTCTTTCGCGCCTCCTCCCCCACACATCTCGCCAGGCCCTCGCTAGCAGCTTCGGTGAAGACGACTCTTCGCAGACAAGCATCTTCCTCCACCCATTGTGGCACCTGAGACGCAAACACACTTTGTGGTCATTTAGGTTGTTGTTGTTGTTGTTGTTGTTTTATAATCACTTTTACTCTCCAGGTCAACTCGTAGAGGCCCCTCAGCGACCCTCTGGACAAGGCGTCGTCACAGGTGTCGTCCCTTCTCCCCCTGGTACGTGCCTTCATTACTATTGCGCAGAGGATACTGTTCGTCGTTGATCACCGCAAACAAAAGATGGCGTCAAGCCAGGGTATGGGCGTGCTGTAGATATTATATGCTCCCGCTGATTCCTTCAAGGGCTGGTATGCGCTTGGTGCGAAGCTGTGGCTCTCCAGGCAACGGAACATGCTGTTTTTCGGACGGTCTGTCGCCATAGGTTCCCCGCCCGACTCTACAACAACACCGCCTACCCATATCAGGAAACCCGATTTAGATGTGTGCAGCGTAAATACCCGCGGCGGTTTTGGCAGCATATCCTGGTGGAGGCGGCCGAGCGAACAAGTACAGTTTGCAGTCTTCGAGCGATACAAGGGACTCGAGGTCGCACACACCGTACTCCCTTAATACCAAAATCCGGGCAATCTCATCCCGAACGAGAACCCTTCAGATGGGGTGAGCAGCACGCCCGCTTCCTACTTCCACTTGCCCCTCCGCAAAAGCACCGAGAAATCCACGCGAAAGCGCACGGGGCCGCAGTCTACGCCCGCCTTTGTTTTGCGCTTGCTTACCCTCATATCCCGTGGCCTATCGTGCGGGATGACCGGCTTGATGTCGATGATCTGCACAAAAAAGAACGCCAAGAACGAACAACAAGGGAACGAACAGAAAGCCAAGAATACACCACAAGGGAACGACAAGGAACAAACGCCGGGGCACATTAGACATGACCCGACAAGATACAAACAACAGCTTGACACGTATATCCTAGACCCCCCCTCCCTACCCGCGCATACGGTCTCGCCGTCAGAAGGTAGAGCTCGAACATCGCATGCCAACCGTAGAGTGCGATCACACTTTTTGAGGATCGGATAAACTAAAACGGGGGCCGTTGTAGCCAGCTATCCTGCTGGTAGGTCCGTAGGTCCGTAGCAAGCTACCCTGCTAGCAGGTCCGCAGCTCGATAACGGCCGCCGTGAGCAGATCGCACATATTATATGCGTCGCACAAAAGCCCGGGCGGGACCGCACGTATGCGTCGCACAACAAGTTCGCAGGACAACAGTTTCTCAGGCGTTGAAAGTCGTCCGCGAGAACGGACGAAACCGAGAGGCTCTCACCGGCGTGCCGTTCACCAGATCAACGCCGCTGACCGTTATGCTGTTGGTCTTCAGATTCACCCCGTCAAGCTAGAGGGTTTAAGGGGAAACATAGGCGTGGGCGATCAATGCCGAACGGTTCGGGGGGGCATGGGCGGTAGGGGGGGGGTTAGAATGCTTCCAAACCAGGGCGTACTAGGTAAAAGCGCGTGTATAACGTGGGCGTGTCTTTACCCGATGCGGCGGTGGCGGGGATATTCCGAAACCAAATACAAGACACCCTTCGTCGCAACTCTTTGCGGGGCCACGATCGAAGCAGTATCGCAGTAGCCACCATCATGGAGCCGCCAGACTTTCATGTCATGGTAAACAATTAGTACCTCTTGCTCTTGTGTTCCGTCGCAAGCATAGGATATATGCCTGTCTCGACCACAGAGCTTGTATCTCTCTAGGATGAAGAATCGGCACGGACACGGGATATGCTGGATGCTGATGGGTAGAAATAACGGTTTATTGTGAAGAACACACACACAGAAACAAAGGGCCAGTCCTACGCCTCGTACAACAAAACCCACCTTGACCATGGTTAGCCCTAAGGGGTTCGGTCGATGTGGGCTTCGGGTTCCCAGGACGCCGACCTTCCTGCCCAGGCGAGGTGGACTGGGCACGAGGACGAACGACGGGGTGGGGAAGGCTGTGTTAAGGAGGCTTCGGGGCGAGCGGTTGGCACTGATCACGCTTGTACTGCTCAGTAGCGCATATAGCAGAATCGTGTGCTCACCAGCCCACCGTGCATCGTAAAATGATCGGTTGATACATTAACGCGGATATCGCCTACAGTAGATGATACCCGACTCGATCCAAGCCAGCGTCTATATAGGTACCCTGCAAATCCGACACGCCGACAGCCGTGCACGCGAGGCTGAGGTCACCGCAGGTAGGTACGCAGGTAGGCAGGCAGGCAGGCAGGTACAGGCACGTAGGCAGGGCTGTGACCCCCACAGACTTTTGTACAGCGACGAACTCACCACACTTTCGTCAGGAACGTTTGCCGCAGCTTGTGCCTTGGCTGCTGATACTCCCTCGCTCCGCCCCCCCACCTCTCGCCCCCCTCTTTCTCCCTTGCCCCATCCTCCCCCGATTCTGGCCCTTCAGATGCCGTACTCTCTCCTTTAGTATGCTCCCCGACAGAAGTTACCTCGGCCGGTCTATCTTCGGCAACGCCATTAACCGTGGCGTTGGTGTTGTCGTGGAACACGAACAGGAGCCAGACGTGCGAGAATTCGTCCAGACCAATCAGCGCGGGGTACCCAACGATTGAGCGGTCCAAGGTTACCTGAGCGAAGCAACACATGGCGTGGGGTAATCATGAGAAGGAGAGGTAAAGTGAGGAGATGCCTGGGACATACACGCCTCGCCTTCCAGGCCTGTTTGATAAGCAGGTCCCGCGATTGTCAATCACTTGTGCACAACAGCAGCAGGAGGAAGGGGGGGGGGATCGCGAGCACAGACTTTAAGCGGCGCCTGTTGACTGGCCGTGCGCTCTCCGTCTCCCCGGCAGTGCCCTAAACGATAGCCGGCCTCTGCCCCAACTGTCGACCCGCGCTACCCGCGTCTGGTGGAGGCTCTAGACTGATATTTATCCGCGCCCGTTTCACGCGAAAAAAAACAAAATGAGTACTACCCTGGACGGAAATGTAAGGATCGTTTGGTATTCATCTTAAGGGGCCGGACCGCATCAGGGTGGTGGCTCCCGCGGCTCTCCCGCGATGCTCGGGCGATTGTTATTTCGAGTGGCGCGTCCACGGCCGCGGCGGGCACGTTTTCACCTTCCCCCGCGACAAAGGCGTGATGCTCCCCTGCCGAGGCGTTCCTCTTCGATCTCGGAACGGTGTGCTGCCGGCGGCGTCGCAACAAGGGGTGCACAGAAAGAAGAGCGAGGCGCGTTTATGTTGAGAAGCGAAGAGGGGGAGGGGTGCTCGAAAAAGTACTAGCCCGGACACAGGCGTGCGTAAAGAAAAACGTCTGTGGGGTATTATATCAGCATACGGCTCACCTCGGCTCTCGTGCCAAAATACATAAGCAGTAGATATCAAGGTCTATGGCATGGGCGACGATCAGCAGCAGCGCAACGGATACTGTAGATACCACTATTGGTAGACAACTGTTCTGGTAGTCGTCGTGATTTTTGCACTAAGCGTTGCGCACTTGTCGGCAAGGCATCTCCTGTCATCCATCACCTCGAAGATCTAATGTCATAGAACATGCCAACTTATTGCACGCGCAGCAGCCAATCTCAGGCTTCCTTCGCCGTGGGTATTACGCGGGGCATGTGTACGTGGCTCATACTTGTATGTTACAAACGACGTACCAAACAGCAAGCAGGCACAACCGCGGGTGTACGGACGTGCCCTAGCGTTCACCTGATTGTGCCCACCGCGGTGAAGTTGTAGCCATCTGTCTCCTCCACCTCCTATCATAAGCACCACGCAGGCATTTGTGGCGCGCGGTACGGGTAGGGGATGAGCAACACACGGGGGAGGGTGTCATGTGAAAATCTGCCATCAGTTACGGCATCATCGCATATGCTGTAGTATGGCTAACGCCGCCGGTCGTAAACCGAGCGTATGCGCTCACAGACGAGCACAGCAGCGCAGCCTAGAATCGGGGGTGGCGAGGGTCGCGATCACTCGCTTGCGCAACAAAAAAACAAAGACGGCGGGCATCGAGGCACAACATAACCTTCTATGGTACAGCCACCCCGGCCGTTATACAATAGCGGAGCGATACTGCCCATTCCGACACCCGAAGCTGCCGCTGTCGGCCGCCCGCGGGAGAATACCACCCTGGACGTAAATATAAGGACCGTTTTATATTCGTTTTAATAACTCAGCGTTCCTTAAATTTCTGCCCAGAGTGGTATATCATTGGAGTAGGTGCGGGGTAAGGGCAAGCTGTCACCTGCTTCTCAGCCCGAAGGCGTCTCTCGGCCTCGGTGCGCCCTCTTCGCTCCTCGGCCCGCTGCCTCCCCTCGGACGCCACCTGTATGCCCAGCTGGGTAATCTTTGCAGCTCTAGCGCCTAGCTCTTCGTCCTGCGAAAGGAAGGTCGAGGAGGCAACGCGATGAGACATATCGACGGCCGCTGGTGAGGGCGAAACTCCTTCAAGGAAAGTCCATTGCGCGATGTTGTGATGCCCGATAACAGACGGTCTGTATCGTATACCACGCAAGATTACACTCCCCCTTCAACAGATTTCCTAGCTGATTTTCTCGACAACGGGGACAGACCAACGGCAGAGCGAGGTGCCTATGGATATATCCCGACGAGATATTTCCAAAGCCACCATTCTGCCCCCCCCCCCTGTTTTGGAGACAATCGGCTCTGAAATTCACCCCAAGGGTGTATTATCTTGCATATTATACGGTAGACGTTTGAGTACGGGCACTGCAAGGTGACGCTACGTATGACACACATGGCAACAGATGATCCCGCCTGTGTATGTGTATTTCGTGAGGTGCGGGGGCATGCTCGCCAATCGAGAGAGGCGGGTGGAGGAGGGCAGGAGGTAGAGAGATGCGCGTCGTCGCTGATGCATCACGCCGCTATTCGTGTGGCACTTTCCGCTGAGCATTGTACGGAAGTTTGAATGTTTGTACCCTTGCGAGATTGTTGGTAACGACCAGTACATAAACGCCCAGGGCACCTGCGGCAAATATGATGGCGACTACCAGGTACAGCGTACAGGCGTATAGGGTATAGGGCAATACAAAGGCACCGACTACGATTCGACCGTATACGGATGTAGAGGGGGAACACGATCACCACGGAGAACTGCAGCAGTCGCATACCGGTATACGAGCAAGTGTGGGTGTAGGCGAGGCAGATAACCTATTAAAAATGGGATTCGACATGTCCGTCTTCAACACGTCCTCCAGGTATTCCTTTAGTGTAGTACCCGTTTCCATTGCGGTATCACACCTAAGGTACGAGATCTACCAGGTCGCAAGCACCCTCCCTGCCCTTGGCACTTGATGCTGTCGCTGTTGTCGCCTAAACGTGCAGAGGAGGCTGCCGTTCGGCTGGCTATAGGTATGGTGGCCGAAAACTCCAATACACCGCGGAGAACGCATCGATGGAACGACGACTCCAGCAATCAATGTTCTAGTCGCTGCCGCCGGCGCCCGAGATGCACTCCCCAAGACGATTAATAGGGTATACCTGGTGCACGACTATGATACTGTACAGAGTAGGCAACGACTTGGGAACTTCTTCCCGCTACACGCCGTTTCAGGTACGTATCATAAGATCATGGCGATTGCCACTTGCTTTGTTTGGGAGTTGTCGGGACAACAGAGAACAGAGTACCGAAAAAGCAAGAGCAGCGCCTGTCCGATCGGCAGCCTGCGACACATGTTTCCGTCGTCGCCACGAAAAGAGCGGGGAAAGCGCTGCCTGCGCCCACGCGTGCACCACATCCCGATATGCTATATACACAAACAACTACCTGGTACGTGAAATACTGCTGACACCTGTATGTACGCGTATCTCGTCCTATAAATAGTATACTCTGGGTGCTGCACCTGCTGCTGTGTGAGAGACCTCAACGAGGCGAGCTCTTGCTTGCGACGGCGCCTTTCAGACATCATAGCGCCAGCCGCGAGCCACGCCAGTCCGACCAGTCCACAGGCCACCACCGAAGCCGTCTTTGCGCCAGAGGAAACATGCAGATCCATGATTGCAGAGAGCGGGCCTGACTTCCACCAGTCGAGGTGGGTCGGTATATACTGATGGTGAGGGTAGCCTGTGGGCTTAGCGCTCGCGTGGTATCGCTCCCAGCTCGCCCAGCCAGCAAAAAATAGCCCTCGAGATAGATGATCAACCAGAGACGACCAAAAACGAGCAAAAACCTTCCTCAGTTCGTAGGCAGCTTGGGACGGACACACTGATTGACAGCGTCGTACAGGCAGATACCTCGAAGCAAAAAATCCGCAGCAAACACGAGGTAGCTTTGCTTCGATTCAAACGGCCGACGAGCAGCACAATCGCTTCCCTCGATAAGGGAGAAGGCTGCGAACGGTTGACGGGAGCTCATCTGCGCGCGTATAGATATTGTGGCGTTTCCTCTCCGGGTACCACCAAAAGATATTTTGCGCGTATAGATAACGAGGCTTTCATTTTCCGGGTGCCATAAAAAAACGATTTTCCAAAAGTTTTTCGGAGATCTTGATTCTTTCGTGCTGTGTTTCTTGCCGTGTTTCCATCGCGTTTCCATGCAACAACCGAGCAAACATGTCGCATTTGCTGGTCCTATAAGTAGCGGGGGTAGCGTTTCCCGTTGCGTTAACGTGGAGGACATGCGCAAGCCCTTTCCTGGCCATGCTGCGCGCCTTCGGGCTGGCGTCCCCGCCTCTCCAACTTCCCTGTAATCTCGACATGTCGGGCCGCGTAGTGATTGTCACCGGAGCAAACACTGGTGAGAGAGTAGGGTGTTTGTTTGCGATTTCCAAACTCTCTACCGGGTTGGAAAAAATGTAAAAATAGTGTTGAAACCGACGAATTTCATAGCCCAAGGCCAAACAACCCACGAAAAAGATACATGGTAGGTGAGAAATTAAAAAAATGGTGGGGAAAAAAAAACTAACCTAACTTTTCGCTGGTTTTTCGTGGGTTGGGTTGGCCAAGGATTGTGATTTCGACGGTTTCAATACTACTAGTAATTGGTGGTAATTCGGCGCGACCTCAATACCTGCAGTAGTCAAATCTGCGATGCTGTGTGAACACGGAAAACACAGAAGTTGGAGACCAGAAAGCAAAAGAACAGCAGATACCTCGTGGATACCTGGTAGATTCGAATAG
>JAYJMJ010000375.1:2025074-2041218 GCA_036873875.1 Laminaria ephemera
CACCACCATCTTTCATCTGCTGGCCGCACATACAATTAAGTTCATCACACACTTCTCAGAGTGGAGTGCGGAGCTCACGCTCTCAATCTCTTGGCATCGGGTCTGAGCCTCATCCTCCTCCTCTACATATACGGCCATCACGCGAGTCGGCGACCGGCGGCCGTCCAGGCCGCCGGCGTAGCCCCTTGTATATAAGTATATGATACACTTTTTTTTTGGCATGCTATTCGTTCTATGACGGCCGAGGGTTTTGTCTCGCACTTGCGGTTGCAGGGCAAGCAAGGCGTCGGCCGGTACATCATGGCGCATGTCTGGATCCCCGCCAAGCTCCGTGGCGGTGCTCTGAGCATTCAAAGTCGCTGAGCTGGCTCTTTTTTTCAAGGGATTGCGTTCCGCCTCGCTGAGCCGAGTAGGTAACATGGAAAACCCCACATTTTTTGTTACTTTTAAATAGCCCGCTCGGCTCTCACATTGATTTATTTGATCCGCTCTGCTGCCCGCTGTGCAACATCATCACTCCAATTTGTTTTACCCTCTCTGCTGTCTGCTGCGACGCAGCAGCAGCAGCAGCACTCCTTTGTGATAGCCACGGGCGGTGCTTTTGCGTATGTGTGTGCGCTGCTCTGTATGTATGAGTGGAGTGTATGCTGTCATAGTCGCACACAACCACCAAGAAGAGCGGTGGATTTTCTTTTGCAAAAGCACCCGCTCAGCCTCGCAGCCACAAAATCAGTATAAAGCAATACAGCAGCAGCGGTACAACGGCAGCCGTGCTCCAAGCTCTGGCCTTTGTGCCAGTAGTCACGGTGCATGTGTGTGTGGTTGGTGCACAGCAGCACGAGATCGAACCACGACAACATTTCCACGTCCAATGCAACAAACACACATCGTCGGACCTCATACCAGGTATACGAAGCATACAGCAGCAGCAGCAAAAGCAGCGGTAGCTCATACCCGTACATATCATTGGAACGCTTGTGTTCCCCCTTTTCGACTTGCGACGCCCCCGGGATATACATCAAGTCAACCCCATCCCGAAGGGGAACCTTGTACTGCTGTATAACACGCAAGGTAACACACCCCCTGCGATGAATTTCTCAGCCGATTTTCTCCAAAACAAGGGGGGAACACACAACGAAAATGAAGGATTTGGCAAGACCTCGTCGAGCTCTTCCCATAGACGCATCGCTCGGCGTTTACACTCTCCCCGTTGTCGAGAAAATCAGCTTCGAAAACCGTCCGAGGGGGTGTGTTATCTTGAATATAGTATACGGTAAGGCTGGCAGTTCCACCAACGATCGGCGCGTGCGACGTTCGGGATAGCACACTTTTTGGCTCAACATTTCACACTGGCGGGGTTCCTCAACCGAGGAACTGCACCCAATATCGTTGGATACCATTTGTGTTTTGATGCATGCTACAATTTCGGAGGACCATACATAGTAATCAGGACCCACGATATACACAAAAACCCATACATTCCAAACTTTGTTGCTAACTATATTTGGTCCTGATTACCCTGTTCCCCTCTAATAATAGTACGGTACTGGTACACCATATCGTTGGATACCATTTGTGGTTTGATGCATGCTACTATTTCGGGAATCAGGACCCACGATATACACAAAAACCCATACATTCCACACTTTTTTGCTGACCATATTTGGTCCTGATTACCCCGTTCCCGTGTAACAATAGTACGGTACTGGTGCACCATATCGTTGGATACCATTTGTGGTTTGATGCACGCTATGGTAGAGACGCACCATATTTTTTCTCTTAGGGTTCCTCACTTTGGGATCTCTGTAGTAGACGCGTACTACGATAGAGGTAGCACATTTTGTCGTTTTTGTTTCTGAACAACAGGGCTCCTTAACCCAAAATCGTTGGGATGTCATTCTTTGTCTTGCAATCTCAACATTTTTTGTAATACCTAGGCCATGGGTTTTGTTCATCGAGTTGCACTATTAGTTTACACAAAATCAGTTTGTGGGTGAAGTACAGAGCTGCTCAAGTCAAGAGACTCAGAAAAAAGCTGGTAAACCTCTATCGTATTACGGAGGGCCATAGTAATCAGGACCCACGACATACACAAAAATCTATATATTCCACTGTTTTCACTAACCAAATTTGGTCCTGATTACTATGTTCCCTCGTAAATAGCATGTGTCTATACCTCACCCAAAAACTGATTTGGAGAAAATTAAAACTACTCCCCGATAAAAAAATCCCATGGCTTAGGTATATAAAGAAACATATGGCAAAAAAAAATTAATTAAATTCCAACGATTTTTTGGGTTAAGGAGCCCCACCATTCAGAAAACGTTTCAGCCGAAAAGCGCTACCTCAATCGCAGCACACGTCGTTTTCCAATACTATTCGCTGTATGCCTAGGCCATGGGATCGTTCATCGGGTTTGCACTTTTTCCTTCTTCTCAACCTCCGTTATTTCGTTAAGGTATAAGCGAGGAGCCTCGAAAAAGCTATTGCTATTTTACGGGGGTACATAGTAATTAGGACCAACTATGATTAGTAAAAATAGGGGAATATATAGGTTTTTGTGTATATCGTAGGTCCTGATTACTATGGTCCCCCGTAATAATAGCCAGCCCTACACTAAAACTAGTATAAGACACATGGTACGGTAAAGGTGCACCATTTTTTTTCTCCATCTCCTCACTTGAGGAGCGCTCTGTACCTCTCCCAAAAACTGATTTGGGGGAAAAAAATAAATGTGCCACCCGATGAACAATCCCATGGCCTAGGTATATATACAACCAAAATGGTTGCAAGAAAAAAAAAAAACGAAATTCCGACGATTTTGGGTTAAGGAGCCCCGTCACGCAAAAAAACGTTTTCTGCTAAAAAGTGCGATCTCTATGGTAACACGCGAATACCAAAAAAAAATTAAGTATCCCCGTAAGTAGCTCTATAGTCTATACTCGTGCTGCACGCATGCGATAACTATCCCCAGATACCGACCAAAATCCTTCATGAGGACATACACACCCCATAGCACGCGCGATCGAAGTATCACACACAGCTTGCAAAAGACGTATTTGGACGAAACCCCCGATCTCACAGCTGGAGTGTACTTCAAATTGTACACAAATCAGACAGATCAGATCCCTGTTCATGATCTGCGTCTTTCAGGGCAGACAGGCCCCTGGAGTATACGATCTGCATGGCATATACATCATGTCGCCGAGCGATCACCGGATGATCTGAGTGATCTAGTACATGTTTGCTGGATTGGATCTGTACTACACAGATCCTACACAACATATCATAGCGACAGATCGGATAGCTCTACATATTGCAACATCACATCGCATCGTCCCGAAAGACGCACTACCAAGCTTGCCAAGTCACCTCTCAAACGATTGCCGCTCCTGCTGGCCCATCTGGCTGTCCTCCGCCTTCACCCCGGCCAACGCCGCCCGCTCAGCTCCCAGGGACTTCTGAAGCCTAGCCGTTTCAGCCAAAAACGCCTTCTGCTTCTTGTCGCACTCCGCGCGGGTCTCTACTTCTTCTTGGGACAGAAATTTCACCTGGACGTACAATTATGAAAAAAAATAGAACATCAGCCGCCGACGTAAAGTCAGCTGAGGGTTTATTTTTGGATCGCCCGCAATAAAAACGTCAACACATCTTGGTAGTAAAATTTACCAGGTATTCATATACTTAAACTTGCCATTTACTTACCTGTACCTACTCATACTCGCCAAAACTCACCTGTACTTACCTGTGTATCTACCTAAGCCTACCTACAATGGCTAATGACACGCAATATAATATTACAGGGTGCATTTTTGGCATTTTTTGTGACCACGGGCTGTTATTAGATTTCAGGGAAATGAGCTAGTGTGAGAACGTCATCATCATCATCTACAGCACTAACAGGAGCAGTGGTGGTGAGTAGCACTCACAACTCAGAACAAAAAACCAGCGAAGAGCACTCTCGGGGTTGGGTTGGGTTGGGTTGGGATCGGTTGGGTTGGATCGGGTTGGGTCTGGTCATAGTTCAGTTGGGTTGGGTTGGGTTCGGCAATAGTTTTGTTGGGTTGCATTGTGTTGGGTTGGATTCGGTTGCGTTGGGTTTTTTATGCAATTATACTCGTAGCCCGCCGCAACGGGGTTATAATTGCTCGTTCGAGCCCGTTCGTAGACTCTGAGCAGCGTTTGCTGTGGGAGGGGATTTGCCATGTTCCAACTTGGAAGGCATTCTCCTACAAACTGTTTTAATGTTTTTATCGCCTCCCGCCGCGCCTAGAAACGCCGGTTAATTATTACTCGGGACAGCCGCACGTGTTAGGAATCTCGGGGAGAGGAGCATCGAACAGCACGATAGCTGCAAAAACGAACGGCGCGATGGCTTCCTCTCACGCTAACGGTCCCGCCGTTGCTCTAAGCCACCAGGATAGCGGCATTAGCAGGCGCCACCATCACCCCCGAAAACGCTACAGGTATATACGTGTGTACTCCTCATTCGGAACACAAACAACACGACGACGACGACAACGACGACGCACACATTAGAGAAAGTTTAGTACCTGCTGCAGAAACATAGGTTTCACCCAGGTCTTACTCGTTGATGCACGTCGGCGCTCTTTTGACAATCTGGAGAACGAGGCACTCCCGCGCCATACTGTTCTTGCTCTCACATGAACTAATTGCCATAATCTAGGAATGTTAAGATAGTACTAGACACCATTTTTGACTGAAACATCTTCTGAATGACGGGGCTCCTTAATAATCCAAAATCGTCGGAATTTTTTTCGTGCTTTTTTTTTTGCAATAATTTTCGTTTTATACCTACTGTAGGTCGTGGGATTTGTTCATCGGGTAGCACTTATTTATTTTTTCCCCAAAAATCATTTTTTTAGAGAGGTATGGAGCTCCTCAAGTGAGGAAAGAGCCTCAGAAAAAAAAGGGCGCACCTCTACCGTACCATGCGCCCACCACCATCACGACCCCTACCTATCCTACCTATCCTACCTATTACACGCGTGCTACGATAGAGGTAGTACTTTTTGGCGTTTTTGTTTCTGAATGACGGGGGCTCCTTAACCCAAAATCGTCGGATTTTTTTCGTGCTTTTTTTTTGCAATAATTTTCGCTTTAAACCTAGTAGGTCGTGGGCTTGTTCATCGGGTTGAACTTTTTAGTTTTTATTCAAACACAGTTTTGTGGGTGAAGTACAGAGCTCCTCAAGTGAGGAGCCTCAGAAAAAAAAGGGCGCCCCTCTACCGCAGCATGAGCCCACCACCATCACGACCCCTACCTATCCTACCCATCCTACCTATATAGTAAGTGCGTTTGGCTTATTTCGCTACTACATACTCTTGTCCCCCTTCTATTGCACCTCCTACCCCGCCCCCCTGCCACGGCCTCCCAGCAAAGTAAGCACACACAGTTGATGCTACTGTGATTCTCACATTAACTCATCACCATTGACTAATCCGTGGTCACAGGACAGGCTCCAATAACTCAGGCGTTAAACTCGTCCCTATTGTCTACCCCGCGGTTACAGGACAGGCTTCAGTACCCCTGGCGTGGAATAACACGTTTGGAAAAAGAAAAGAAAACAACACGCAGCATGCACGTCACGGGTACCCGCCACACCCACCGGCCGCTCTCCCCGAGTACACAACACGCACACGCACTCCATGCCCAACAAAACTGCTCCCACCCCTCGCTCCTCCAACACATCCTACTCCCCCGAGGCGTACACCCCCCCCCCCTAGCGCTCCGCGGCTACCCGTTGACCGCAACGCTACCAAGACGCTACTCCTCGTGCTTGGGACCAAAACGACGCATGCTATGATACGATAGGGATAGCGGCTAAAATGTATAAGGCTCCTCACATGAGGAGCCCTCTACCTCTCACCCACACACTGACTTGACGAATGCTGCGGTAGGAGTGGGCCGAAAATTCGGAATCTCCTCGCTTGAGGATCTCTCTAGACGCATCCTACGGTACAGATGCATCGTTTTGTTTCTTGAGGCTCCACACTTGAGGAGCCCCATACCTCTCCAAAAACGGATTTGGGGGAAAAAACAAACGTGCTACCCGTGCTACCCGATGACCAAATCACGTCCTATAGGTGAACAACGACACTTATTGCAAAAAAAAAAACTCTACTGGAATTCCGACGATTTTGGGTTAAGGAGCCCCCTCATTCAGAAACCGTTTCAGTCCAGAACGTGCTACCTCTATCGTAGCGCGCGTCTCTACCCCACACAAGACAGCAGTGACTTTGAGAAAACCTGAAAGTGCAACCCGACGAAAGAACAAGCCCATGGTCTGGGTATACAACGAACAGAGACGCAGGCTACGGTAACCGTAGAGGTGCACCATTCTTGTTTTTCTGAGGCTCCTTACTTCAGGAGCTCTACACCTCTCCCAAAAACTGATTTTGGGGGGAAATAGAACTTCTACCCGATGAACAATCCCATAGCCTAGGTATACAAACGAAAATATTGCAACTAAACATTGAAGCTCCGACGGTTTTAGGGGGTTAAGGAGCCCCATCATTCAGAAAACGAAAAAGGCAAAAAGTGTTTGACCTCTATCGTAGCACGCGTGATGGGTGGAAGGACCACTTTAATGTGAAGAACACACACACACTCCAACGATATTGGGCAGTTCCTCAGTTGAGGAGCCTCCGCCAGTGAAAAAAAAATTGCCCCAAAAAATGCTACCCCTCTCGCAGCACGTGACCGAGGCGTGTGTCCCTCCACAGCGCAGCGGCTACCCCCTGCCGGTACCGTTGCAGTGGTGGTCTCCCGATAGTGCCGGTATGTGCCAGCCAACCAATACCGGGAGTTTACCGGACACCGGCACTGTTGGGTATAATACCGATACTTGGTATCTAAGAGGAGGCATCGGTACGGACACTGGTTGTGCTGAGTGTAAATGGGTGGAAAGCTCAGTATGATGTGAAGAACAGACACGCAGTAGTATAGGGTTCCAGTCGTGCCGAGCGATTTCAACAGCACTATACAGGAAATAGGCCCTGTTCAAACGGCATTATAGGGAGACCCTCACTGTATCGATATGCTACCTCTCGTGCTTGAGACCAAAACCACCACCTAACGCGCAGCAGCTTACCTGGCGCAGCAGCTTTCCCTTAGTGCTCTCCGCCTCCCTCAGCAGCACCTCGAACCGAAGCTTGTCCTGCTCTCTCAGCACCCGTTGCTCCTCCAGCTCCACCCTCAGCCGCTCCGCCCTCAAGGTCGCCGGATGATGGGAGCCGTTGTCTTCATCACTGCCGTCCCGCGTCAACGGGCAGCAGTGGCCGTCGCGACACACGCAGCAGGAACAACATATATATTTGGGGGCGATCCGGAAATAAACCCTCACGTTAGTTGACTTTACGTCGGTGGCTGATGCTATGCTTCTTTCACAAAAAAAAATAATAAGCTGTCGCGAGGAACTCGCGCAGCAGGGTAATTGGACCCGTCAGTGGCCACAGAAAACATGAAAAAAAAGGTATAAGCTGTCGCTAGAAAGTCGCGCAGCAGGATATTTGAAACAGTTTTTTTAGTCTGTCCCGCGTCAACGGGCAGCGGCCGTCGGGACATAAACAACATAAAAATGATTAAAATATACCAGTATAGCGGTCGTTAGGAACTCGCGCAGCAAGATATTTGTAACTGTCGTCAAGTTGTATGCGTTGTCGGTTGTCCGTCGGCGGTCGTAGCAGCCATCTCGAAAGGGGATCCCTATTTTATTGCGCGGCGTAAATTAAAAACTAGCATCCGCTCGTAATAAAAGTTAAAAACAGAAGAAAGCAGCAGTCTAAGGAGGAGCAGGAATAGGAAAACGTTTTCCTTTTCGATCTGCCGTCGGTACCGGGCGCCGTAGGTCGTAAGGCGCGGACGGCAGCTCGAATTGCAAGTCTCCAGCGCAAGCCGTTTTATCAGCGAGGCGGCATGTTTCTATTGCTGCCACATCACACAGGAAACTTTGGAGTAGGCGAAAAACCAGTAGCAGCTAAAAATGACTGCTGCTGGATTGAATTTTCGTCGGGATGTCGCCGCAATGAATTTTCGTCGAGATGGGCTGCACAAAGTCGTGGGAATGAATTTTCGTCGAGATGGGTGACTGCTGCTGGATTGAATTTTCGTCGGGATGGGCTGCAAAAAGTCGCCGGAATGAATTTTCTTCGAGATGGGCTGCAAAAAGTCGTCGGAATGAATTTTCGTCGAGATGGGTGACTGCTTCTGGATTGAATTTTCGTCGGGATGGGCTGCAAAAAGTCGCCGGAATGAATTTTCGTCGAGATCGGCTGCAAAAAGTCGTCGGAATGAATTTTCGTCGAGATGGGCTGCAAAAAGTCGAGAACAGACCGGTTCGCAGGCGGACGTTGCACGGTACGGTGGTGCGGTATATACTCGACGCGACAGGCCCACGCTTCACCGGGAAACGTGATGGCGCATCAAGCACGGACTGGCAATTAACCCTTTTGGGACCCATGAAAAGCGCCAAAAAAAAAACGACGAGTACGATAGTTTCAGGCGTCTAGCAAGAGCGTGCAGCTGCTGCAGCAGTACACGAGTATCAGTATGCTTGCGCGCGCGCCGTACAGTTCTTTATATGGCAGTTCGGACGCCCTCCCTACGCCTGACACATGCTACGGTATCGGTGGACCACTTCTTTTCTGAGGCTCCTCACCTGAGGAGCTTCATACCGCTCCCAAAAAACTGATTTGGGGAAAAAGAAAAAGTGCGCGCTACCCGATGAACGGTCCCATGGCCTATATAGGTATACAACGAAAAATTGTTGAAAAAAAAAATAGTGAAATTCCAACGATTTTGGGTTAAGGGAGCCCTGTCATTCAGAAACCGTTTCAGCCAAAAAGCGTCTCCTCTATCGTGGCACGAGTCCCCTGCAGCCCCGGCTGTTTCGTGTGGCCGATACCGTAATCGTCATTGGTTGTCGACATGTGTCCCTCCTGCAGCCTCGTAAGGGTTAAACCCAGGTGTTCATTTGGACCGCAAGCAGAAGCGCGCAATGATTTCCAAGTATGATACAAGCTGGTGCTGGTTTCACAGGTATATAGCGGGGCTACGTACGATTATGGTTATATTATAGGTTATAAGCCTCGAATCACGAAGGTCGTGGCACCGGGGCCGAGAAACGGTCTTGCGGTACAAGAGTGAGACACGGGAATGCCGAACTTTGAGCGCGCGAAGGCGACACACACACAACTGTAGTAGTAGCAGGCCCCACCATGGCGACGGCGGGCAACAGTTAGCTCCCCGTGCGACTCTGCAGCGCAGCCATCACGATCTGTGTGTGGAAAATGTCGCGCTTGATGGATGATGGGTAACATGCCTAAGCAAAGATGTCGGTTGACGGTCTGGTTTAGGCCCGTCAAGGCCTCTTGAGACTAAATGTTCTAGTTTTAGTGTGGACTTCCTTGACAGCTGTTCGTCAAGGGGCAAGAAGTGCCGTCAACTGGCATCTTTGTGTCTGAGGTCTGAGGGGACACTCCATACAAAGGACTGCTATCGATAGACTGCCAGTTACGGGGCACGCAAAGAAGCGGTTACCCACACCTTCACACCTATACCCCCCAACTCAGCAGGAGCCTAGGGCCAGCATCGCTGTACACCCGGCCAGATAGGCGGACTCAGATCAAAGAAACAAGAAACAGAGCTGTATACTACAGTGGATACCCCGATTTAAGAGCGCACCGTGACAAGCAGAAACAAGCGCTCTTAACTAGGCACTGTTATCCGTAGTGGGGAATACACTGCTTTTAGTATAGGCGGGACTTGCTGATTTAACCGCTCTAAAGTCCCGAATGCTCTTATGCTGGGCGCTCTTAAATGGAGGTACCCACCGTATATCAGTTGTCGTCAAAAGAGTGCGTCAACCAAAAGCACCCGCGCGAACATAACATAAGGAGAGGCAGCCACGCTCACCCTTCGAGAGCTGACGAGGATCTCCCCGCCCGGTCACCCCCGACGGTGCCGATCCGCAAACGCTTGCTGCTGTCGTCACCGGGAACAGCGCCCCTAGCTACGCCCTCGATGAGTTCGCGCGCGGAATCCAGCTGACCTTTGAGCCTTCAATCGAAGCAACCAAACGGCGAGGAAGGCGGAAAGGCGACAAGCGACAAGAGAAGCGAAAGGGAACGCGTGAGGAGCCGTGAGAAGCCGGGTGCTCTTGAGGCGGCGATAAGAATCGGCCGCTATGATCGTCCGATATTGGCAGCTCGGCTCTCGATGTAGTGCTATGCTCACGTATTACGTTCGGCTGTTTGCACTTTCTCGTAGAGTCTCAGAGCTTAGAGCGCCGTCCCTGTGGACCGCGTATCCCATGTTGCAGCTTACTCGTGAAGCAGGAACTCGAGAGTTACGTATGTATGTGCGTATGGTCCGTGCAGGACTGTTTGTCCAATCTGTTTTCGGCTAATAACTTTCGAAATACCACGAATTGCAAGACAAGACGACCACAGCAGTCGTGATTACAAGGACTGAGCGGTCAAAAAGTATTACGGCAAAAAAATAAAATCACCCATTCTAAAGTCAAGTAAGTTACACCTTGCCAAGGGCAAAATGCGAGCCAAATCAGCTAATATTCACAAAACCACGAATATCTCGGGACTTTTTGTTCAATTGAAAAAAAAAATGTCACCTGCATATCGCCGAAAGGAATCGTTTGGCTACCTTAATCTTCATTTCTGTTGGGTGGATATATTTTCCCATTGAATTTTTGTTGACATCCCAGCTCCAGTTTTTCGCCTTTTCTTCCTCATTTTTTGTTTTTTGTAAATCGCAAAAATTGTCACCTGCGCAATCCCAAGGGTTGTCGAAATCCGTGGTCTAAATGGGTTTACGACAAGTCCACCTTCCATCCCATTGACATCTCGTTATTTCTGATTTTTAGAAATTTAGATGAAAACAACATTCACAAAAAAAAAAGATTTCCAGAGACACCTGTGCGCAAGAACGAGCGTTTTGGACGTATTTTCCAGGTATTTTCGAAACTACGATGTGTGTGTGTTCTTCACATTAAACTGATATTTCCACCCATCTACATTCAGCACAACCAGTGTCCGTGCCGATGCCTCCTAGAGAGACGAGCTCCGTGGTCACAAAACTACAAGACAGAGATACACATTGCAAATACAGCAAGGTGATTTGGCCATGCAATGCCAAATGCAATGAATACGAGCCGGGATATATGCAAGCCAGCACACCAGTCTACTTGCAAGGAAGAAATAAAAGAAGAACCATAAGAAAAAACAAAAAAGAAAACAAACGGAAAGAAAGAGGGAAAAAGGAACGCATGGGGGGGACTGTAACAAATAATAGAAACACCGCGTAAACCGTCTGTTTCTGTTACCGCTGATCGCCCTGATCAAGCCTGTTCCAGGTCACGAAAAGGCACAAGACACCATCAACCCGCATACTACTGCAAAACTTAGCCCACACTAAATCCAAGTAGTTCTCCCCTAAAACGTGGGTGCAGTTTTAAGGGGGTCACCATGAGCAGCCGCGATACTCTATTAACAAAGTGGATGGTATTTGTTCAGGTATTAGATGAACTGCCAGGTACACTGTAACTGTAGTCCGTTGGGCTACTGCTAAAAGGATAGCCAAACTACCCACCGGAACTAAGCCTTATATCACGTCGATTAATGCAACTGTAGTAGTTGCTGTATCGACATGATACGGCCTGTCTTCGCTCACGAAAAGGCACACCAGGCACAGCAGCCAGTCGTAGAATCCAACTACTTTCCCCCCAAAATGTTGGCGCTATTAAGTGTTAACGAGGTCAATACGAGCAGTCGCGATATTCTACTAACAGAACGTACGACAGCCGTCGAATACACAACTGCTGTACTATTTGTTCGGGTATTCGGCGAACTGCCAGGTACACTGTAAAGTCCGTCGGGCTACTAGGAAAAGGTTAACCAAATTACAAATTGCCCACCGGAACTAAGCCTTACAACACTTCCATTAATACAACTGTAGTAGTTGCTGTATCGACATGGCACGGCCTGTCTTCGCTCACGAAAAGGCACACCAGGCACAGCAGCCAGTCGTAGAATCCAACTAGTTCCCCCAAAAATGTTGGTGCTGTTCAGTTTTAAGAGGGTCAATACGAGCAGCCGCGATATTCTACTAACAGAACGTACGACGACAGCCGTCGATTACACCACTGCTGTACTATTTGTTCGGATATTAGACGAACTGCCAGGTACACTGTAACTGTAGTCCGTCGGGCTATTGGGAAAAGGTTAGCCAAATCACAAATTGCTCACCGGTACTAAGCCTTACAACACGTCGATTAATACATCTGTAGTAGTTGCTGTATCGACATGATACGGCCTGTCTTCGCTCACGAAAAGGCACACCAAGCACAACGTCAGTCGTATAATTCAACTAGTTTCCCCAAAAAACGCGGGTGTAGTTCAGTTTTAAGGGGGTCAATACGAGCAGCCACGATATTCCATTAACAGAACGGACGCCACTTTTTTGTCACAAGTATTAGACTATTAATAGTCCGTTGGGCTAGTAATAAAAGGTTAACCAAACTACCCACCTCAACTAAGCCTTACAACACGTCGATTAATACAATTGTAGTATTAATAGTTGCTGTATCGACACGATACGGCCTGTCTTCGCTCACGAAGGGGCACACCAGGCACAGCACATAGTCGTAGAACCCAACTAGTTTCACCAAAAAACGTGGGTGCTGTTAAGTTTTAAGGGGGTCAATACGAGCAGCCGCGATATTCTACTAACAGAATGTACGACAGCCGTCGATTGTACAACTGCTGTAGTACTTGCTGCATCGACATGATATAACAGTATTATATGCGGGGCCCGTAAATAAGTGTACGGTATTCAGTATGGAAATGGCCAAACAAAATACGTACCAGTACCTGGTACGAATTGTAATATGGTCGACATTTTTTCCGAAAATATTGTTTTTTCCGGATTTTTCCCGGACAACTTCCATACAGTCCGGCCCGGGGTTGGGGTTGGGGTTAGGGTTAGGGTTAGGTGTTATGGCGTTTTATCCAAAATGCCTTTTCATAATACTGGAACCACACGCCGCACACACAAAATTTCATTTTTTCCGTACTGTATCCTACATGTTTATTTACATGTCCTGCATAGGCGGCTCTGATATAATACGGTTTTGTCGTTAGTCACGAAGAGGCACACAACGCACAGCAGCCAGTCGCAGTATACAATTTTGTCACTGACAGAATGATCAAAGCAGAGCAGCAGTCAACCATAGGCATTTCTCATTGGTAGAGTAGAATGATACACAATCACAGCTATCAGTCGTAGCATTTTGTCATCGACAGAATAGAACGGCAACCCCCCAATAAATCATAGTTGCTGAATAGTCAAAGGCCCACCAAGCACAGCAGTCAGTCGTAACGTTTTGTCACTGACAGAATAGAACAGCAACCCTCCATTTTATCAGTGCTGTTGAATTGTCAGAGGCACACCAAGCACAGCAGTCAGTCCAAGCTCAGCAGTCAGTCGTAGCATTTTGTCATGGCGCAATATAACAACAACGGTCCATTGTATCATTGTTGCTAAATCATCAGAAGCACACCAAGCACAGCAGTCAGTCGTAGAATTTTATCATTGGCACAACAGAACAGCAACCGTCCATTATATCATTGTTGCTGAATTGTCAGAGGCACACCAAGCACAGCAGTCATTCCAAGCACAGCAGTCAGTCGTAGCATTTTGTCAATAACAGAATAGAACAGCAACCCTCCATAACATCATTGTTGCTGAATCGTCAAACGAACACAACTGTCAGCCGTAGCATTTTTGTCATTGACAGAACAGGACGGCAATTCACTATATCATAGATTCTGAACAGCCAACGGCACACCAAGCACAGCAGTCAGTCGTAGCGTTTTGTCATTGACAGAATAGAACAGCAACCGCCCATTATATCATTGTTGCTGGGGCACACCAAGCACAGCAGTAGTCAGTCGCAGAATTTTGTCATTTCGACACAATAAAACGACAACCTTCCATCATATCATAGATGCTAAATAAATCGGTACCAACATTACAGATAGTATCCAATCTGCCCTCGATCACGAAGAGGCACAAAAAGGCACAACGAGTAGCCGTTCGGCGTATTCCACCAACAACAGAATATAACGACCCGGCCAAATAAGGTTTTCATCACGAATCAGCCTGTTCGGATGCACAAAAAGGCACACGGCACTAGAAATACGAGCAATATCGCCTCGGGATACTCTGGCTAGATTTCTTACTAATATCGCCCCGGGATACCACGCTAGATCTCTTATCAATATCGGTCCCGGATACTGACCCAGGCTAGATTTCTTATCAAATCTAGATTTATTATCAATGTCGGCTTGGGATACTGACCCAGGCTCGATTTCTTATCAATATCGCCCGGGATACTGACCCAGGCTGAATTTCTTATCAATGTCGCCCCGGATACTGACCCAGGTTAGGTTTCTTATCAAATCTAGATTTCTTAGCACTATCGTCCCGGGATACTGACCCAGGCTCGATTTCTTATCAACATCGCCCCGGGACACTGACCCAGGATATATTTCTTATCAAGATCACCCCGGGACACCACGCTAGATTTCTTATCAATATCAGTTCCGGATACTGACCCATTTTATCAAATACCTGGTACAATTTCATATCAATATCGGTCCTGGATACTGACCCAGGCTAGATTTCTTATCAATATCGATCCGAGATACTGACCTAGGCTAGATCTCGTATCAATATCGACCCCGGGTACTGACCCAGGCTGAATTTCTTATATTGACCCAGGCTATATTTCTTATACAATCTAGATTTCTTATCAATATCGGCCCGGGATACTGAGCCAGGCTACTGTAGATTTCTTATCAATATCGGTCCCAGATACTGACCCAGGCTAGATATCTTATCAATCTAGATTCATTATTATCCGTATCGGCCCGGGATACTAACCCGGGTTTAATTTCTTATCAATATCGGTCCCGGATACTGACCCAGGCTAGATTTCTTATCATTATCGGCCCGGGATACTGACCCAGGCTTGATTTCTTATCAAGATCGGTCCGGGATACTGACCCTGGCTGGATTTTTTATCAATATCGGCCCGGGATACTGACCCAGGCTAGAATTCTTATCAAGATCGCCCCAGGATACCACGCTGAATTTCTTATCAATATCGGTCCCGGATACTGACCCAGGCTACCTTCCTTATCAAATCTAGACTTCTTAACAATATCGCCCCGGGATACTGAAGCAATATTTCTATCAATATCGGCCCGGGATACTGACCCAGGCTTCATTTATTATCAATATCGCCCCGCGATACTAACCCAGGCTCGATTTCTGATCAATATCGCCCCGGGATACTGACCCAGGCTAGACTTCTTATCAAGATCGCCTCGAGATACTACGCTAGGTTTCTTATCACTATCGGCCCCGGATACCGACCCAGGCTAGATTTCTTATCAAATCTAGATTTCTCAATATCGGCTCGGGATACTGACCCAGGCTAGATTACTTATCATTATAGGCCCGGGATACTGACCCAGGCTGTATTTCTTATCAAAATCGACCCGGGATACTGACCCAGGCTAAATTTCTTACCAATATCGATCCGGGATACCGACCCAGGCTAGATTTCGTATCAAGATTGCCGCGGTTTACTGACCCAGGCTAGATTCAGTATCAACATCGGTCCGGGATACTGACCCGGGCTATATTTCTTAGCAATCTAGATTTATCATCAATATCGGTCCCGGACGCTGACCCAGGCTAGATTTCTTATCAAATCTAGATTTCTTGTCAGTATCGGCCGGGAATCTGACCCAGGCTGGATTTCTTACCAATATCGACCCGGGATACTGGCTCAGGCTCGATTTCTTATCAATATCGCCCCGGTATACTGACCCAGGCTAGATTTTTTATCTGAGGGCTTGTGACGTACTAGCTTTAGTATAACCGCCCCCGAATTTCACTGTTTACGGAAAATTCAGGGCGAGTTTCTTGTGGGGCTGTTTCCTTTTTTTTTTTTTTTGCTTATCCCATTTATTATCTTCGCACTTTCTCTTTCTCCTTCTCCCTCCCTAGTCGTAACTCAGATCCGGGGTCACTTAGC
>JAYJMJ010000375.1:2052695-2065452 GCA_036873875.1 Laminaria ephemera
TTCGTCTTATCCATGCCCGCGGACCAAAAACGCTTTGAGGGCTTGCCACGGGCGACACACTGCACGGATCGCGCCCATACCTCGACCACGGTGACCGGACGGCCGAGATGTGCCGACCCATTCGGCGTTTTTGGCTAAAAGTGCGCGTGCGAAGAGATATATGCGAAAACAAGGGCGAATATGACAAATATACGTATACATACATATACGAGTGCAACTTAGAACGAACGTTTGTGAGATGTGTGCAAGTTAGAAAAATCTAATACTCCATAAAGTATTAATAGAGTCACTTGACACCTACCAATATGATGTACCTGGTAGACTATATTTCGTATTATACAGCGAAATACCTGGTATCCTATAATAGTAGCTCTATCTGAGAGGAACCTCGTTTGCCCCAGCAAGCCTCGACAGCAACTCAACACGTATTGTCACATATACGTCGACTACGTACAGCAGCACGGCTTACGGGGTTAGTGAAAAATGGCACCATTTCCCGATTTCGCTTGCGGCCATGCCGAACAAATCCTATTGTAGCTGGGGCCAAATATACGAAGTACAGCAGTATGTAGTACTGTACCCTGGTAGTGTAGGAGAACCGTTACGGCCCTTCAAAGCTCCAAAATGAGAAGGCAGGGCGATAAGAAACGCGGACAATCTGGTTCGTAGAACCTCGAAAACCAAAACCCATAGATCCTCGCAATGTCGAAGCAAGTGGTTGTTTTCGTTCGTCAGCTTGCTGCCGCCCGCATGATGAGGTGTCGTGACTCGGCAAAAGCGAGGTGAAGGCCCTTCACCGTGCACCGCGGCGTGCACCGCGGTGGTAGTGGAGATCAAGCGCGTACCAACCGATCGATGCCTATAATAATACTAGATCTTGCACGACGTATGACCGGATTTGCCCACGTTCTGTGGGCTGAGCGTGATTTGTGGCGTTCAAAAAAGTACCTAGAAGTATGTGCTGCTGCTGTACTTCCTCCGTAACGTAACTTAACCAGCTTATTTTAAAGTACCAGGTATAAAGTATGTTTTTTACACAATGATGGTGTCCTACCTGGTATTATTTTTTCGTTTTCTTTGTTAAAAACTTCAATGTTTTTCGCGTAGAAACCACCGAAACAAATGTATGATACGTGCGAGAAGTGCATGCAGCAGATGGGCTTACGGCCTAAAAGTCGTCTTCAGTCGGGCTGAAAATGGTCGTGTTTGACCAAAGCAAAAGAAAAAATAAAAACAAAGTACCTGGTACAGTAGGTAGGTGGCCCCTTTTAAGGGACCGTAGTGCGTCCGGGCGGAGAGGCCCCTTATATACCAACGTTCTGTATTAGATTTGGCACACCTGGCACTTTGGGTGGGAGAACACAACTCGTTATTTAGAGCATACTGGTAGCATGATAAATTGGTCGTTTTGCAGCCGGGCGACAGTCTTTTTTATAAAATAAAAATAAAATACACTACACCTGTGAGATCGAGGATTACAGTCGTTTGGCCCACTTGGAGAGACCTGGGGTCCTTTTTTACTATTAATTTATTTTTTTTGCCCTCCGACAATGTAGCGTAGATGCCGTTCCGATATATATCGAATATCCTTCCGTCAAGCAGTAGTATCTCTCCTATGACTCTGCCTACTGTTTCCCATTTCCCTTCCCCACATATTTCCATTTTTTTTTGCCAGGTTATATCCCTTTATCGAGTGCTATGTCCACTATAAGGGAAAAGTGCGCAGGAATTTGAGGTCCCTTGTATACCGTTTTTCCTTGTCGCGGGATCCCTTAAAAAGGAGTACTCTATCGTTAGAGCCCGATGCTAGAGGGGCCCCTAAGCCTTCCGGAAGGTCCCCTCGTATTTGGCCACCCTCTCCGACATTCCCGCCCTAAAAAACGGTTTTGTATTACCGTACGTTCAGAATGGCATGTGAAAAAGAATACTCGTCGTGCGGACTCAACCTGTGCCCACTTTCGAAAGTGATGCATGCCCTCCATTCAAGTACCTGCCACCCAACCCCCCCCCGTAGACCAGACTCTGATCTATTTGTTCCATCGAGGCAACTAACCAACCCCACCGAAAGAAGTTCAATCCAGCACTTAAAAACAGCGAGCAAGAATAATCCAAACCAAACTCAGTACCAGGTATAATTCATGAGGTTGATGATAATTTCTCCCATCTCTCAGAGGTGGTTGTTGATGATATTCTCATCATCTCATCAACCCAAAATTAATAAATCTATCGAAGAGGCAATCAAGATCGTCACGAACCAAACCAAACCAAACCAAACCAAACCCTGTGTGTGGGTGGGTGAGCGCGCACTACCGCCACAGCAAGCAAGCAACAGACACTAGGTTTTCCCGCGCTATGATAGGTTACAGGGCGAGGCAACACACCTGTTTCTAACAGGGGGCATGCATAATAATGCGCCGAGTGGTGTAGATTTGGATGTGTGTGGAGGCCCTAAAACTCAATCACTTGACGAAACCACGCAACAACAGCACCTCTCTAGGGGTGCTTGCTGTTCCGATTCCATAGTGTATCTGCTGCTGGTGCTGCTGCTGCGCTAGCTAGACTATAAAAGCCTGCTGCTTGCTGCTTCTGGTCGAATGTTCTGCGAGACTCCTCGCCACATACTGGTATTAATAGAGAGAAAATCGATCAGCAACAGTGACATAGCATGGCCAACAAACACCACACACACAAACGATGCTATCCTATCATTTTTTTTGGCCTTGGGTGATGAGTCCCTAAAAATGTGAGAACATCATCAAGTCAATAAATGAATGAGCCACGTTTGGTGTTGCGTGTGGTGTCTTAGGAAAAGCACCTTTTCATTTTCCCGAAGCACCACCACCATCACCACCGCCCTCGTCGCTCTTCACGAGCGCCACCGCTCGTCGATAGGCCTCTAGCGAGTTCTCCAGGCTCCCCGTCTCGAGGTAGCACTGGCCAAGCTCCTCCCAAGCTTGCTTGTCTTCGGGGTACCTCGCAAGAACACGCTGAAGATATTCAGTGGCCTGCGAATCACACAGGTGGCAGAACACGTCACATTAGGTTAGCAAGCACTAGAGGGCGGGAAGAGCAGCTACCTCTTTTATAGCCACCGCTCCTTTGCGGTTGGTTAACCATCGTTTGCAGGCCTGGGCTCCGCTGCTGCCCGGGGCCACACAGCCTACGAGAGAGGAGCCAGTTCGCCGTGGGATTGCTCTCAGGGAATGCGAGTGCACAGAAATTGATCCCTTGTGAAGCTTTTTCATACTGAAGTGCGGAGAGAAAAACAAGAAAAAATAGGTGCTGTCTCGCGTCGGAGGAGCACCTTGTGCTTTCGAGGGAGGGTCCTAGCCAAGACGTACATCCTGCCGGCTCCAAGCAACCATACTAGCAGCAGCAGCCTACAACAGCAGTCTTCTACACAAGCAGCAGCAGCAGTCTAAACAGCAGCAGCAGCAGCAGTCTAAATAGCACCAGCAGTACCAGCAGCACCAGCAGCACCAGCAGCACCAGCAGCAGCAAGCAGTGGAGCGGAAAAGAAGAAAACAAGCGGTGTAGTCTGTAGTCTATACTCTGCTGTCATCACTCAAAATCACTCACCTTGCGATAGTCCCGCTTCGCCTTCGCCTCGCGCACCATCTCCATCATCATCTGCTTCGTCATGGCGATGGATCAACCAGGCAGCCTCGGGGTGGTGGGGAGCCTTGAGCAGAGCGCTGCTGGGGAGGCCGATGCGCGCGCGCGCCCTGAGAGGGTTGTGCTGGCTATGGGGAGTGGTGTCTTCTACGTCTATATCCTACCATATAATGAGAGTGAGGGAGTGAGTAAGGCAGCTGGTTGAGCCAGCCACAAACTTTCACTTTCTGCTGATTCAGATTGACCGTTAAAAAATCTGGTCAAAATCGCGCAAACAAAATGGACAACAAAAACGATAAGAAATGTTTTATTTCTATTATTACGAGCAATGTCATCGTCAAACCTCTCAAAATGTATCTTTTTTTTCCCTGGAACTTCCAACGAACCCGTTGTTTGAAAGGGCGCGACGCAAAATGCATGCTAACGTAAGATGCGCGATGCTTCTCTTGCCAGGTGCACACACACACACACGTGCGCACTACGTACACACGCCTAGATGAGTATACCTGGAGCATGGCAGGTATACATACATACATGTGCACACGTACAGCGCAAGCAGTGTATACATACATTCGTATTGCAAGCTGCAACTTTGTAGTTCCACTGATATCAGATGTTATCTGAATTTTGATTTGTTCATATTTTGTATCCAATAGAGTTTGCAGCGCATACCAGGGTAGGTACATTTCGAATTTCAATCATTATGATCAGTTGAAGTTTGCGATGTATATCTATCTCTGTCTCGTAGTTTGTGACCACAAGGCTTGCTCTCTCTCTCGGAGAAGGCATCGGCGCGGTGCTGGATGTCGATGGGTGCAAATAGCAGTTTAATGTGAAGAACAAACACACTGATACTCGTACTGATACTCGTCGCATGATATTATATTGTACCTGGTACCTCCTCGTGTTCAGTACGAGTACGAGGAGGGTATCTCTGGTCGGAGGAAAACCGATCCAAAAAGTTCGAATACTGCGAGGAGAACAATACTCGTAGGGTACGAGAATATTCGTAGGGTAAATGCAACCAAAGGGTATGATATAACCAGCAGCATCACGTACGGAGGTCCTTCGCCGCCTCCCACCACTTGGACCAACTGCTACTTGAAGGCAAGACTTAGTCTATTCAACCTTGTCAGTTGAATATTACCAGGTAGGTACCTGGCCCGGTTGGTACAGACTAAGCGTAAGATGATACGTGACAGGTTGTACGAGAGTACGACTACTTCGTAGTATTATGCTTCTGTTGTACCACCGGTACGAGCATATTCGAAGTGAGCTTCTTCCGTTTTCTCTCGTTTACAGTGCGGGTGTGGAGGAGGATCTCTTCCGCCCTAAACGGTTATGAATCTAAAGATTCTCGTTACTGTACTCGTACACAAAACAAGAAATACAACAATACACAAAAATAATACCTGGTAGACGAAAAAAAAAAAAAACGACCATAAGCACCTGGTACCAGATATATAAATACCGGTATGACGTAGACGGCTCGCGCGAGGGGGGGGGTTATTGTGTTTTTTGGCGTAGCCATGGTTGACCCACCCTAACCCTAACCCTAACCCTAACCCATACGCAATAAAGGCCGAAAAACGTGCCGCCACGTGCCATGGGGCAAAATGGTTGGAAATGTCTAATAATGTGTATTACTGGAGGGGGGGGGGTATACTGATCCGTTATTACGTTTGCCACCCGACACTGCTGCTGTAAATGTGCAGGATGAACTTCAACGTCGATCACTTGCAAATATCCCCAGAATGATGAAGAAAATCAAGGGAACCTCCCCCCCAAAGAAAGGAAACCATACCTCGTGGACAATGCCCGCAGTTTACCCCCTTTCTGTGTTACGACGGTGTTTCAGCTCGACTCTGTAACATCTGTACCTACTTCCGATTCAACATCGATCTACTCCACGCACTGCCAATGTTCCGCTTTCCCACTCATTTCACACTCAGCTACCTTCTACTCTCGAACCCTAAGTCGCGTCCAGGCTCCATCCCCACGCCATGGGTGTGGGTCTGTCACCCGCCCCTGCCCCCCCATGGGTGTGGATCTGTCACCCCCCCCACCCCCCGGCTCCTTCTTGCTTTCTGGTGATCACGATGGTGGAGCTTGAAACGAGCCACCCTCCGCAAAATCGCGACCTGTGTGGTGACCGAGATGATATGCGGCAAGCGTTTCTTCTCCACCCTTTTCCTCGCCATGAATCCTCCATCCCCGCTCCCCCCGACGCTCGCTGCCAGCTAATCGATGAAGTTGCTACCCTCTACCCCGAGGCGCCCACAGCTTTTGACCGCGACAGTGGCAAGTTTGTATCTTCATTCGTCGAAGGACACATGTCCCAGACGAACGTAGTGTTGACGCTTGCGCGTCTCGGAGGTAGAGGCAGCAAATCCGTCGTGGTCAGCGTTGCCTCCTCGCCAGCGTTACTGCGCTTGCGGGTCTGCGCGGATTGCGTCCAATTAGGACAGAGTTGTCACGATACTCCCGGTTTGGCGCGTTTGGAAGACCTCCTCTCCTGATGTCGATATCCATCCCCAGGTTCCGGTCTGCCCTGAACGGCTCCCAGCTTTTCACTTAGTGAGGAATACCAAGTCACTCTAGTGTGCGGGAAATCGCGTGGAGGCGCGGCTGGTGCTGATTCACTTGCGCTCCTGCTCTGGGACAGATGCACACGTGTCGCGTGTCCACGTCGACTGTATCGCAGCAGGGATACCTCGCCGCCACGTGTTCCTCAATACCCGTGAAACGCTTTCCAATATCCACGAACTCTATGCGGGTATGGCATGGAGCGCCACACCCGAAGGCATGCGGCGGCTCCTGCCCCTTGCAGACTCTTGTGGCGAACCTTGGCGAAGGCTCTAGCCTCGCCCCCCCCCACCGGGTCATCCGGTCCCGGTGGGCGTGCCGCTCCGGCAGCTGGTCCAGAGAAGCTGTGTGCGCGGCGTGACGGCCCCGATTGACCAGCTTGCCCAATTTCTGTTGGGATTGCCGTGAGTCAGTGGTGACCGCGTCATGCGCCGCCAGCATGTCGCCTTCTGGGGGGCTTGGGGCCGGGCCCTCCTCTGTGCCGAAGGGGGGGGGGAAGGAGACTAGAGCCTTCGCTAAGGGTCGCCACAAGAATCTGCAAGGGGCAGGAGCCACCGCATGCCTTCGGGTGCGGCGCTCCGTGTTATACCCGACCCCATTCCAATCAAGATTCCGGGACGACGCCTGCCATCGCTTCCTTCGTGACCGCCCACGCATCTCCAATCTCCCGGTGGCTCCCTCTGAGCTGGGTGAGGATGCTCGATTCAGAGAGCCCCCTCCTTGCTCGGCTGCATAACGGGCCGATAAAGCCCGCAAGAACATTCGGCAGGATCCCGACCCTGCTCCCACTAGAAGCAGATATTGTCCTCGCTTCCGTCGACGGAAGCCCCAACTCTCCCGCCCCTGTAGAAAGACACGCTTGAGTTGCTGCCAATCATCCAGGCACCCTTCTTGTAATAACGATTGCGCCTCCGATGCTCCCGGTAGCTCGGGGACTTTCTCACACCCTCCGCGCTTCAATGTCCGCCCTCCTGCATGCTTCGAGAGACAGCCCGTGTCCAGAACCCTTTCAGGGTAGCTTTTCCTCCGCCCAAAGGGTTCGACAGCGATGAGGGTCGCCACTTGCTTGTCCGGCATGTCAGCGAGACTGCGCGCAAGGCGATCCGCACTTCCATCTCTCACTACCCCCATCGCTCATCCAGTACGCTTTCCTCCATGCCGATCGGATCGCCCACCACCGTCACCCCTCCTTCTTCAGCAATGCGGACGCTGAAGTTTTCAAGGAGCGAAATCTCCTCCGCCGTCGGGGTGTGTGCCCTTTCAGTGGTAGTACGACGGTCCTGGCGGGGTTGGTCACGATGCCGATGTCATCTAGCCCGCGCCAGAGGAAGCTAATGGCTCTAATCGTGTTGGCCGTGACCCCCCTAAGACCGAGAGAACTGGTGGTTATTTAAACAAAGGCTTCCACTCCTTCTCCCTCAAACTCCTCTCTGAAACGCTTCGCCCCAGACCGCAACACAAGACAGAACATTGCCGACCCCATAGGACTCCCCTGCTGGACCCCGCTGAAAGCTATCATCCCGGTCTCCAGGGAGTCCATTAAGAAAAAAACGTCCGCTGGTCTTGCATTTTTAGGGCCTCGTATTTCAGCATCTCAGGGTCACTCGATAGCGTATCTACCTTATTTGTTTGCGAGTCCTACGTTTTTCTGTTTTTTACGTCCTGCGATATGCACCTGCTATGGAATCATATGCTACGCTCGCGTTGTGGAGTGAAGTACAGAGCCGTTTGCGCCAGTGGCCGAAAAACCGGAGTGAAAATGGGGCTTCCACGCCTACCGTAGCTCGGTTCCCTCCGCAAGCACCACCGTCCTGTTGACCGTGTTGAAGGCGTCGGAGCAGACGGTGATAGCGAGACAGTTATTACCCGTCTCGCGTACCGTTCGTTCCCTCAGTCCTACATGCTTCACTCCTCCGGGTACGCGACCCCAAACCGCCTCACCTCTCGACTGGCCTCCCCCCTCCGCGGCCGCCACTGTCGCATGGCTCCTGCGGTGATGAGCCTCCTCCATGTCGTGCCCACGAAAATCGGCCAACACTTTTTCCCCAGCATGGTAAAGCTCGACTGCAAGAAGAATTGTCGAAACTCTGTCGGGAACACCTCCGGCTCGCTGACGATGTTTCGCCAGAAGGCTGTCACGCCCCGGCCTAACTCCTCCCGCCCGATTTCGGTGTGAATGATGGACTGAAGGTGCGCAAATCGTTAACCGACATTTCGAGGTCCGATAGGGTGCTGCGCGGAAACCGATGATGTCGAAAAGCACCTGGGAAATTTACTCATCGTCCGGGTACCACGGGCGAACACTTTCGTCCTCTACCTGTGGTAGCACTCGCCAGCACTGCGGCCGCCGCGGCCGCGGAAATGGTGGTGTGTTGTTCGGACGGGAATTTGGCCACTGGTGTGGCCCAAATCTCTTTGTTGCGTGCTGAGCGTGGGTTTTTCAAAAGGTACGTGCTGCGACTTTCATCCCTCTCGCGTGGCGACACGTTTCCGACGCCCGTTTGAGCTTCGCCTGCTTCGAAGCTTCTTGGGCAGTTTCTCGTTGCCTCGTGTCTCCTCGGATCGCGTACGCCATCACCCAAGGAAGAAGAAGGCCTGTGTCGGCGCTCTCCACCAACGCAAACCCCGGTCATCTCTTGATGCGGCCGTCCGGTGAGTGAAGCAGGGCCGGCATTAGGTACCACAGCTTTATCTCCCGCAGGAGCGAGCTCGGCGTCGCCAAGTCCCGGCTTGGCCAGTGTTCTCCCACGGCACAGCTGATGGTGCCAAGCAGGTGAATGCTCAGGCTCGCGCGTGCTGCTACCAACTGCGGCTGCACTTTTCCCTGGTCGCAAGGCGTTGCCGCAGGCCATCCATGGAAACGGTGACCCTACGCCCACAGCTTGTTCTGGTCCCATCCGTACCAACGCCCCCGGCTGCATAGGTTTGCGTCGCCTGCGCCCCCCCCACCCATCCGCGCGGCCCGATTGCGAGACCCGGGTCCGCTTGGACCGCTGCCTCCAGTGCATCCTCTCTCGGATGCTGGGCTTCACAGTTGACTGTTGGATAGCGGAGTGGTGCCGGTGACGCACCTCTCGCGAGAGCCTCAACCACACAACGAGCGTGGAGCACGTGGCACCCTTGTCCACACGGAAACGCCTAGCGCCCGAGCTGGAGCGTCACACGGCAAACCCCGCACGCCACGTCTCCCCGGGTGCCGTTCAGGAAGGCGCGTGGGCGCGTCCCGTTCCAGCCCCCCTCCCCCAGGTGCCCTGGGGGATCCTCCAGCTGGTGACTCGCTGATTTGTGGCGTAGGCCCGCCGCCGTTCATTGCGGCCCCCCTCCCTCCACGCATTTGGCCCTCTACTTTTCGTTCTCGCTCCCCTTCACCACCTGTTCACGTCCCTCCGGTTTCTTCTTCTCTACCATCTTTCTCATCCCCCCGCCCTCTGCTAGACTCACGCCCTCTACCCCCCCCGCCCCTATCCTGCGGACGAGGGTGGCAGGCTACTCCCGGGCCTGGCGCCGCCCCCCCCTGCTCGTGTCGTTCCCTCTAACGCCGCTGGCTGTCGTAACCCCCTCCCTGATCCTCTCGGCCGGCCTCGTCTACGCCATGCCACTGATCCTCCCCCTCCCTCGCTGCTAAGTGTAGACGCTGCCACCCCGGGTGTTGCCGAGACAGTGACGGGCCTTGTCGAGGGGGTTCCGGGCTGTCCCGCTGGCACGGTATCCCTGCTCTCCGCGTTTCACGCGTCCAGACGTACCTGGTGAGCCTCGATGCCGAGTGGGAAGAACGCCTGAGCCGATTGATACAGTAGAGATTCACAAACGCGCTGGAGGAGGGTGATGCACTGCCTCAGTTTCCGGTGGAGGTGGCGGCTCCGCCGGGAGGAACGAAGCAAGTGCCTGAGAGCGACCCGATAATAAGGAGCTCGAGGGGGCAAGCGCGACTCCTATGTCTCGAAAAGCTTTCCACACGCTCCAACATACAGCGGGCATGCACAAACCCTCTGTGGGAGCATGAAATGGGTATCCGAATCTGAATGTCCTCCAATTCCCCTGTAGTCATGTAGAGCCCGACCGCAGTAGGTACACGATACCTCGGCCTCCTCCCCTACCCCCGCTTGTATATGTTGGCCGTTTTCGCTTTGGTTTGCGGCCTCGTCCACCTCCGAAATCACTGATTGCTTAAGTACCGCCAGTTGTCGCCGCCGATGCCCACCCTACTCGATTGCGCCGTCATACCACAGGTGGATGCTCGGCAGTATTTCCGTGAGGCAGAATGCTTGCCGACAGCGCGATCCAGTTCCTTCTCTTATGGCCACCCCAAACCGATGGTGTCCCTTGTTAGAGCCCGCGTGTACGCTTTCAATGACGAACTTCATGTGGGCGAGCCAACCGGAGAAAGCAAACCTCCGCGGTCCATCTTGTTCGCCCCGCAGATCCCGCACGCCGATTGCACTTGTGGTTTTGAGGGTTCGTGCCATGCCATTCTCTTTGCACAAGCCCTCCTCTCTCCGCTGCAGTCCGCGACAAATTTATCGTTCCCAGTGGAGCGATGGACCTCGTGTAGATGCGTTGCATAGCTGCGGCGACCCTATCCCCGATGGCTCGCTCCTTCATCGTGTCCGCCGATCTGCCGAGACCGCGAACCTGTTGAAGAAGCGGTGTAGATCCACCTCTTTGGTGCACCGCATGTAGAGCCGGGTTCGGGCACGTGACCTGGCGCGCGAGTGCACGCGCCTCGTTGGGCCTGGCTCGGGGGGTCGCGTCCTCAACGAAGCCTAGAGCACAACGACGGTGAATGTCGTAAGAGCGCGACACACGCACAAAGAAAGGCTGTCTCCTCCACCAACCCGTGGTAAATGCTGCCTATCACTCTCCGCCCTCTTCTCACGCCCAGTGTGTCCCCGATGGATGACCCCCCTCCTCCCTCAGCCGGCATCGCTCACCGTGCGATCGCCATCGCCTCTGCCATTATCCTCGTCGCTTGTGCTGCCGGAGTGCTCTCCTGTCGGTCTCTTCGACTGTTTCGGTCGCCCCACACGTCGGACAGCGTAGGTTGGTCCATGCTCTGACGCACAGAGCGGCGTAGAACGGCAAGACGGAGTCGGTGAGGGCAGCTGCCGAGACGGACCATCGGAGCCGCCAAGACTTCGTAGCATGCACAGAAATCTTCCGGGGCCTCCTCTTGGGGACGCCCGCTCTCTGCGGGCGTCAGCGACGCCGTCCGTAAATATCTGGCTGGTACGTTACACAAGTAAACGCGGTGTAATCTGATAAAAAAATGCGGTGGAACCTAAACCAACGAGCTTCAACACAGGGAGAAAATCTGTATAGGCGTAATACTTGACAGGTGGCAGCAGCAGCGGTTCTGGCGTCAACGCCGGTCCCGATCTCCTCCCCTCCGCTGCCCCCGCGGGCGCCAACGGTGACGGCCTTGACAGCGGTAACTGCGCCGGTCTAGTCGCTGATTGCGGTGACGCTTCGAACGCAAGGACCGCCTCCCTCTTCCAACTCCTACAATGATTGCAGTTTTACTAATATCAAGTAGTTTGTCCCCATATCGAGAGTGCAGTGCAAAAAGGGTTAAGAGTCGCATCCCTGTCGAGGGGTGGGCAGTCGTCCTCAACGGCGTCCGCGGCAGTGTCGGCGGTGACGACAGGGATAGCCTGGCGGACGATGATGCAGCCGGCAGCGGTTGCGGCGTCGTCAATGGCGGAGGTACCAGCGCCGGCCTCTCCAATGGAGGCCGCGGCGGCGGTTGGGGCTGCCCCGTTGACGGAGGCTTGCCTTGGACGCGACACGGACACCCCCGGTGGCACCGTTGGAAGGTCTGTCTGCTGATGGGCCCTGATGAGCCTTTGGCGTTTGAGGCACCGGCGGCGGCGGCAGCTGCGACGGCGGCTGTATGAGCGTGGGAAGTCTTCCTCCTGGAGTGGGCGCCAGACCCTCTGGCGTAGGGGCCGGGGGGGGTGACTCCTGGCCATAGCTGGCTGCGACGGGGGCAGGGAGCCTGGCTCTCAGGACCGGCCAAGATACAGGCAGTGGAGGGGACGACGGTGTCATCGGCATCGAAAGCTCCGATCCGTCTTCTGCCCTCGACGGCGTGTTTGTCGACGAAAAAGACCCTCCCGACGTCCTCGGCTGGGCCAGCGGTGTCGGCGACCAAAGCCCCGGCCGCGAAAACCTCGCTTCCACCGGTGACGGCGAAGACCTCCCGACAGGTATTCTCGACCGCCCCAGTGGGGGAGGAGGGGGGGGCAATCACATCATGCCTGGCCGTAGTCCATAGGACTGGGGGGGGTAGGCATCGGGAGAGGCCCCAGCCCCGTTGCCGCCGCTGATCGCAGGCCCCCCTGCCTCGATGGTCATCAAAGAGGTGCCCCTGTGGATGCTTTGGGCTGAGGTGGTACTGGCGTAAACTGTGTTACCGGCGACGTCAACCTTGCCACCGCCTGCTGTGGAGGGGACGTGCCGTGTGGTGGCCTGTTGGTTAGCTCTCCCCTCCCCCCCCCTTACACACACCAGAAAACAAATAAATTCATTCGAAGCTGTCATCCATATGCAAGAAAGT
>JAYJMJ010000375.1:2216343-2226571 GCA_036873875.1 Laminaria ephemera
TTTCTTCCCTCGTCGACTCGCGTCGAATTGTGCTTACCCACGCTATGAAGCGCTCTCGGCAGTCGGTGTCTCAGAAATTAAAATCTCCATACCGAGACTCGAACCCCTGACTCCAACCTTAGTGCCTGGTAAGTCTTCGAGGGTAACCGCTTGACCACTGGGGCGACCGGCCGGCGAATCAGTGGGAAAAGACAATACCTAGTACCAGGGCACTATATTTCGTTTCCCTTGATTTTCTTCTCTGTTCTACTTCAAGGGGGGTGTTCATGAATGATCGACGTTGATGCTCATGTTGTACATTAGAGGATGACAAACATACATGATGAGCCTGGATGCGACTTAGGTTTTTAAGAAAAGACGGTAGAGATTAGCGTGTAATAGAGAAAATAAATGTGGAGCGAGGGCGGTAGGTGGGGTAGGTCGATGCTAGGTCAGAAGTAGATACATGCCGGAGGTAGACTACGTGCATAAGTTTCCTTTTGGTACGTATTTTTAGTTCATTTTGGTTTCCCTTGTTTTCGTTCTTTTTTCTGGGAATGTTCATGAATGAGTGATCAACGTTGATGCTCATGCTGCATATTAGAGGGTGGCAAACACTAAATAACTATTGTGATTGTATGATTAATGATTAATAGAACAATATCAATCAACATCGTCGTTCCGTTTTACAGATACAGATACTATTGGTATCAGTATTACGGGGGAACATGGTAGTCAGGACCAACTATGGCTAGTAAAAACAGGAGAATATATAGTTTTTGTGTATGTCATGGGTTCTATTTACTCATAGGTCCCCCGTAATAGTATTAGGTCCCCCGTAATAGTATTAAAACGGAGGACCATAGTAATGAGGACCCGCGATGTACACAAAAACCTATATATTCCACTTTTTTTACTCACCATATTTGGTCCTGATTACTATGGCCCCCCGTAATAGTGGTAACGTACGACGAGGGCCATTTGGCTACGTGCCCCCTCCAAGTCGTGGCGCAATTCTTTAGCGAAATGACAGGATATCTCCCCGGCAGGGATATGGCTATCCATAGGCTGTACTGCTATTACGGGGGACCATAGTAATCGGGGGACCATAGTAATCAGGACCAAATATGGTTAGTAAAAACAGTGGAATATATAGGTTTTTGTGTGTATCGCAGGTCCTGATTACTATGGTCCTCTGTAATATTACGGGGGACCATAGTAATCAGGACCAAGTATGGTTAGTAAAAACAGTGGAATATATAGGTTTTTGTGTATATCGTGGGTCCATATCGTGGGTCCTGATTTCTATGGTCCTCCGTAGTAGAGTTTTTGCTTTTATGCTCAAAAGGGTTCGGGGTTGGTACAATAGTAAACCGATGAAAGGAGCTAACAATCATGTATCATACCCTGGTACGTTTTTGAGGACCGCAACATTTATCGAGAATTTGTTAGTTGTCTCTCGTTCCCTTCCCTTGGCAGCGACGGTCAACACGCCACTACGAGCGCAATGCTTAGAACCCCCTCGCGTAAATAGGCTCAGTCGAAAGCTCTTATCAAGAGGCTTCTCAGATATGCCGTATTTCAAACCAAGTCAATTCGTTGGAGAATTGGAGATATTTTTCCAGAAGACCCAAATATCAGCCTTGTGGCTGAAAACACGATACCAATACTCTCGTATACCTGGTACCTGGTACATATTACATGTGTATTGTATGTGAGCGTGTGCACTATTCCTGTCGAAGCTGGTGTATGTATGAAACCCATTTCCTATTTTCATATTTAACGTATCATGCCAGGAACAAGATAGATGTTGTTTGTCCTTGACTTCTCTTTTGTTACTGCCCCCTGTCTCGGTGCGCGTGTCTGCGCACTCTGGCGTGTGTATGCATTAACCTGTGCGCATTGTTTTTGTTTTACTGTATGTTTCCTGAGAGGTATTCTCCGACTCCCGAGTACAACAGCAACTACAACAGTAACAACAACAAGTGCTCTGCGCGTTGCTTTCGTTTGTTGTTCTAAGACTACTTATCACAGCAGAACGCCACAAATATGTGAAGAGATCAAGGTGCAGCTCCCGGAGCACCTCACGAGCAGGCACCGGCTAGTCTTCACGGTTTTCCACGTTCATGTGAAGCGGAAGACGGGGGGGATGTTTGGCAAGGGCGGGAGCGTCGACGAGCAGGTAAGTTTGAGCGCTTTTTGGAGGTTTAGTAGAGCTCCCTCTACAGTGCCGGTTGAGTAGTGCCGGGTGCCCGCTATAGTGCCTGTGAAATTCGTTTGGCACAGATGGGAACAACCAGTAGTGGCAGTATGCGGAGTATTGCCGGTTGCCGCTATAGTGCCGGTATTTCCGGCTGGCACATACCGGTGCTATATGTACGAAGAAGCGGGACCACTATAGAAATAGAATTTCGTACCAGTACGTTATTACCTTTTTCTGGGCCTCCATGGCGAGGCTAAACATCTCCCCGGGCACCTCCAAGTGCGCAGTGTGGAAGGCATCGCCGTGGTTAGATCGCACACGTTTAACCACCTGGGCAGGCATTTTTCGACATCACACGGCAACAGGGGAATGGGGTAGGGTAGGGTAGGGTGGGTTAAGTTAGGTTAGGTTAGGGTTGGCGGCGACGGTTTATATTTCATATATATACGTCAGCCGTGAGCTCGACCAATTGAGCGGTTGAGCGGGAACTTTTTTCTGTAACGGTCACATAATTTTCTGAACAAAACGGTCGCGATTTTTCTGTAACGGTTGCGAGTTATCTGCAATGGTCGACGCGTGCTACGAGAGGCGTACTGTAGCACGTTTTGGCCAAAACGTTTCCGATTGACGGGACTCCTCACACGAGGAACTACTTGGTAATAGTATCGTTGTAGTAACATTTGTGTTTTACATTATTCTTCGTGGTATACCTAGGCCATGGGATTGTTCATTGGGCTTTACGCGTACTTTTTTTTCTCAAAGTCAGTTTTGGGGTGAGGATTTTTTTTTTTTTCATTTGTCTATTTATTTTTTTATCTCACTTTTACTTTCCAGCTTCTGGACAAGCGTGGTCACAGGTGTCGTCCCTTCCCCCCGGTACGTGCCTTTATTTTTATCGCGCAGAGGGTTCAGCATTCCCAACGCTCGTCGATTTTCATCGAGTTTTGCTAACTCACGCTCTCGCGCTTTCCGCCAGTCAATCAATTTTTAGCACAAGAAAAGTCCCTACGAGTATATACGAGTATGCACTTGGGGGGGCTCGAACCAGAGAAATCGACCTTAGTGGTTGCGAGGTTAACCCACTAGACCATCGGGAACGCCGACACTGTAGGCAAGCGATTAAGACTACAAATACAAACCAAAAACAATTGAAACCAAGACATAATAACCATATGCAGGTGTACCGAGGTCATTTCACCTCAGAAACAGGTACGATGTCTTTTCGGCCAATCGCGTGCTTCGTATGTATGGTGTCCTTTTTGCTTGATTTGAAGCTGTACCCGGTTTTGAGTAACTCCGATGAGGTATACACCTGTTTTTGTCCAAAACAAGGGGGGCGCGCACAACGAAAATGTTGGCGTTGGAATGATCCCGTCGATTTTTTTTCCATAGACGCATGCATCGCTCGGCGTTTTGCGCTTTCCCCGCTGCCGAGAAAATCGGCTTCGAAAATCGTCCGACGGGATGTGCTACCTTGCGTGTTCTACGGCAGTTACGGCCTAATGGTCATACCAGGTACCAGGTATGCCAAGCGACTCGTGCTACAATAGAAGTAGCATTATTTTTGCCAAAATGTTTCTGTCTGACGAGGCTCCTCAACTGAGGAACTGCGTAATGTCGTAGGCACACCATTTTTGTTTTTTTAGAGTATTTTTTCGCTGTATACCTACTGGTAGGCCATGTGGGTATTCGTCGGGTTGCATATTTTCTCAACGTCAAGTTCTGGGTGAGGTGCAGTACAGAGGTCTTCAAGTCAGGAGATTTAAGAAGAAAATATGTGCTACCTCTATCGTAGAACGCGTCACAAAACAACCCATGCTATGGCAAGAGATGCATTTTTTTTCTGAGGCTCCTCACTTGAGGAGCTCTATATACCTCTCCCAAAAAACCGATGTGGGGAAAGATAAAAAGTGCGACCCGATGGAAAATCCCATGGACTTAGGTATAAAAACGAAAGTTATTGAAAAAAAAAAAGGGTGAAATTCCGACGATTTTGGGTTAAGGAGCCCCGTCATTCAGAAACAAAATTGTCCAAAAAGTGGTACCTCTATCGTTACATGCATCTCTTGGAGCTCGCGAGCCCTCGAAACTTGTTTGTGGGCTGAAGCGCCCTAAGCTGCTTTTGGGACTCAACGTAGGACGCATGCTACAATAGAGGTGCACCAGTTTTTTTCTGAGGCTTCTCACTTGAGGAGCTCTGTACTTCACCCACAAACCATTTTTTTTAGTAAAAACTGAAAGTGCAACCCGATGAACAAACGATGAACAAACCCATGGCCTACGTATATAAAAACAAAACAGATTAAAAAAAAAACAAGAACGACATTCCGACGATTTTGGGTTAAGGAGCCCCGTCATATTCAGAAACAAAAAAAAGCGAAAAAGTGCTTCCTCTGTCGTAGCGCGCGTCGTAGTGCCCAAAACAATTGAGGAGATCCCTTTTTTATCAACCGTCTATGTATTTGTACTTTGTAGCACTACTGTTGATAGTGTGAGCGCTGTTGTGTAGTGCGATTATTGCTTTTTGTGCTGGCGTTCGATTATTATAGCGTGTCGTACGTCTCCTTGCCCTTGCACCACAGCCATTCGGAACGGGGTTTGCATTGGGTGACCGAGATGCTGCTGTAATAGTCATTTGGTTTCGTCGTCATTTTCACTCTCGAGCCTCGAAAGGGTGGCACGGCACTTTACACGCGCATGCATTCTCAGGCGCCGTTATGCTTCCGGTCTCCTGCCTGCCACGTTCCATTGCTTTCCTGTTGAAAACGGGGTAAGCCAGCCCCCCCCCGCTGGATGTGATGCGCGTCAAGCGAGCATGTAGTCCTTAACGGAAGAGAAGGATCGCTTTCTCGGTTAACCTCGGATTTCTACTCATTATGAATACCTAAACGATATGGTGGTTTCCTTTTCTTTTCAGAGTACGTAACAATATAATATGCGCCCCCATGCTCAAGCCCCGCCCGATTTCGCTTCTCCAACTTGCCGCTTCCCATTGTTTTCCTGGTGATAGCGGGGCAAACCAGCCCCCCCCAGCGCATGTCATCGCGCGGCAAGCGAACATGCAGTTCTTTGCGGAAGACAACGATCGCTTTCTCGATTAACCTCGGATTTCTACTTATCATGAATACGTAAAGGATATGATACCTGCTTTTTCTTTCAGAGTGCGTAGCAAGACAACATGTGCATGCATGCTCGGACCCGCCCCATTTTACCTTCCTCAACTTGCTGCGTCCTGTGGTTTTCCTGTTGACAGCGGAACAAACCAACACCCTCCATCGGATGCGATCGCGCGGCAAGCGAGCGTGCAGTCCTTTACGGGAGATGAGGATCGAAATTCGTCCGATGGGTTGTCTTATCTTGCGTGTTATACGGTAAAACGGTACTTACGGTTCCGATCAGAGTGGTACGAAACAAGACAACATGTGCATGGTACTAATGGTACTAATAGTACGGTAGAGATGCGCCTTTATTTGTTCTGAGGTTCCTCGCTTGAGGATCTCTACCTCTCCCAAAAGATGATTTTGAGAGACAAAAATGAAAGGGCAACCCGACGAACAAATCCAATGGCCTAGGTATACAACGGATAACATTGCAAAATAATACAACGGATACGATTGCAAAACAAGAATGGCAGTCCGACGATATTGGATTAACCCTCTTAAGCACTCACTCTTGAAACCGAAAAAAAAAAAATCAACTACCACCATGTCAAATGAGCCCGGACTCTTTCCGCCCACCACAGCAGACAGTACATCATTCTCAAAGCTTCGGCGTAGTAAACACGGGGCATTCAAAGTTCACTCCTAGAGCATGCCTCTAAAACCAAGTAATACCACATCAATTTGGGCCCATTTCATGGGACCTATAGCGTTCTATTACGGAGGACCATAATAGTAATGATGACCTACGATACACACAAAAACCTATATATTCCCCTATTTTTAGTAACTATATTTGGTCCTAATTACTATGTACCGCCGTAATAATAGTACAAAAAAAGACGCATGCTACGATAGAGGTAGTATGTTTTGGCGTTTTTGTTTCTGAAATGACGGGGCTCCTTAACCCGAAATCATCGAGATGATCGAGATGTCATTCCTGTTTTGCAATGTGATTTTTTTTTGTAGACCTAGGCCATGGATTTATTTGTTCATCGGGTTGCATTTTTTGCTTACTCCAAATCAGTGTGTGGCGTGAAGTTCAGAACTCCTCAAAAGTGAGGAGCCTCGGAAAAAAAACTGGTGCACGTTTATCGTTGCATGTGTCGAGGGTTAAGGAGCCCCGTCATTCAGAAACATTTTAGCTAAAAGGTGTTTCCCTCTCGTGGCGCGCGTCACATGTGCATGCATGCTTAGGTCTTAGGTCCCGCCCCATTTTCGTTTCCGAACTTGTTGCGTCCCATTGTTTTCCTGTTTAAAGCGGGGCAAACAACCCCCCCCCCCCTGCCGGATGTGCTCGCGCGTCAAGCGAACATGCAGTCCTTTAAGACAAGGATCGATATTCGTTGGATGGGGTGTGCTATCTTGGGTGTTTTACGGCAAGCGGTACTTGCGTTTCGGAGCGGTACGAAACGACACAACATGTGCATGCATGGTTTAAGTCCCGCCCCATTTTCGTGTCCGAACTTGTTGCGTCCCGTTGCTTTCCTGCTGATAGCGGGGCAAACCAACTCCCCCCGCCGGATGTCATGGCGCGACAAGCGAACATGCAGTCCTTTAAGGAAGACAAGGATCGCTTTCTCGTGCTCCACTACGTCAAGACCAACACCATCCTTGGATTTCAAGCGTTCGACTGGATGGAAGAAGCGGAGCGCCGGCTGACGATGGATCTGATGAACGATGGGCATTTCAGGATGGAAATGCTTAAGGCCACGCGGGTGAGAACATACTTGAGTACCCTTGAGTACCGTATACTATAGTCTAGATAACACAGCACCCCCTCTCGGACGAACTTCGAAGCTGATTTTCTGGACAACGGGGGGAGTTCAAGCGCCGAGCGACGCGTCTATGGAAGGATCTCGACGATATCTCCCCAAAGCCGACATTTTCGTTATGTGTGCCCCCCGTGTTTTGGAGAAAATCGATTCTGAAGATCGTTCCAGGGGGCGTGTTATCTTGTTATCTTGTGCGGTATACAGTAGTATGCTATGCGAGCGATCGTCTGAACAATGAAATGTTTTCGCTGTATAATATCTTGGTAGTTGTTCATTACAGTGGGGGGCTCCCAATAGTGCCGGTATGCGCCAGCTCAGTATACCGGCACTGCTCAGGGCATCGGCACTATTGGGAATAGGGATACTGTAGGGAGTTCCAGTCGTGCCAAGCGATTTCACCGGCACTATAGAGAGCAGTGACACTATTCAACCGGCACTATTGGGACCCCCCCCCCTGAAAACTCTCTACCGTGGAATGACTCAAGCCTCCTCAAATATGGCATGCCTCAATGCGCGCGGGGGGGTGCCGCTTACTGCAATTTCTTCAGTGGACCAGGCGTAAACAATAGATGGGCATTTACTTGTTTGTGTGTGCTTGGGCGGCGACCTGTTAGCTAGGACGACGACATCATATGTGCCGGGAGCGGTATTGAGGGATGGGGGGGGCTAAATAGGCCGTCAATTTAAGTGGATCCCAGCAAAGAGGCTGATATTTGAGCCCCGCCACCGCCATCGTGCCGTAGACCTCGTCTGGCCTACGTAGTGTCCACTGTAGTGCACGGCCGCTCGGACTCCCTCTCCTGTAAACAGCAACAACAGGAAGAACAACATCGACATGAACACCAACATGAACACCAACATGAACACCAACATGAACACCAACATGAACACCAACATGAACACCAGCATCAGCACCAACATGAACACCAACATGAACACCAACATGAAGACGAACAGGAGTATCCCAGACGAATGCTAGGATGGGGGTACAGTAGCCTCTTTTTCGACCAAACTATTTCGTCCGCGCAAGAAACCACCTAATATCGTCGTTGGAATGCCATTTGTGTTGAAACAGTGTTTGACTATTCGATGCGATTGTTCATCGGGTTGCACTTTCTTTTCTTGTTTAAAAACGCTTTTTCGGTGGGGTATAGGGTATAGCGCTCCTCTATTACGGAGGGAGGGCCATAGTAATCTAGTAATGAGGAGTAATCTAGTAATGAGGAGTAATCTAGTAATGAGGAGTAATCTAGTAATGAGGAGTAATGAGGACCAAATACGGTTAGTAAAAAAAGTTGAATATATAAAATATATAGGTTTTTGTGTATATCGTGGGTCCTGATTACTATGGTCATCCGTCAAAATAGGGTGAAGCCTCACAATAGTTACTGTAGCTTTCTACCTCGCGATCGTAGCATGCGCCCCCAGAAAAAAAAACAATAGCAGAGGTATAGGCTGATATACTGTTATTTGCTGTGCCCCAACCCCGAGCACAGATTAAGCAAGCCATCGTGGAGATGTACGCAGCCACGAAAAGGTCGTTCGTGCGCGCCCTTGCTGACGAACTGGCATCGGCGCGAGGTCGCATTCTGCACGTCACCGTGGACGTTTGGACTGCGAAGACTTCGGTCCACGGCGACAAGTACATAGGTGGGAATTAACACATACCAGGTACAACGGTAGAGATGCGTGCAATTGTTTCTGAGGCTCCTCTCTAAGGGAGCCCTTTTACCTCACGCAAACAAAACAAATTGAGACACTGAAACTGCAAGCCGATGAACACTTCCATGGCCTAGGAATACAGCGAAAAATATCGCAAAGCAACAATGACACTCCTACGATATTGGGTTTAACCCTCTTATAGCACTAGAACGCTGTATAGGGCCCATAAGATGGGCCCAATTTTACGTGGTATTACTTGGTTTTAGAGGTGTGCTCTTTGAGTGGACTTTGAATGCCCAGTTTACCGCGCCAAAGCTTTGAAAAGTCATGTACTGCTGTCTGATGTGGTGGGCCCAAAGAGTCCGGGCTATTTTGACATGGTCGTACTTGATTATTTTTTTTTGCGGTTTCCGACTGGGGGCTAAGAGGGTTAGGGAGCCCCCTCTTTCAGAAACTATTTTAGCTGTATAAAGGGCTAGCCCTATCGCAGCACGCGTCAATGTGCAGCGCGGGGAGAGGGTGTCCGTCTTGGCGTATTCGTGATATGATGCGGAGTAAATATAACATCGCGTGTTCGTGGCAGTTGATACCTGGTATATACATGATATCATATACCTGGTAGTATGTTTTCCCGTATGTATCGCATCACATATTCATACATACTTCGTATAGAAGTACCAGGTATATGGTATCGTGCTCTTTTCATTCATGATACCGATCTCAATCAATGCTTCTTGTTTTTATTTTCAACTTCGCAGGTTTGCGGGTGTTCCTGCTGTCCGAGGACTTCACCCAGAAGACCTTCCTGCTTGCCGTGAAGCAGTACAAGCCAGACCCGACCCTGACGGCCGAAAAAGTCGGCGATTTCGTCAGGGTTTGGGTAGAGCAAGTATTGGGCGAGTACGGCGTGGACTGGAATGTGGTGGCAGGCGCCGTGACTGATAGTGCCTCGGACATGAAGTTTGCTTTTGGCAACATCTCCGGCGTCCTTCGAGAAGGGTGCATCTCGCACATGCTCAACAGGGCAACGATCGACGGTTTTGGCATGTCCGCGTCTCCTGCGAAGTCGAAAAACACGCTAGCGCGGCAGGGTGTCAACCAAGTCCGAAAAGTGGCGGAGCACATGAACACGTCCACCAATGCTGTAAGCACACGTAGCGCAGTTTCGCGCTCGTATCGCCTCCTTTGAAGTAGGAAATGAATTAATGTCTTGAGTTGGTAGGAACTGGTTTTACTTGGAAGATGCAATAGTTTTTGCAAAAAACAAACGATATCTCGTATCGCCTTCTTTGAAGTTGGAAACGAAATTAGTGTCTTGAGTTACAGTAGTATGAACTGGTTGTACTTGAAGATGCAATAGTTTTTGCAGAGACAAACGATATTCTAACGATATTCTAACGATATTCTAACGATATTCTAACGATATTCTAACGATATTCTAACGATATTCT
>JAYJMJ010000375.1:2345164-2355514 GCA_036873875.1 Laminaria ephemera
CCTTTTCGTGTCATCCCCTATCCCCTTGTTTCCCTATACGCACATGCCCACAAGGGCATGTGGAAACCCTTTTTATCCCGGTATCCAATATCTTGGCTCCTGGTCCCCAACCTTTGTCAGAGGCTCCCAGGGCAATACCATAACAGTAGACGCGTGCCACGATGGCACTTTTTGGCTATACCTTTTTGTGACTGACCGGACTCCTCAACTGAGAAACTACGTAACGTCTTTGGATAATTTCACTGATGGTGGTTGTATTCCTATGATCAATAGTAGGTGATGGGATTGTTTTTTTCCGGTTGCACTTTCGTCTGTTCTAACAAATCAGTTTTTGGATCGGGTACGGAGCTCTTTAAGTGAGGAGCATCAGAAAAAAGACAGGTACTCCGCTGCCGTACCGTAGGTCTGCAGTGATCGATCGATATTGAAGCTCATCCATGCTGCGCATTGTCGGATGGCAAATGATGATAATAATAATAATGACAATAATAATAATAACAATAATAATAGTAATAGTGGGTACCCCTTTTCGCCACTGCGATCTTTTTTATGTGTTTCTGACCGCGCCAGATCTTAACCCACACTAAGGAGAAGCTGCAGTTCGTCGCCGCTGAGAATGCAGTCACGAGTCACCAGGTGAGATTCAAAGCACGCACATTCCTACGATTTTTATTCGCTTACCTATTTTCATTTGCGATTATTTTGTTTGTTTTCTTTGTCTCACATTCTGTGACCTCATAGTTTGTTAACTCTCTAGGATGAAGAATCAGGACGGACACTGAGTGTGCTGATGATATCGTTGGGTATGTAGAGATAATGGTTAAATGTGAACAAACAGCCACACATTTGTATGATGGTGCATGAGACAACTGTTTCATAATTTTGTGAAGCAGACAAGAACTCCCGCATGAAGCGGATCGCTCTACCATGGCCATGAACCGCTTGCGTCGCTGTGCTCTTGAGTTGGCGCACATCGGCAAACGACCGTGAGACTAAAACCTACCGGCGACGAACCTCGAATTTTGGGGAAGATACTGCTTTTGTTTGTCGGTAGAAATTTGCTATGAGTAGACCTTCGAAGTAGGCAGAGCTTTCGACGGACCAAGTATACAGCTTTCGAAAGAGCATGTGCTAAAGTTTGTTCTGCTGCTATCAGTCCCATGACGTATTTGGTATCACTCTGGACGGAAATACAGGGACCGGTAGGGCCTTAAATTGAATACCAAACTCTGTTTCGCTGCTATCAGTCCGATGACGTACTTGGTAACACTCTGTACTGAACTATGGGGAACGTTAGGGCCTTAACTTGAATCCCAAACGGTCCTGACATTTCCGTCAAGAGTGGTACCAGGTATGTGTTATCGTACCGCGGCTTCGTGCCGCGCCGGTTCTCGTCCGCGCAAGTTGAGAGCTCAGCCCACCAACTTCTGACGTCTCTGATCCCCTCCTTAACCGCACCTTTCTCTCTGTCCCCCTCCCTCTCCTTGTCTTTCTCTCAGACCTCCGCACTAACCTGCCCTTTCTCTCTGATCCCGTTACAATGACAACCCTTAGCTTTCAGGGCTCGAGGAAGACCTGAACCAGGAGAGAGACCGCCTCACCCGAGCGAAGAAAGAAAGAGATCACCTTCGAGCAGAGGTGGCTGGTCTGAGACAGAGCCAGGGGTTCGCCAACAGGTTTGTGTTTTTTTTTTTAATTTCACGCATGCTACGGTACGGATGCATCCTTTTTTTTTTCTGAAGCTTCTCACTTGAGGAGCTCTATATCTCCCCCAAAAATGGATTTGAGGGTAAAAAAAATTAAAAGTGCTACCTGATGAACAATCCCATGGCCTAGGTATATAATACAACGAAAATTATTTGCCAAAAAAATAACGAAATTCCGACGATTTTTTGGGTTAAGGAGCCCCGTCATTCAGAAACAAAAAGAGCCAAAAAGTCCTACCTCTATCGTAGCGCGCGTCGTTTTTGTGTGTTTTTTTATCCCGTTAGAACAGCGCCCACGTTTTTGGGACGCACTACTTGAAATTAGTATGGGATCATTCTTCCAGTGTGTAGCAGTCGAAAGGGTTTTTTAAGTTCTGAGTGTGAAAAAAAAAAATCGATACCAGGTGCCAGGTATAGCATATTACGCCCGAAAACAATCTGAGCATCGCGGGTGCAAAGGCTGCTGATGTTTTTACGGACTATGACAACTATTTGTTGAACGTGGTGCGTGGATTAAATATCACAAAGCCGACGATTACACCTCAGGGGCGTCTGAATAGAGTGCGAGTACCGTGAACAGGCGTCAGGCGGTGGCCGTTAAATTAGCGGCAACACCAATATTAAAGCCTACCAGGTAGACGTTACGGAAGTGCGAGGCAAGACGGTGTTTGCCGATAACGGCGTCCCGCCTCCTCCTTTTCGAACCAGGCGCCCCATAACAATGCATGATACCACTCTGAAAAAATGTAAGGACCGTTGGAATGTTCATATCAATACCCAAACGGCCCTTACAATTTTGTCCAGAGTGGTAGGCCAAAAGGAAATTCTCCACCGCCGCAGTCCATACAGACAGAACAGGGCGTCCGAGTCTTCTTCGGGCATGGGGGGATATCGTAAGGGACATACGCGTCAGGATGACGCTGAGTTGACCCTCCTATGGGCGACGTGTTGATCCGAGTTTTGCAATTTCTACCGCTCCCTCTGCTCTCCACTCCTTGCCTCACTCGGTGATTCTTATAATTCCGGACTGCACGGGGATGAGATATTATACGTGTCAGTATGCTACTGAGTCGACCCATGGACGAACGTGTTGAACCGATTTTTCTCAACACGACCCCTCGCTACTCTCCGCCCCTTGCCTCACTCAGTGATCTCTTGATACTGGACTGCGTGGAGATGAAGTACGTGTCAGGATGCTATTAAATCAACCCACGGACGAACGTGTTTACCCGATTTTCAATTTCATAATTTCGAACGCTCTCCCTGCTCTCCGCCCCCTTGCTTCACTCAGTGATCTTTTAATTCTAGACTTCGAGCAGAGGAAGTGGAACCTGAAGAAGCTTGGCCAGAAGATCGCAGACATGCAATCCAAGTACCGTCTTCTCCTCTTGGAGCAGGCAAGTGCCATGGGTCATTCCCTATTGTTGTTTTTGCCAATTGTTTCAGTGTCAGTGTTTGTTTTCTTCGAGCGAGAAAGTGCTGCGTCCTTCTCGGAAAGTATGTGTATCAACTGCACCGGAAAAAGTCTGCCTCTACAAGGCTTTTACAAAAAATTAAGCAGACGCCTCAGCTGTGAGATCGATTGAGAGTTTCGTCGACACTCGTCATTGCAAAATGCGTGTGATACTCGTACGTCGATCGCGTGTGCTACGGGGTGTGTATGTCCTCGTAAAGGATCTGCGAGGTTTTCGACGATGCGTTAGTGATCAGATCGGGGGTTTCCCCGTTTCCCGGAGTGTTGGCACAAGTTACAGTATGTAGCTGGTTGCCGTCTTGTTGCTTGATCCTCGAAGCGTGACGGGATTTCCTCGTGTGGACGGTGCTGGGGTGGCGGGGTTACCGGCAGATAGTCAAATAGATAACATATACCAGGTATATATTAACGCTCCTCTCGAGTGCCACGCGAACGAGGATCAAGCAACAAGACGGCAATCAGCTACGTACTGTAACACGGGATGGTGCTATATAACCAACACGTCTGCACTCCGTGTATAGCCGCTATATCTGTCTTCTTGTGGTACTTACAGCGCTTCGCTTTCCGTTCGGTTATTTTTCCGCCGTTTTCCGTTATCTCATTCCGTCCCGATCAATCGTACTTATAGGAACGGCTGCAGGAGGGCAGCGAAGAACGATTAAACGTGCTTAAAGAGACACACGTTTAACCTTCGCGGAGCCTGGTGTTTTAATGGACGTGCTTAAAGAGGCCCAGGTCTAACCCTCGCGGCGTCTGGTGTTTTAATGGACATGCTTAAAGAGGCACAGGTCTAACCCTCGTAACATGTGATGTTATAATGGACGTGCTTATTTGACCCTCGCCGCGTCTATTGTTTTAATGGACGTGTTAAACGAGGCACAGGCCTAACCCTCGAGGTGTCTTGTGGCATCGGGGGGCATCCTCTCGGATATCCTCACGGGTTTACTAATGTTTTGCGCTTGCAGCTCGCGCGCTAGCCTATAGTAGCAGCGCGAGCGCAAGGATCAGATATATCACCGTCTAGCGACTGGGGACATCCGTCTAATGACTGGGGATATCGTGCAGGGGTGTGGAGGGGTGAACGCCTCCTGCCGGAGCTGGCGAGGACGATGACTGTCTGTGCAAGACAGTGGCACCCAGTATGGGTCTGATACATACGTACGCTGACTTCCGGTTTCACTTTTTTTGGCTGATGTATAATACGACTTGCTTCAGCTGTAACACGTGCACCACTTTTTTTTTTCCTGGGATGTTCTTCCACTCCAGAGTGACTGGGGCCTGTCGTGTGACCATGGACGTGATTATCGCGATGGTGAGTTAACGTAAGAACAACAACAACCCACAGCAAAAGTGTGGCAATTTGAAAATACACTTGCTACGCAGTATACACCTCCGGATCGCGCTCTCCGCTACTCCGCGATAGGATCTATCTGCTCAATAATTAGTTGTCGCGATCCGAGTGCCGAGTGAAAGATTCAAGATAACATGACGATAATGGCCTTGTACATTTTAACGGTCCTGTATCTTTTAACGACCCTATGTCTTTTAACGGTCTTGTATATTTCGTCTGAGCGTTCCTTATCGAGCAAGTAAAAGGCTGACACGGGATGAAACGGTATGCAGAGCTCGCGCCCCTATTACTTACTGCATGAAAGAAAGCATCGCGTGCACGATGGTTTCACGTCGCAGATCCATTTTTGTTGATGATGGTTGGCGCGAGCCAGTCCTCCTCCCCGTGCATCTTTTCCAGAAGGAGGAGACTCGGATCTCAAATCTTCATCCGCCACCCTTCCCAACAAATCTGCGGCCGGCCCTGTATCTTTTGACGGCCATGTAGCTTTGGTCTGAGCATTCTTTCTTAGTCGAGCAAGTAAAGGAAAGCCTGATGGGAAACGGTAGCGCTTGCGCCCTCATTACAAAGGAAGCATCGCGTGTATGATACGATGGTTTCACCTCGCAGATCCATTGTTCCCTCCAGATCGCGCTACCCGTTATTACCCCGTTAGACTTTATATGGACCTGCTAATTATGAACGTGCACAATATTTGTCGCAACCCGAGTACCGAGTGGAAGATTCAAGATATTACGATATCATAACGGTTTAAGATATCATGATGCCATAACGGTTTAAGATATATATTATGATATCATCGCCAGAGTTCAAAAAGGGTTTCGCAGCGTGTGCAGGAAAGAACTGAGGCAATGTTAAAGAAGTTTGGGTGAGATAACTCTGACCCTGACCAGTCGTCAACTACAAATACAATCCAAAGAGGCGCAACGAAGTATGGGCGGGACCACAGGCTGGCGCAGGAGGCCTCATCCAATCCAATACTTACATTAAATGATCCATGGTAGAGAGACAGAATACCACAGTATTCTTAGGCTTGTATACCCAGATCATTTACAGGTACTAACCCCGCGCAGAGTATGCGATACGCTAGTCTACTCAGCGCGGGGGGAAATACCAGACGAGACCTCCTGCCCGGCGCAGGAGGCCTCATCCAATCCAATACTTACATTAAATGATCCACGGTAGAGAGACAGAATACCACAGCATAACGGTTTAAGATATCATGATGCCATAACGGTTTAAGATATTATGATATCATCACGGTTCTATATCTTTCGTCGGAGCATGCTTGGTCGAGCAAGCAAATACGGCTGGTGGGATGAAAACGGTAGTAGCGCCTGCATCCCCTTTACTAGCAAATATGTCAGGAGTCAGCACTTTCACCCCTTTTAACAGACTGAAAATTTCCTTATATACGTAAGTTTGCCTTGACTTGACACCAAACTACTAGGTTTTAGTGTGGAACACTCGGCCCTACACCCTAGACAGCGCGCGTTTTCCCTTGCTTGACATGTCTCGTGGCATGTTCTATTACAAGAAGGCATCACGTGTACAATGCTTTCGCGTCGCAGATCCGGTTTTGTTGCTGCTTCGCAACGCGAGCCAGTCCTCCTCTCCCTGCACTTCCTCCAAAAGCAGTCGCGGATCTCAACTTTTCCCGCCGTCGTTCCCAACAAATCTACCACCTACGAAACTTGCCGCATTTTTCCAGTTTTGACGGTTGGTTATTTTTTTCTAATTTTGACGGCTGTTTATTATCCGATTTTGACGGTTGTTCATTTATTTTTCCAATTTTGATTCTTCAGTCCGAAAGATCGTCGCCCCACAGCAGTTTCACAACTCAACTGTTGTTGTACACGCCCGCCCTTGACGGAGGCTCGAGAGTTGGCACGGTGGTCGTGGCTGTTATGCTACCACCAGCATAGCTCAACGCGGTGCTCTCGCGGAATCTATCCTCACCGTTTGTTGGGTGGCTTCGCTTACTAGTAGGTACGAGTATTCCGTCCGTTTGTGATGTACCAGCGGTGGTACCAGTACTGTTTTTTCTATTATTATACCAGGTATACTGTAGGATGCGTGCTACGATATTAAAGGTAGCACTTTTCGGCTACTTTTTTTCTGAATGACGGGGCTCCTCAACCCAAAATCGTCGGAATGCCATTCTTGTTTTCCAATAATTTTTGTTTTTTATACGTAGGCCATGGGTTTGTTGATCGGGTTGCACTTTCATTCTTCTCAATTTTGTTTTTTTTTTTGGGTGATATTTAGAGCTCAAGTGAGGAGCCCGAGAAACAAAATAGTGCATCTCTATCGTACCGTGTGTCGTAGGCCTATACCACGACGTTCACCAACAGCCCATGGCGGTCGTGTTGACCTTGATCAATCAATCAAGTATCTCTACAAGCGCGGCGAAGACATCAACACGACGTCGCGATGACGTGTGTGTGTGCGGTAGCTAGGCGCGTTACGAAGTGCAAGCACGTCGGCAGAGTTCCGGTGTGATCTTCTCCAACTACTTCGGGCGTATTTTATGCAGCGACCTCTGTTTTTTGTTGTGCTTATTTTATATGAACGAAGCATAACGACAGCCGCCGATGTAATGTCAATTAACTCAAGGCTTTCAGGCGATCGCCCTGGATCGCCCGCAATAAAAGCACCACCAGATCTCCGGTGGAGATACCAAGACCAACACAAAATGACAATTCTGTACGTAGCTCAAAAATACCAACGAGTACCCGTACAGTACCGGTTCACCCTTCGAAGGAGTTGCTATTGTACCAAGGGTAATACGTCCATTCACGCGCCGTGTCTGCTCGGGGGTTTGACTGCACCCATCACAGGGCGTCAGCAAGTCGGCACCTTGGCGCAAAGAGGCACCCGGTCTCTATGAATAGCCCATACGGCTGTCAGTGACTATAAAAAAAGCATGTAAGGAAGTTTAGGCCTGTGATGGATGGCGGTCTAGACGCAATAGAGTAGCTTAAGTGTGCGAGGTCCTTAAGGTGTCACTGACGGGCGACCAAAACTGCCGTCTCTTGACACCTTCGGTGACTATGGCCGCATGTCTTCCTTTGAATCTATGCTACAGCAACCAAGACTGCAGATATTATACCAGGTAACCCGCAGAACACACTCTGCTTTGCCCTCTGACGGGGACGCTAATTACGCATGCACTGCATTTTCATTATCAAAAATAGCACCTTTTTGTCAACGCAGCAATGACGATTCGGGCTGTCAATGTTGTAAACCAACACCGGCAACCCAAGAGAATGCTCATCGTGCAAATCGACACCGGCAACCCAAGAGATTGCTCGTCGTGCAAATCAACACGGGTATCTCAAGCGATTGCTCGTTGCGCCATGCAACGAGGTAAATCGGTCGCACGTCACCGCTATTCGCAAAAGGGCCATGACACCGCCTATCCTACACTTATCCATCCGCTTAAAATCCATAGACAACGCTCTACCAGCTACGCTTGAGTGACTCAATCAACACGCCGATCAAAACAGGGAACGGCATGGAGCTATCATTTTTTGACACGTTATTCTTCCCCAATCAACACGCCCCCATCAAAACAAGAAACGGCGTGGCGTTTGCAATTCCTGACACGTTATTCTTCCCTCCTGTCTTATGGTAGGACCATCACCCATCAAACCCCTACCATATCCCCCAAATACCCCCACGTGCACAAAAACAGCGCATTTTGCGCCTCGTGGCATGCGAGATTGGACAACAATGTCAATTTTCAGACCACAAAAAACGAAACATCGCGAACTCGGTCTACTATTAGACCTCAAAATAGAGCTTGAACACTCTGTACCTCGGCCATAAACCCACTGTACGTTTACCCCTGGCATCGTCGAAGGGTTTCCTATAAACCTCTTTTTACCTCTAGACTTTCCGAAGGCGTTCCCTATAAACCTACGTTTACCCCCGATAAATCTAACCAGAGGCGCTCCCTGCCCCCACCCTCCCTCCTCCGCTGACGAGCTAACGCAACAACGAGCGCAGAGGCTTCAAGGCCCTGCATTTCAGTCCAAAACTGACGTTAACCTCTTTCGAACAAAACCCACGTTTTTGGGAACAATTTGAAAATAGTGTGGAATACTTTTTTTCAGTCCAAAACTAACGTCAATGCCCGCTAGGTTCGTCGAAGACGTCCCCTGATCCCGCTCTCTTCTCTTCCGCTGACGAGCTAAACTACACGACGAGAGCAAACGCTTCAACGCCCTGCATTTCACTCCAACGCTGACGTTAACCGCGCGCTAACTCAACGACGAGAGCAGAGGCTTCAAGGCCCTGCATTCTCAGTCCAAAGCTGACATTAACCCCTAGAACTGCACCCACGTTTTTGGGGAAAATCTACTTAAAATTAGTGTGGGACGTTATTTTCAGTCTAAAACTAACGTTAACCTCCTCCGTAGGTTCGCCGAAGACTGTTCCCCGATCCCGCTCTCTTCTCTTCCGCTGACGAGCTAACTGGACGAACGAGCTAGCTAGACGACGAGAGTCGGCTGAGTAGGTCCCTACGGGCGCTTTCACTCAGCCCGCCCGCGGCGCTAAGCAAGCCTTCCAACACGGCGTCGGGTGAGCTCGAAGCAAGCTCGGAGACCTGCAAGGGAGGGAGTCGACGGTCACGGGACACATTGTTGAAAACACCCGCGAAAAGTAGGGTGGTGCAGTTGCTATTAAGCCCTTTGGGACCCCGGTGTATAGATCTAAAAAGCGACAAGTAAGTGCGATCTCATCAACCTTCTAGGAAGAGCGTGCAGAAGTCCAAGTACCACCATGCTGCCTGCGCACGCATCGTACATCTACTTTCGTTGCATTTCCAGCACACCCCCTTCCGCCGCAGCCCGGGTTACTTACTTCGTGTTACTTCTTGTTACTTCGTGTAGTGGATGCTGTAATCGCCATTGTAGTTTCGACATTTTGTTTTTTTTTCCTCTCAAGTCTTAAAAGGGTTAAATGAAAAGTTAATAGTAATACCCTGGTAGTTAATAGTTATCAACCGACGGTGTAGTTGTGCTTCGCGAGTTACACACACACTGAGGCGGTATGAGTGGGGCGCGGGGCTGACACGACACAGGTGGGAGACGAACGATAGACGTGCGTTCTAAAAAAAGAGGCCATGCTCTTCGACGCCACCTACAGCAGCACCAAGGAGGAAACAGACAACATCGGCTACAGGTGAAGAGAGAACGAGACTGCCACAAGGCGAACACGCTACCGCTGCGTCACATCCTGAATCGCCTCAAAAGTCCCTGGGTAAATGCCAAAACCATTTTTTTATTTTAATCCTTTCAGAGCCGCAATATTTATTCCACACCTATTGTAAGTACTTTGTCCCCAAAATCGTGGGTGCCGTTCTGTAAGGGCTACCTCTTGAAGTAACGTCAACCAATCCAGAATGGGAAGCCGAGGCTATGAAAACAAGGCACAGCGAAAACACAACATGACGCCTCCGGCCGGATAAAGAAAAAAAAAAAACGCGGCCGGTAAGCACGGCTGTTCAAAACGAACCAACTCCAAGTAAGTTGCGACGCACAGGTGGCAGAGACCTTATTCTTCTATAATCACCAAAAATATGCATGAACCGTACAAATACCATCCCCATACCTGCGCTGAAACGCAAGAAAACTTGAGCTGCTCCATGTGTCCCTTGATCGACCCGGACTGTCACAAACATACGTGAAAAGGGTAAAACGATTGCGTGAGATTTAAGTAACAAGATACGCGAAAGCGTATTGTAGACAGCCCTCACTTTACAGCCAAAAAGCGCATACAAGCAGGGTAGAGGGGGGGGGGGGGGGGGGGTG
>JAYJMJ010000375.1:2461688-2471736 GCA_036873875.1 Laminaria ephemera
GGAGCGCCAGCGCCGGCTTGGCGGTGGGGGGGCGTGTGGTTAGGTGGGGGCGGCGGGGGGGGTGCCAGCGCTAATGTATAGTCGGGGCAGCCTTCAAAATGTTGAACGCGCGGCATTGGAAGCGGTGACGGGGAGGGGGGGTTCCTTGATGTTGTTGGCTGGTAAGGCCGGGAAAGGTCAACCGACGGGATCGCGTAGTTGCTTCAGCCAACTCAAGTGTCGTCGATGAGCCGCGAGTTACACGGGGGGAGGTATTGTGACGAGCAAAGATGGCAGGAGACTACACTTTCACTCTTTGACAGACAGCAAGTCTGCCTTAATTTACCTTGACGGATGCCAAATTACTTGGCTTTAGTGTTGCATACTCGGCCGTACACCCTTCACCGGTGTACGTTCTCCGTCGACGGACATTCCTCCTGGCACATTTGGTTGACGAGGGTTCGTGGTGGTGGTTGCCCGCGCCTACTTGTGGCAAAACCGGTGCACTGCACAACCCGAGCGACTGTCGGATAATGGAATGGTTGTTCAGAAAACTGTGGTGGATGCCAGGACGTTTTCTAGTTCCTAATCGACAACCGACCCGACCCGAGGCGGCCCGATACGGTTCGATTCGATCCGACCCGACCCGACCCGACCCGACCCGAGCTGATCCGTCTCGCCTCGACCCGACCCGACCCGAACCCGATCCGACTCGACCCGGTCCGATCCGGTTCGATTAGACCCGATCGGATCGCACAGAGTGTCGTTCGTGCCGTCTTGCCATATAGAGAAGGAGGACCTTCCACCGCCAAAGTGGCGGCTGATAATGCCGAGGTGGCGGGTGGGTCTGCGATGGTCGACGCGTGTCGCTATTATTGCTTCTAAGATATCGGTATACCTGTTGTGCGATTAGCCTTTGATGAGAGTCTGCGTCTTCTGACACGTTGGGAGGGAGATCGCTTACGCGTGTTGCCGTTGCTTTTGTAATTTTCTACCTCCGAAAGGAGGGCAAGGGTGGGGCTATCGGTCACGTTTATTGTTCATGGTTACCTGCTTGAGCCCGTTGCTTTTTACTTTTTCCACCCTCGATATGGAAGGCTCGCGCGTATATTTCGGTCACGAGGATTGTCCTGCTTACTTGTTTTACCCCCGAGCAGGAGGTCAAGCGTAGAGCTACCAGTCGCGAGAATTTTCCCTGCTTACCTGCATGAGCCCGTCGCCTATTATGGAGAACGATCGCTGTCGATGGTGTTTTGGGCCAAGAGAAACGTGGTACTGGGATGCTTCGTACACGGTAAGGAGCGCTTCGGCGGTGCAACGTCGAGTGCGCTAGGTCCGTCGCCAAGTGTTGACAACGATCGCTGTCGAGAGCCTTATATTTGGCAAGGAGATGTTTGGTGCAGGGATGCTTCGTAAACGGTACTCGTAGAGAGCGCTAAGGCGGTGCAGCGTCGCGTCCGCTGGGCTACCTCTTTCCACCGCACGCGACACTTGACCTACCTCTTCCACCGCTCGTGACACCCCTCACGCAACCGTACGAGCTACCGCCGCATGTATAAGCACGAAGAAGGGGTTGTGTTCGAGGGTATCGGCAGACCGTTTCAAGTGTTTACGGGACGAAGGACGCCGATGCTTTCGTTCTATTTTCGGCCGCGAGAATTGTCTGGCAGTAGCGAGATTGTAAATATGTGTGCTTTTTGCCTACGTGTGCAGTATCATTCCACTGCCTAAAAGCGGTGAGGGGAAAAGGGGACCGGGGACGGGGGGTGTAATCATCATGAAGCATGGCCGTAGTCCTTAGGGCCATAAACCGTCGCATCCCTGCAATGCCGGGATGGAGCACGTCGGGTTTCCGTCGCCCAGGCAGACATAACTTGCACCAAGCGCGAAGCGCCGTGAGGTGTTCGGCGAGTCGCATGAAGGGTGAGCTGCATCCTACTAAGAACCGCTTGTGTGAGGGGGGGGGTGAGGAGGATGCGTAGGTGTACGACGCCGGGTGCGAGAGATGGACCAGCAGTAGGCATCAGCAACCCGTCGTGACTGGTTTTGCGGGAGTACACCCCCCCACGCTCCGTCGTGAGTTTTTGCGGGAATAGACCTACCCATGCCACGAGATGATTGATGCGCAGGTTGCTATAAATACCATCAGTTGGCCGACCCCCTGAACACGCCGAGGGGAGAACACCGAGACAGACCTTTTAGTTTTTCGCGTTGTCGGAGGGTTGTCAGAACGCTGCATGCACATTAAATTCGTCGTGTTGTTTTCTGCTATCCGTTTTTGTTCTTCTCGGCTTGCAAAAGCAATTGGCTCCAGCAAACAATTTTCCCAGCAACACGAAATCCATCCTTTTTTTTCCTCTGCTGTTTTTTTTCTTCTTTCTGTTTTCTTCTTTTTCGGCCTGCCAAAAAAACATGAGGCTCCAAAAAACCTATTTTCCCAGAATTTCGATGGAACGAGGTCCAGACATCGTAGTAATTACCTTTGGGCCACTGCAACAGGAGACTCCAAAACAAAATTCCCAAGAATTTCGACGACACGAGGTCCAGAAAATCGTAGCAATCATCTCTGGGCTACTGCAGAGCGGCAGGTCCAGTGGAGGTACCACTATCGCCGCCTCTGCCGTGATGGTTGCAGTGCCCCTCGCCACCTTATTTTTCTCGAACATCGCACGGCCTAAGATACCACCAAGATTCCACCAATTCGAACGAAAAACGTCAAACGCGACTGGCTAAGTGTTTCGCGTGGTGCCGAGGAATGTAAATGTCACGGCTGATGGCGGGTAAGCGCCTAAAACTTGTTGGTAAGCCAGCATGCGTATGCAGCCGCGATAATAGCTCGATAAAAAAACATACGGCTGATCGGTGGTTAGCGCCTCAAAATGGTCGTAAGCCAGCATACACGTTATTATACAGCCACGAGATAAGCGCGTACAAACCAACGATATACCTGTGCCTGCGTGATATGCAGTTTTTTGTACTTGTGGATATGTAACCAAGGAAGCGGACACATCGCGGCGTGCGATAATCTGACGAAACAGGGACAAGTGCTACGCTACGCATGTTCTTTTTAATAATTTTTCTGCTGCGTACTCATGCTCATGCGCACGTACTGCACGCATATTTGGTTGGGCGGTGGGTGTATTGACATTGTCCGCTTTTGCCACACCTGGCGCTGGTAGGAGAAGCCTGAGGGGGACGGACGATTGAGGCCACCATACTGCGAGCCCTGTTTGCATTTAATTTCAGGCTTTTCACGGATCGGGTCACTTCTCTCGGGACGGGTCGAGTCAGGGTGACCCGACCCGAACCGTGAGATTTGCTAACCTCCTGACCCGACCCGACCTGTAAGATTTCCAACGTTTTCTCACCCGACCCAACTCGATCCGCAAGATTGTGAAAATCTCCTGACTCGACCGGCGGGTCGGATCACGACCCGTGAAAAACCTTGTATTAATAGCGCCCTCTTGTTGACGTAGATCTGAAGTGCACACCACGTCACCTCACATACCGTGCTTGCCCCTACGATACCTCTTTCTGTCGTTAACGACAGCAAGAGATGACACAGCGTCACCGAAATACTTCATCTACGCCTTCACACCTAAACACGCCGTCTTCATGTCTCGCAAGGATCGTGTAAGTCGACACCGACGCCACCCTCCCCAATATCGGGGGGATTATGATACGAGCCAAATTACGCAAGCGTTTTATCCCCAGCAGATACCTTCCCGAACCCTGCTATTGTCCATCGCGACCCGAAACTCCAAAAGTGTGAACATCACGACAGCAGTCGTCCCGCCCCGACCCCACCCCATCTGGACCGCAATGAGCTAAGCAATAAACAACCCGAACACCACTACGTACGGCGCGGCTAATGCTTGCGCCCTAGACCGCAACCAGCCAGACAACAGACAGCCCAAACACGATTACAGCGAGGCTAAAGCTGGCGGCACCTACTCCGACGAGTCCGAACGCGCCCCTAGACACCCCGTTGGTATCCAACGGTACACTCTGGGAAAAGGCGTTGATGGTAGAAACGGGGGCGGCTACGGTTGGGCTAACCGAAAACAGTAGGTTCTCCGGAGATGCGGTGGGCGCCTCTGTTCCAGTCGCGGGCACCTCCGTTCCGACGGTAGGCATGCCGGCTCCGGCAGAGGAAGAAGACACGGTAGAAGAAGAAGAAGAAGACGTGGCGTCGGCGCAGAAGAGGTCGACGGTGAATGCACCGCGCCCATCAGAGTGGTACCCGAAAGTGTCCTCCTGTCCGAACGCCCAGATGAGGATGACAGAGTCGTCGGCGCCGGTTAGGAGGGGCAGCTTTCCCGCGGTGGTGGGGGTGGTCGGCCGTGTGAAGGCTAGGGAGGTGGTTGTCGCCGATCGCTCCACCTCGGCGAACGTGATCTCTTGGTCGGCGTATTCCCGGATGGATGGCTCGATCAGTGATGTTGGCGGTTGGATGATCGACGACTTTTGGATCACGTGTAGAGCGAACGAGGGGGGGGCGAGGGGGGGGGGCGCAGGTGTGAGGGAAAAAAAGTGGTGTCTTGATTTTGTGTAAGTTGTGGCATTTGTCTTTGAGAGGGCGCCGAGCTTCCCTCAGTGTTTATGTTGCGACGGTATCGTTTGGCCCATGTAAGGTGGTCTCCTTTTTGTATGATGCACGCAACGTGCACGTTCGTAATATTAAGTTACGAACCGCCAGGCTACCCATCCATGCAAGCGGGGCAGTGGGACCCGATGAGCTGTGGGAGGATCGCCCCCCGTGGAACTCAGAAATTGATTGCTGCAAATACGTCCTCCGCTCTCATAGCAGAATAGGGCTTACCCTGGGAGGGTTGAGCAGTCGGCTAACCTTTCACCCCGATAACCAAATAATTTAAATGATTGTGAAGGTGTAAGATGTTAGATACTGAGCTACCGGGATAAAGTATCGACCTATTTTCCAGCCTGGGGCAAGCTACCGGGCCGGCGGTAAAATATCGATCAGTTGTCCAGCGCAGGATAAGCCTTCTAACACCTTCACAGTGATATGTATCTCTCCTGATGGACGAAAGGAGATAAGCCTTCTAACACCTTCACAGTAATATGTATCTCTCCTGATGGACGAAAGGAGATTAAACCTGCCACGCACCTTCGAACCGAGTTCGTACTCGAGAACCTCGTCTTGGCTGGGGAAACCGACGACGGCGTCTGCACCTATCATGTCACCATCGGACGAAAAACCGACTGACATCCATCCCGGAATCCTGGCGTCGATCATTACCTGTTTTTATACGTACGGTACAGGTGTACCGTGCACACAGAAATTGCATGCAACCGAGGTATTTTAGTCATGTGTACGTAGAGGTCGTGGGGTGTAACGAGAGGGTCGGCGTATGGTATGGCCGAGTTATTGTAGTGAAGTTAATCATATCAGGTACTACAGCAGTAGGTACCAAGACAACATGCATATCATAAGGTGGTGCGTGCACCAGAGACAAAAGGCTGTTTCTTCGCTATTTTTTGGCGGGTTATGTCGTCGGTAGTGGCGTTCAAGTGGGGGGAGTTCACTTGCTGTGCGCGGGTCTAGCCGAGGACAACGTGTGGCAACCTTCAACACGCTCCGTGAGCACGAGAAATGCCGACCTATCGATGTTTCAGCTACAGTACTCGTACTACTGTAATATCTGCAAACACTAGTCGGTCGCCTCGGTGGTCAAAGTGGTTAACCTCGAAGACTACTAAGGTTGGAGTCACGGGTTCAATCTCGGTATCGAGATTTCTTTTTCTGAGACACCAACTGCCGTGAGCGCTTTATAGCGTGGGTAAGCACAATTCGATGCGAGTCGACGAAGGAAGAAAGTGCTGAATTCTTCTCGCGATAAAAAATGAAGGCGCGTACCGTAGAGGAGAGGGGGGAGAAGAGCCTGCTAAGTGACCCCTTTGAGTTACGAGTACTAGGGAGGGAGAAGGAGAAAGTAAAAGTGCGAAGTTAATAGATGGGATGAGCAAAAAAAAAAAAAAAAAAAATGTGTCATCAAGCTTGCTTGCGGCACATCATGTTGATCGTCGGCGCCAAGAGAAACCTTACGACGACCAAACACGACCTGAGTCAGTCAAAAGTGGTCGACATAGGAAAAAAACTGTGAACTGAATTGAATACGACCTCGCGCATGATATATTCGTAGCATTTTCACTGCAGTAAAACAGCGAGATACGATGCACGCACACGTCCAAAAACGTTCTCTCACCTTGAAGGAGACTTCCTCGAGGTCTGGGGATAGGTTCCAGTGAAGGGCGAAGCCTGATTCCGGCTCCGCCTGAGAGGGTTTTTTGGTGACAAACGAGGGGGGGGGTACGTGTATGCTGGACGATAATGTATGACACTCTTTTTGTAGGGAGTATGCTAGCTAGAGTATGCGCTTTTGAATCGAGTCACAAAACCCCCCAGATAACGGTAAAAAAAAAGCACACAGCAGCAAATAAATATACCAAGTGTGTGTACTGGTACAGCAGTAACGCGCTCGAGACGCAGCCATACAACACAGCAGCGTGAGGCAGAAGACCACATCAATCACTGCCCACTCTTATCGAAACCTTCGTGTCCTACGAATGCGTACGGTACGATGCCAAAACATAACCGTTTGTTTTTTTTCATACCTTGAAGTCGAAGCCGTCGAGGGAGCTCGTGGCGCACTTCGTCACTTCCACATCACTTTGCTGCGACCGTGCGACTACCACAAGAGCACCAAGGAACACGACCACCGATGGTATCATTCTCGACGACATGTAGACTCAGAGTGCGACAAAATTAGGGCGGTAGTGATTCAGGCCGTTGAGGAATAAGCGTGAAGGTTCCCCAATTTTTTTCCGGTAAATGCGGTGCGGTGTTGTACGTACGACGCTGTGATAGACCCGCCCACCGTCTACCACCGTCCAACAAACAAACAGGCTTGTCGAACAGACCAACACATGATCTCCTCTAAAAGTGACGGTTACACATGTCGTTTCCCAATCCCCTTCCAAGAAAAGCCTTCCATATCAACAGCGTTTCTCTCCTCCCGGAGACCAACCGGAGACACGACGAGGTGGAGGACAAACCCTCCCAGGCAAGATCTGCTTCGCGCTCGCTAGTACCTCCTCCCGTTCGCGTCGGCGCGTGCACCACCGCCGCCGTCGTTCGATCCCTGGCCGTGCAAGCGTGCAGCTAGACCGGGTCGAGCTTGGGTTTCAAGGACATCAACCAGTATCCTGCTGCGTTTGTCGGTCGCTGAACGTGTCGTTTGCACCGCTCTCTCTTGCAGCACGTTACGACAGCTCAAAAACCAAAGCAGAGCGGTGAAAAACGGCACTGCTGCTCACCCGAGGGTGGTGGCCACTGCCCACGGGGGGAAGCAAGGTCCTCCCGGCACACGAAGCACGCGAGGGAGTGCCTTCTCTCTGCTGAAGCCTCTCCATCATCGACGGCCGACGGTGAGCTGTTTGTCGGAGTTCGAGTGAAGCTGGAAACTAGAAATTATGAATTTTATAAACTCCGCAGCAACAAGTTTTCAGAATGCAGACCAGCCGCCTATTATTGTGCGAATTCAATTCAGAGGGCTCTCGTTGCGTGCTTCGAGTCCGGTAGCACGCGTAACTAGAGGTCACGTAACTAGGGGTCGCACCGCTGCCCCCGCCCGATGAGCCGGTCGGTATCATAGACTCGCACGCTTCCACGACTGCACACACCCCATTTTGGTTCTTGTCGTGTTTATGAACCATAAAACAAAAACAGAAGCCACAGATAAAATTGTCACGTTCGGAATCCAGCACTGAAAAAAAAATGCGGCGTGCATGCTGATGCAGCTTCACCCCAAGCCCCTAGGCAGCAGTTGCCTCGTCTGCTTGGCCGCGAGGCTAGGGGTAGATCCCTCCCCAGCAACCCGTCCGGCCCGTTCCGTGTAGACGTGTCGGACGCAAAGGGCCGGCCGGGCTGGGTCGCGATGACGCGGCGCCGCTGCTGCTCTGTGGTCTGGCCTCGATGACGAGATGAGTCTCTGGGGCTCAAATTTTGTCTGCCGCTACATAAAGTAACTGCTGCTGCTGCTGTGGAAACGAGACAACAAGTAATTCAGTTTTTTTTGCTCCGCTTTTTTACGGTCATGGTCCCGCGTTAGTGCGGTTCCCTTTAGTGCGGTATCCCAGTGTAGTGCGGTGAAAATCGCTTGTCACGACCTTGTCCCTATTCCTACAGGGTATGAAGTATCCCGGGATAGTGCGGGATACCACTTTAGTGCGAGTATTGTCATCTGGCAAGGCCCCGCACTAATGAGGGACCTCGAATGCGAAGTTATCATTGAAGATTTTGTCGGCCCAAGAAAGGAAGGAACCTGCTGCTGTATCAGATGCCCCTGCCGTGTGTTGGCGTTTGGTGTTTGTGTTTTTTGTGCTGTGTAACACCAACATTTTCACAGCAGATGCCCCCAGTTTAGTTCACACTCAAGAGTATACTGGGAGTATTTTGAGTATTTTGTACTGTTGTGAGTCCTCACAGAACAGTATGTGAGAGTAGTAACGGCCACAATACTGCCAGTGCTGGCACAGCAGTATTTGAGAGTATTTAGTACATGCGAGTCTACTCAGTACTCGCAGTACTAACGGCCGAAATACTGCTGTCTGTGGTATTGCGGATACTGCCAGTACCGACAAAGAGGGCAACTATTTGTATGGGAACACGAGCCTGTCAGAGAATTTCACAGGTCGTCGCCTTTACCACTTGGCACTCTGATCCCACCCGAACCTGATCCTACCTGACCCTTGGTATATATTTAGCCGCCGGCAGGGCCCACCAATACGCCCTGATCCCACGCGACTTTATCCACCAAAATCCGGGTTTCCAGCAGAACGACCACCACAAAAACGAGAACAAATCTAAAATGAGCTTGTTTAGATTATTACAGAGTACCCTCTGGTAGTTACTAATAGTCTAGTGTCTGAGCCGTGACCTGTGGTTTTTCTCCCACAGGCTCCAAATGGTCGCGCCCACGGTATAAAATCCTGAAGTAATGTAAGTACTCGCAGTATGAGCAGTATCGAACCCTGCACTGCTGCCGGCATTCGCAGTACCTCCAGTATTCCCCCACCGACAACCCGAAAATACAAAATACTTTACTCCCGACTTCTGGGAGTTTCTGTGAAATACCTCAGAAAATACTTGTATCAGCACGTACCGGTAGGATAGCACGTTAGCACGCTTGCGCAGGTAAAGAGCAAAAAGAAACGCCGCACTACCCTTGTTTTCCTGTTTTGAGTTTTGAGAGGTTGAAAGTGGGGCCGTGTGATACCCACGCGTGCCTGTGTATAGAAGCTATCATAGCACACCATTCCTTGATTGCCCAACGGTCTTGGGATGGCTTTCATCGAGCGATGCGCGTCAGCGCAGAAACCTTGTACGAGTGTCGATCAATATTTACCTGGTAATCTCAGTCGAGTACATGGAACCAAACGCGGATACAAGTTGGTTTCGAAATACTGGAACAAGAGAGTTGATGTAAGGCAGCCCCACTAGACAGCCGTCTCCTACAGCAGTAGTAGGGAACAGAGCCTCTGAGAACCTATATGTGATGGTACTACGAAGTGGAAAGAGGAAGGGGGGGGTGCAGGAAGAGGGGGTGTCAAATAAGTGGAGATTAAGAGTATGGCGCTTCCGACCGACCTCAGCGCAGCCACTTTTGATATGCTGGTACAACCAGTATTGATACACTGGTACCACCAGTATTGGTACTGGTACATTGGTACCACCAGTATTGATAATACTGGTACATCGTTTTTAATACTGCTTGCCTTGTATTCAATTATATACCTGGTGCTGTCTGTGTTCACGCGTACCGTATTACCAGTACCTGGTATTAATTAATACTGCCTGTAAATTAATTTTTTATATAAATAGGTACGGCGGCTGTAGTCTAAAGCTGTGCTCGCTATTTAGCTCTTTTTCGTACAAACCCTGTAGATTCTTGTAGACCACTCCGAAAATCAGCGTACTACAAATATGTGCAAATGGCTCGAAAGCCCAAAACAATGCCCTACCTACTGGTATACACCCCGAGTTCTG
>JAYJMJ010000375.1:2590768-2604426 GCA_036873875.1 Laminaria ephemera
CCTTTCGAGACGGAGCACCGTTCCTACTCCTAACAGAGACACCTCCAACATTTGGGCGCTCATTACGTTTTTTCCATGTATTACATAGAAACTTTTTACTTATCTTGTCCCCGTACCTGTTTCGCCGTCTGTGGCCACCATCTATCGCCTAGGATAGCTATAGTTTTCTCTCTACTATCGAGTGTATCAAACTTCTCCATGTCACAATCGTCTATTATTGTCCTATAGAGGTGTGGGGGTGGGTTTTGAGGAGCCGCATCTTCGATTACAGTTCTAGGTTGGAAAACCAGTGTTTCTCCGAATCTTCCATGTTGCTTAATGCTGCTTTTTACACGGCGCATCAGGGTGTGCTAGTGCTGTAGTATTGCCCTGGAAGACCTGTAAAAGTCCAGGATGTAAGAGTAAGGGGACACGTATTGCTTGGAAGGCTTACACGTATAGGGAACAGGGGTTGGACGAGTCAAGAGACGAGCCCCGCTGTCTTTCTCAGACTTCACTCGCCCGAGTTGGATACTGTAATACAAACAAAACTCTTTAATGAACAAGTGAGTGACAACGCGGGACCTTCTTAATAACCAAACTTGGAAGGGGATATGTTTTTGTCCCAGAGATAACTCAACAGTCTCAACAGGAATGTTGTTTCTCCACGACTGCACGACTGATCGACGATGGATGCTGCTTCGGTCGTCCTATATGTCTTTCTGACTTTGGTACCAGGTACCCACACACCGGACAGATCAGATCCCTATTCACGATCTGTCTCTTTCGGGGCAGATACATCCCTGGTCTATATGATCTGCATGACCTATAGATCATGTTGACGGGTGAGAGCGGGATGATCTGAATGATCTAGCACATGTTTCCTGGGTTGGATCTGTACTACACATATCCTGCACAACAAATCATGATGACATATATAGGATCTAGATGGTCTAGATCGTGATCTATCTGTCCAATGTGTGCAGCTATCTAATATATACCAGGTATATCACGAAATTATAACAATATGATGCAGTGGCCTCGAAGATCTCTGTCTTCAGGAGGCAGATATAATAGATAAATTCCACTTTTTGGGGGGTTCGACAATATCTCTTGCGCTCTGCGCACAGTTTACATACAGCATACAACAATATATGACTGGTATAACATGTGTTTCAGCTACTAGCGGATCAATCCTGTGGAAGTATGACTCCGTTTGTTTTGAGCAAACACGAAAAACGGCATGCCGTCCGGCATGATGTGAAAATAAGTTATCAGCTGACACGAAATGAGCTGAATACAAGAAGTCGGACTAGGAAAATACCTTGAAAAAGGTCGGACATGCAAACTAGTACATGTACCTTTGGTATGATTCCGCCACGGAAACCCACCACGTGGCAGTCACTGGTGGCGAACCAGCTCTAAAGTTAGACCTTTCAGCTACAAACCATTTATATAAGAAACCTTTGCTTAAGTAAAAAATAGTACTACTATTAGCGCATGCATGTAGTACATACAATTATGTGGTGTATAACGTGAGGCTGAAGCTTCTGCCGCCATGGGATGCTAAATATAGTGCGCTTACTATTACCGGTATGTGATGATAGTACTGTAGACTCTTTACCGTTGCTGTACACAGGCAAGGGCTTTGTAGTATGATGCAACCTCTCGGGTGTGACTGACGATCCTATCTACCCAATGCTGCAGCAGTAGTCTACTTAATCAAGGTCAAGATTACACCGACTTGCCATTGCGTTGCCTTTTGTCAAAGTGTTACCCTTGTCTTTCTGCTTCCTGCAGCTATGCCCATCAACGCTAGAAGAGACTCCACCATTACTTAAAACAGGTAATAATAATTAACTTTGTCGAGATCAGAAGAAGAAACGTTTTTTTTTAGAAATACAACACATGCAACGCATGCATTCCTGACCTACTGCACTTTCTGCTTTAAAGATGGATGCTGTTGCTCGCCTTTTTTCAAACACCACTGCTCCCAAGGGCCCATTACCGCGAGCTAGCCCGATGTTTTTTTGCTTGTTTGTTTTTTTTTGCTCATCCCATCTATTATCTTCGCACTTTTTCTTTCTCCGTCTCCCTCCCTAGTCGTAACTCAGATCCGGGGTCACTTAGCAGACTCTTCTCCCTCCTCCCCACTACGGTACGCGCCTTAATTTTTATCGCGAGAAGAATTCAGCACTTTTTTCCCTCGTCGACTCGCGTCGAGTTATGCTTACCCACGCTATGCAGCGCTCTCAGCAGTTGGTGTCTCAGAAAAAAAATCTCCATACCGAGATTCGAACCCCTGACTCCAACCTTACTTAGTATTCTTCGAGGATAACCACTTGATGTTAGTCCGATGGTAACCAGGGAGACACACACGCATTTTCTTGCAGGTTGGGGATTGTTGTTGTTCTCACATTAACTCGCCATCGCCGCAATCAAGTTCGTGGTCACAGGACAGGCTCCAGTCCCTCTGGAGTGGAAGAATGACGATTAAACAGGCCCCGCTGCTCCCTCCGCCCACATGTGATGGTGTGTTGTACCTGGTACATCAAATAACAGTTTTGTGTGGTACAATATGGTGCTTGCCGATGGACGAGTGAAATGCCTCGTCATTCGGATACAGTTTTAGTGGTCCCTCTGTAGCGCCGGTATGTACCAGCCGGACATACCGGCACTATAGCGGCAACCGGCACTACTCCACATGCTGGGCACTACTGGTTGTTCCCGTCTGTGCCAAGCGATTTTTCAAGCCGGCAACCCGCACTACAGAGGGACTGCTACTCTATGGGTACGAATAGGCCTCCTATGCCTGCCCTTATTCCGAATCCAGGGCCCTCGCGGGCTGTCCAGGGCGATACCAAAATACTAACCCGCCCCGATGAGCGGTATACAGTATACACTTCGAGGCATATACACGAAGGTGAAGATTCGGAAACGTGATTCCATTGTTGTAAATACGAGCGAGAGCTTCCTTAAAGATTCGAATCCTCAAACCCACTCCGAAATCTCCTCGCGTATGACCTGCGTGAAGAGGCACCGGAAAAGGAAGGAAAAAAAGCAGCCTACCCGTAACGGGTGCGAGTAACCCCGTACACCGGAGCTATCGCCTTGTCCCCCCGTAGGGGGGAGGGGGGGGGTGGACGAAAAATGTTTCAAGGTATCGTCGATAAAGAAGGAGCAACATAACCCCCCAAAAATCCAGCGCCGCGCGAATTCTGGTCTGACCACCCAACCCACCCCTAGTGGAGCAGCGAGCGGGCGGGGGGGGGTCGGCCTGGCCAAAAACAATTCACACACGTGGCAGACGGCCAAGGCCGAAACGTAGAGGTTCTACGTGGGGCAGCAAAGCGGATGGCCGCGAAACCCGATGCAGTCATAGGAGGAGATATCTTGCCGGCATACGGTAAAATCGTACCGGCATACCATGGTATGGTATAACGTGGTACTCACAAAGCACAACAAACTGACCGAAGAGGGACATCGACTGCTTGCCAGGAGGCATCCGACGAAGAGGTCGGGAACGACGTCGGAGCCGAAACAAAATCGAAAGTCAATGCGAAAGCCAAAAGTAAAAATCAAAACTCGCACCAAACGAAGACGAAAACCTGATCTAGAAACAAAGGCAGAGCGCCTGCGTCAATCCGAGCTATCCGCGTCGGCGCCGCCGCGTTCCCCTGCGCCCCTTCCCGTGACAAACGCGCTGCCTATGAGTGGATTTCCAGATAACATGAACCACATACAGCGTCAGTGGATATTGTATGGCGTGCCGAAGAAAAAAGGTAGCCTGATCGGTCGCTCCCCGGTCGTGGAAAAAACGCAACATCAATGAGCGCTCGTGGCCGACGGGTGTGCGGTGATTGCTCCTATTAATGACCATCTTAACCGTTCTGTTTCACAGATGCAGGGACAAACAAGCAATCTATTTTCGGCATTATCAGACGTTTGCTCGTGGTGTAATCGAGCAGCTGTAACGCTGTGCGTGTGTCGTTCTTACATATTGAAATATAGTTCGAACCCTAAAGTCATCATCCCCGAACGCTGCTGTAATCGTCGTATATCTTGATCCTTTTTTCGCTCTCAAGTCCTAAAAGGCTTCAGCCGTCTTTGGCCTCGTGCCAAGGGCGAGTGGCTCCGTTGGGAAGCGCCGAAATGCTGTAGCGCCGAGTCCCAATCAACACGCCGCACGCAACAATGGTTAGGTTTCCCTCGGTTTTCTTCGTCGTTCTGGAGATATATATGGATGATCGACGTTGAAGCTCATGCTGCACATGGTCGGACGGCAAACATAATTACTTCCAAGTATTACAATGTAGCAACCATAGCCGGGCGACAAACGTTCACCATTGCCGCGGTAATGTTCCCCGTTGTGCGGCTTCATTTCGCAATCGGCGGGAACAGCTTCTATCATAGCTTGGTGGTGCTGTGAATCGGAGTGCCGGTCCGTAAGAACTGAAGCAGGACAAGCAGACAAAATAGTGTTTGAGATTAAAACTTTCGCGCTCCCGAGATCAGCACGAGAATCCTTGTCAAGCACGCCTCGTGTATACATGACTGCAATTACGCAAACACATCAACGCGCCCACGACGGACCGATTGGTGGCCGATGACTCCTTCACTTTCGAACAGGCGAAGAGTCGTCGAAGCGTCTTCTTGAGTCACTGAATGACGGGGTTTTCTTCTTGAAATTGTTGAGCACATACGAGTACTGCATCACAAAAATCCGCTGAACGGTATTTCGGCATGTCGAAATTGTCGCAGGGGTTTGGCGCAGAGCTTGTGGCAATGCCATGGATACGCGGTGGTAGGAATCCGCGCCTGGAATGCCCGAGGGAGGGTCAAAATGTAGGAGCGTCGAGAGGGGCACGATCGGGCGTGTCACCGAAAGAGTAGGACCCATATGCGATAATTTCGGAGGGACCCGGCCCATTTAAGCGAGAGAGTTTGGCCTTGAGGATGTTTGTGTCCGTGCCGGCATTCACGCCTTGGCGGATCGTTGAGACCGAATTGTATACGCACGACCAACCACCGACGGTGAATTGGGGAACCCGACGCATTGCGCCGGGAAGGATTAGGTTTCGGAATCTTTGAAAGCGCGCTGTTCGCGAACGGTATTATACCGTGTGAATTATGTGGGCGGTCTATGACAAGGAAGCAGTGCGCGAGCCGATCGGGGGACAAACAAGATTGGCCGTCGACACCGGCGCCTTCGGCAATCGTGGCAGGGGGGATAGACGTGGACTCATGTGGACCTCCTTGGGAGCTACTCCGGTAACCAAGCTGACCAAATATTTGTTTGTAGGCAATTGTTACGCCATGAAGTTGCACGATCCGGTCGTCTTATCTCTTCTTCGCCACCATGACCAGCATTTGCGGCGTGATGCAATTCACACTTTCCTCGCCGCCGTTGTCGTTTTTTTAGGTAGTATAAGCTTGTGGTGTTTTTTTACACACATCAAGCAGCTTCTACACACACATCGTACGACAGCATAGATAACAGAACTTAAGACTATCGTCGGAGTGTGTGCTTCGCTGGCACCTTCAAGGACGGGCTGTACCGATTTATGAGGACGCTGACCGTGTCTTCGGCCACACGATCGACTGCGTTGACGGCCAACATGTCAGCGTGATGGCCAAATCGGTCGGCGAAGAGCTAAGCGTACCGGCAGGTGTTGACTGCAAAAACGATTCCTCACTGATGTCAAACAGTTTTGTCCCCAAAAACACGGGTGCAGTTCTAGAGGGGTTAACGCGGGGCGTGACCTGCAGAAAGCCGAACATATCGACGCTTGTTGCAATGCCGGGCCCGACTGGAAACGACAGCGAAATGAGAGGCCATCGAACAACCAACCGGAAGGATTTCTACAAAATCGGTACTTCAAGCAGCGTCAAAGCAACCGTCGAGTGCAGACACTCACACCAGTCCACCCCAGTGAAACTCCATCAGCATTCGTAGAGTTCGTGTTACGCGCATGTGGCAGGAAGTGGCGTAGTCTCAGGCTTGCACGACCCACGGTCGCACAGTGACCAGCGGTATGTAGATGCGAACGGGCTCGTCGTTTAGCAGAGAAGCACCCCACTCCCCTTGCCGACGCGAGCGAAAAGGGGGGAGAGCGGAGGGGGGCGGGGTCGGTTTACGAACTCACCGGTCGATGTCGTCGTCGGTGGTATGATGTCGCCCCGTGTCAACGAGCGTCTTGTTCTTTGAGACGGAAGAGCGCTCGTTCGAAGAGAAATGCTCCCAGAGATTGTCAGGCAGGGCGGCCGGCGGTGGGAACATAGCGAAACAAATAGTGGCCCAGCACGCGGCCAGGGCTCTGCCTGTCACTCCCGCTCCCAGTCGGTGTTCGGAATACCGAAATAGCGCCTGTCGCATTAAGGAAATTGTAGTTTGGCGGCAGCTCCGAGAGCACCCGTTCCAGGAGTGTAGAGGCGGCGAGGGTGGCAGGGGGAAGCGGAAGCGTCGAAAGCGGTGCAACCGGGGGCTTGGTGCCCGCGTGGTCAAACGGAATGTATATTGTCGGGAAAGGCGTCGGAGCAAGAGCGGCGCCCGCAATGACGGCCGAAGGCTGTCACGGGCGACAAACATGCGGTGAGGCGCAAGCCCGTAGAACCGACGAATGAGGAACCCCGCTAGGGGCGACAACCAAAACCTCACGCCACAGTGGCTTGGGCGGGGCCCGTAGCTGTAGCTGCTGCTGCTGGAGTTCAGCGACGAGTCCGAGCGGATATGAGGTGTAACCAGTGCGCGGCGTGAGCGGCGACACAGGGTCAGCAGGGGCAAGGGTTAACCCCTTTAGAATTGCACCCACGCCTGCGGGGACAAACTACTTGGAGTTAGTGTAAGATATCTGTGCACTTCAAAAAGGGGCAAGGGTTTGGATGCGGTCTGGCTGGCGATTGCGGCGGCGACGGCAACATGTGGAGTGCTCGGCGGCGACGAAGCAGCCTGGCCTACGAGTAGTCTTAGCGCAGTAGCGTGTGGGCATCGGTGGTGCCCGCGGAACCCGCCGGCGGCACGGGCCGGGCGCGGTGAAAATCAAAGCGTAGACCGGATCGGTGTCGGTGGCGGTCGGGCGGGTCGCCCGGCTGAGACGGCGGGCGCTAGCAGCGACGACGGAAGGAATACGTATTTCAGGGAAATATTGTTACACGGCACGCTGCACTGTTATGCTTATGTTCTTGTTATTAGTGGAGAGAAAACATCGCCTCCTTGGTGCTCGCAAAAAAAAGACCCATATAGGGAAGGGAAAAGTCCAAAGGCCGTCAGAGTACCAGTCCTACGGGCACCAGCACTTCAGCTTCTCGTACCGTTCGGACTGGCGGGACTCAGTCATTTCAGCCCCCAGGTACCCGTGGAACTAGCGGGACTCAAGTCATTTCAGTCGCCAGGTACCCTTGGGACCGGCGGGGCTCAGTCATATCAGCCCTCAGGTACCCTGCGGACTGGGTCCTCCAAAATGACTGGTACTGGCGACTTACTGACTGAGTGCCGAGGACTGATGCTGATACTCTGACGACTTCTGGACACTCGGACGAAACTCGGTCGGGACCCTGTTTATAGTTGTTGCAACAACATCGAACGATTTATTGCATATCAGGTCGTGCTCATTGCATATGGTAACTAACAACACTACGTAGCGCACAGACTATGCAGCCTCCGTCCTCGGTCCTCACGGCTCATGGCTCAGCACGAGTGAGTGGATGAGTGCGAGAGGCGTACGGACGCACACGGCTTGCTGTAGGAATGCTACTATTTAGCGTCAATATTTATTTATCCGGAGCATCATATTAGCCACCCGACAACGTGCAGCATAAGCTTTGGCGTCGATACCTCCATCACTCATGAGCAGCCACAGAAAGAGAAGAAACCCCAGGGAAACGAAACAAGGAAACAGATTGGGCAATCCCAGCTCCATTCGGTACCTAACTCCGGTATAACATCAACCTACTACACCTGTTGCCCTTTCTCCGCCCGTCTCTTATTACACACTCGTCTACGCTCAAACATAAAACCTAGGCCGCGTCCATGCTCCATCCTCACGCCATGGGTGTGTGTCTGTCACCCTCCTCGCCCCCCTGTTCCCTCTGGCCTCCTGGCGACCCCGTAGTTGGAGTTTGACGCGGGACACCCCCCGCGAGATGGAAATCCGGGTGGTCACCGAGATGACCTTCAATTGATGCTCCTTCAGCAACCGTTTCCCGCTTTGGGTCATCCGTTCCTCCCCCCCACAACGCCGGCAGCTATTAATGGCTGGTCGATGAAGATGCTGCTCTCTGCCCCAAGGCGCCCAAAGCTTCCCATCGCGAAGGTGGCAAGTTTTTGACTCCCCTCGTCGACGGACGCTTGTCCTGGGCGAGCGTAGAGATGGAGCTTGCGCGCCTCGGAGATAAGGGCAGCTGATCCATCACGATCAGCGCTGCCTCCACGCAAGTGTACCCGATGTTACGGGTCGGCGTGGGTAAAGTTGAGCAGGATCGAATTGTCGTGGAAGTTCCTGGCACGGGTGCCCCGAAGACCTCCTCTCCGGATAACTGTATCCATCCCGAGATTCCTGCCCGCGGTGAAGGGCCCCCCATTTTCCACTTGGCGGGGAATTTCAACACGCTCAATTTGCGGAGCATCTCGTGAAGCAGCGGCTGGTGCTGGTTGACAAATCAATATCTGCTTCCTACCTCCGCGAAAGAAAACGAAAACGACCGTCTAATTCTTAATACCAGGTGGTAATGAGGCACTGAGGCCATTTTATCATTTTATCAATTGGCTACATCTAGCCTCTTCCTAGCGCGGTGCGTGCTGGGTGACATTAATTAATGCCTGTGTGTGTTCGCTTTAGTCCACCTTTTTACACGATTGATTGTGAAAACTGTACATGGCCGATTTAGACCAACCCGGCGTCTACAGAAGCGGACGGGCCTGTGCTAGCTCGTCGGGCTTCTTTCGTCGCAAGCCATCTAGAGTTGGCCGCGATGGCTGTTACATTGCGTGTTTGAAACTCCTACCCGTAATCCGTGTTTTTTTTTCCAGAAAGGTTGTGGGAATTGCTTTGCCTTTCTTCTGCTCACTTTCTTTTACCAAGTTACCTGGTATGACTTGGATGGCACGCGACTTACTACAAGTATGAGGCAGCCTTTCCTAATTGCCGCTCTACTATGGATAGTAGATAGTGTGGAGCGACATCATATTGTGATTAATGTATACCGTACCGTACCGGTGCATACATCATCCAGCAGATTACACTTTGAAACAATTATTAATTGCTGTTGTTTTTTCTGGTTGCGGCGTTCGTGTTTGATAGCATTGCCCTGGAAGGCATGCGAGCCTAGGATAGGAATACGGGAAAGGATGGTGTTTTCTTGGAAGGTCTATTCGTATAGAGAACATCGGTCTAGTTGAGGCAGTCAAGCCCACCTGTTTAGACCATTATCTGGAACATGGATTGGATACGTGCTACAACGCTGTTTTTGCACGTTGTCTACAAGCTTCTGCCACCCGAACGGCAACGGTGGTGTGGCGCGTGTCAATCACACGATGGCGGATGAGCGTCAAGACGACTGGGATGCACAGTTCCCCCACGTGGTATTTGCCCACAACAATGCGGTCAGCTCGTCACCGGGTTAGCGCCCAATGAGGTCCACGTGGGTAGGCTTCCGCGACTCCCTCTCGCGATTTTCGAACGCGCCAGGGTCGCCAGATATCAAAGTTTGCCCCGCGATCAGCTCACATATTGCGACCTGGCGACAGATCACCAGCAGCGTCCGTACGACATCGTTCGCGAGCAGCATGCTTTAACAGTGTCTCGTGTGGGATGTCGAAAGTCCGCCCTTTCCGACGCGTTGCGCCAAGTTCCCCAATTCGTCGTTGGAAGTTGGGCTTACGTACACAATACGGCCGCCACGATCCTCCAGGGCGTGAAGGCCAGCACGGACGCGAAAATCCTCAAAGCCAAGCTTTCGCTCAATTGGACGGTGCCAGCAAAAACGTTTTTTCAGTTGGCCCCTGCTCTTCCGGCGACACGCCGGACACGCCGGACGTTTCCTCTCGTGTCTTCGTTTGGACCTGCCCTCGGACATGCCTGACGCGGAGGCACACCGCCGCGTCTCCATGGCGCGCTGCAAGCCTTGTGCTAGCTCCCACAACAGCGATGGCACGCCGAAATATTAACTGGCGGGGCTAACACAGCGCGTTCCCCCCTATACCACGTCACTCAGGACGACGTTTCGGCAGCCATGAACAACTCGAAGTGGAGAATATCACCGGCCAGCAATCGATCCGCGGTTGAGCTGGGGTCATCGCTGTGAAGCACTGGTACGAGATACCAGGTATAATGAACAGAACTTTCTCGCCCATCTTGGGAACGAGAAATTGACCTCCAGCTCTCTCGCCAGCAGATCTTGTTCTACTGGGCCGAAACTCCGAACCAGCACCGTCAAACCAACGGGTTCTATCGCCGAATGCGAGTTGGAGCTGCACAACGGGAAACTTCTCGAGGTAATGGCGAACATTTGCTGGCACCCGGCTACAAATGCATCACGCACACGGATTGGCTTCGTCGCTTCAGCGTTGCGGTGCTTCCCAACGGAGCTCCCTTTTTTAGTACAAAGGCAAAACGGTTTATGGTGGCTAGGGAGAATCAGCACGCGTACTCCCACCGGTGGGGTGTATGTAGTGCGCTTTCTGGACCACCTGGGCCCGGTTAAGCTTCCTCTTCCTCCGGCACACTACGAGTACACGAATTTCACGAGGGCCAATACGGGATCCTTGGTGTCTGCAAATTCGTCCATATAGTTAACGCGTGTATAGGGGGAATCCAATGTCGCGTAAACGAATGTAGACGCGCAGAAGTGGTTGGCTAGGTTTCACGCCACCACTGCGCTCGATTTTTTTCCGTTTCTATATGAGTTTTGGATCGGAGGTTTCTCGTGTGGTCTTACATTTCCCGTTTCGGTCCCGACGTCGTTTTTACCTCAGGACCTCTAGCAAATGTTCGCCCTGATCCGCTTGCCAAATTCCAAACGCAGTGTACTGGCCACGTGACGTTAGCTTTCGAGACCGCTACCGGTTTCGTATCCAGCGTTTTGACTGCTTCGTGTAGGTTTTACGGACGGTTCCAAGGCTGAATCCCTATCACTTGCCTTATGATCCAGTCTCAGTTCGTGTAGAAGTATAGCGGCAATTACTTGTTTTCTGGCCCTCAGTATCCGATTCCTTCATATCCGGAGGATAGAAATCTCCCGTTCTCGGGATGTAGCAATTCCAAGGTTCGCGCAAGCGCAACGCGAGTGTTCGAGCCGTACAATGCGATGAGATGCCATGTGCGCTTGATGCGGGCTATATAAAAGCACAGCAGTGATGCGTGACGATGGTTCAATCTTTATTTTCATAGGGGGTGTATGCAGTAGACACGTTGTGGTTTGCCAGAGTCCCCAAGATTCTGATCCCGTTTTGATACGTCTTCAAAATCTTGGAAACCTTATCAGGCAACGGCTGACTGCCGTTCCCTTCCCACGAGAGTGTAGCACGGATCCTTCGACAGCTTGACCCCCATAAACACTCTAGGCCCTCCGTGCATAGCTTAGCACGGACAGCCACGACACATCATCATCGTATTTATTTGTAGTATCCGGTCGCTAGGGCACCGTAACATGGTACCTACCTCAGCGTTTTCGCCCGTTACCGTTATTCACGCGCGTTTCTTCCTGTTTTCTTCGTCCTACCGACCCCCCCCTGTGCACCGTCGGGGGCGATCTGGGTAGCGTGGCCGCTCATAACGAGGCATGGGGGGATGTTTTAGTGTTTGTTCTATGTTCTCGACGATACTTTTTCGACCCCCCCCCCCCCCCCTCGCTGGGGATGTGGCGGTAGCTTCGGTTTTGTTTTTTTTAGTCCTTTACGAGTAGGCTTCCTTTCCTTTTCCCTTTTGACGTTTCTGGAGGCTTCGCAGCCTCGCAGGTTAGAGGTGTGGGAGTTGGTTTTTGAGGAGTGGCATTTTTTATTCATTTTCTAGTTGGTGGAACCGGCGTTTCCCCGAATCTGCCGTGCTTCTGCATGTATGTGCAACTCATCAGGGTGGGCTACTGTAGTGTTGATAAGGGGTATTGACCTGGAAGGCTGGAAGGCCTGTAATAAAGTGTAAATGTAAACAGGTCCAGGGTCCAGGGTTGGGATACGGGAAAGGATGGCGTAAAACTTGGAAGCCCTACGCATATAGGCAGCAGGGGCTCAGGGCGAGGCACAGCCGAACCCGCCCGTTTAGAGCTTCAAGTGGAGCATAGCTTGGATACTGTAAACAAACAACGCCAATACCCAGAAAGATTCGGTAGCACCAAGCCGTAGAAACGCAAAGAGAGGGTCACCGAGGGCTCAATACACGAACACAACACACACACTGATACTCGCGAAGAGAGAGGGTACTTCGACGGAAAAAGGGCTGTCAGGTCGCGCAAAATCACCATTAAATATTTTTCAGTATCACTGATATGATATCATATGTACGAGAGCGAGTTTTTCGTTTTTTGACTCGGGGTTAATCCGCGGAGCAAGATCCGGGTAGATCTCACGATCGTTCCAGGATCATGCTATTTTCGAGACGCGACGGCTCGGCCCAAACGGCGTGGTGCGCTGCGCGGGTGCGGTCTTCGGTTTCTCGAACCGGGGAGATCGAGCCCCCGGAAGTTTCCGGCGGTGGCGAGCAAGACAACGCCAAAATCTCAGTCTCGATTTTTCACTATTAATAGTCTTCAGAGAGGAAACAAGAAGAGTTATGCCCTACTCTGTGAGGCTTGTGAGGTGTCGCGGATAATGTATCATATCATACATACTGGTACATATTATTTTGTGCCACAAGGTGTTGTATGAAAATGCTGTCTGTCTGTCACGCTTGCTTGCTTGTCCTCGTGACTTGCCAACAACGCGAGAGTCAACGAGTGGAAAGTGGAAGTATGGTTGTGTGGGTTGTGTGGCGTTTGCTTCCTAATGATGATGTGTCCTTGGGTGACGGGTTCGATGAATATGTGAATGCCTCGTACTATTCTATGAAATTTTGCTGATTTTTACGGTGAAACTCAAAACCGGTTTCCAGGATAAAACACAAGCGAAAAAACGAAAACGGAAAGAAGATGCTCGTTTGGGAAGAAGACTGCAAATCACTGCCGTTCAAGGATGATTCATTTTCATTCTTCGTAGCTTTATTACGACCAACAACACCAAACGAAATTACATGCATGCATCACTACAATAATATTAATAGAGTAAAAATAGAATAGCATGCTGGAGTCAGCGAATCAGAAACCAGAGATTCAAGATTCAACGAGTCAGAGATCAGAGATAATGATTGAGAATATCGTAGCAGGAGTTTGTTATCCCCAAGTAAAAACAACAACAACGCTTATTTGTTGTAATATCATAAATAACACTACACTCATGAGATATCATCACAAACACGAAGATATTTCATTTGGATATTTGGTGGCTGATTGTGGTATACGGTAAATTTCAAAATACTGCTGCTTGCTGTTGTAACCGAAATTTTATGAAATTGTTTGCTGTTTGAAATATTACACGTTACACGTACTGAAGTACTGACACTACTACAACAACAGCAGTCACCACCACCACTACTACTTACTATACTATACTGCTTGCTGCGTGTAGCTGACGCGCGGGGGGGGGGGGGGGG
>JAYJMJ010000375.1:2604461-2619076 GCA_036873875.1 Laminaria ephemera
CCACCACGTAGCCCTCGGCCAATGAGAGGGCGTAAAAACTACCCTCCAAGATCCGCGCGGCCAGATTGTTAGGTCTGGTGGTTTGTTTTGCTGTTCTGCCGCTCGCTGTTTTCCAGCCCCGCACCGGCCTGTGGTTCTTTTTTCACGTAAAAAAACGTACAGCACTGCTGTAGTAGTATTAAGTAGTAGTAGTATGGCCATCATCGCACTTTACTTGTTGTGTTCCCCTTACCATTTTCCTTACCAGTGCAGCAGTATTATGGCAGCACCGGTAGTACTCATCAACAGACAGCAGCTAGCAGAAGAACTGGCGTAAGGCGTGCTCGTGCTGGTACCCTGGTATCATATTGCAGCAGCAGTAGTACTGGTATCTACTGTACTATTATTATACTGTATAGTAGTACTTGGTGTATCTCAATAAGTCCTCGTATAATAGCAGCCAAGAACGGACACAGAGACGGGACGTGACCCACACAGAAAATCCTTTGATCCGTTCTTCTTTCGTTCAGTCCTTACTTCCTTCCTTCTTTGCTTCCTTCCTTCTTCCCTCACCGCACTCGGCTGATGTTTTCCCTCTCGCCGGTGATGTTTGCTGTTGTTGTTGTGTTGTTGGTGTCGTCACCGTTGTTTGTTGTGTTATTTCACCATCATCATCCTCCATCATCGTAGAGCAGTGTATCATCATCATCATCGTCATATTATATACCTATTAATAGTACCGGTATGATGCATGATACAGATTCATATCATACCATTCCAGAACAAGCACAACTTCTATAATTATTATAGTGGTCCCTCTATAGCGCCGGTTGAGTGTTGCCGGTTTCCCGCTATAGTGCCTGTAAAATCTCGACACAGATGAATGGAACACCCAGTCAGTAGACCCGGCATCCGGAGTAATAGTTAGTTCCGGTTTCCGATATAGTGCCGGTATTTCCGGCCGGCGCATACCGGCACTATATAGGGACAATACCAAATTGTATCATTAAATGAATACCTGGTATTAAGACCTGGTATTAAGAAATACCTGGTAGGAAAATGGCAGCGGTCGGCGACCGGTTTTTCGGGGGCCGAGGTACCAACGGTCAGCAGAAACAGAAACGACAAAAGTGAATACGAAAAAAATATCGAAAAAAAAATATAGGTGACTTTAAAAATTAATCATGGCACTCGAGGGGCTCTGAGATGGGAACGGACGCAGTGCGCTGTTTTTTTATCAGAACTTTCGTGTCTTTTCGAAACTCTGGCGTGTGTACGTGCGCTGCACGGACAGTTTGGGGGTTCCCGTTCCCTTCCTCTTTTTTTTTTTGCATTCTAATCTGCTGCTACTACTATACGTACTACTACCACACCACTGCTGCTGCTGCTGTATTTTGTTGTGGGTGTGTTTCCGAGCTACCACATCGTGTGCGGATTGCTGTGCCCGACGGGAAGATCTTGCGCTCTCGGCACGGGCGGAGGAAAGGAGAGGTGGGTGGGCGTTCTCGATCTTGCATGCATGTGTGCGTTCGCGGGCGTTGCGGATTTTGATGTGGACCTGTGATAGACAGAGACGTTTTTTTATTTTGGGCTATTTTTGAATTCAAGGGGCCTGAAGCGCGTTTTATCTGTCTTTATGTATGCTTTTTTGTGTGTCCTGCCTGCGTGTGTCGTTGTCCAAGAGTTGCCCAGCATCATTGCAGCCTCCTCGTAGTGTCTCGTCCTCCTCCTCAGCCTAATGTTCAATCCTCTGACAACCTTGCGGAGCCCAACGCCATAGTCTTTTCCGAGGCACTCAGCTATATAGATAGGTGTGCCATCGCCATGTGTGTCTGGATATTTTTGTTGTGTAGTGTGTCTAGGTGTGGGGTGATCACAACAAGAGCGAGCCGGACTGGCATCAATGTGAACGAAATTTAATCATCGCCTCTCCCGTTTCTGGTCCTGCACATGTGCTTGTTACATTGTCTCTTTTTGTCTCGCTTTTTGAACGGCCGCCCTGCTTGGCCCCTTGCGTGGATGATGCGTGACGCACACATTTTTAGAGGCAACAACGCGTGCCTTATTGCGCTCGCATATTCTCTTTCCATCTCGAGACATTTTTTTGCTCACACGGGCTGCCCTCGTGAGCCAAGTTTCCGAAAGAACGCCCCCCCAACCACGAACTGAACTGTACATAGGGTTCTTGTTGTGGTCAAATATATATATGTCACCCACCCCACCCCCACCCCCACCCCAAAGGCTCAATTCAATTCAACTCACCCACAACAGCTTCGGCGAACCCAAAACCCGAAAATATGGTTTGGTTTTGTGTCACTGACGAGGCTACTACTGCAGTAAGCAAGCCCACTTTCAACTCTTTTGCCACAACGCTTGTTCTCTCGCCCCCCCGTGGCGCACCCTTTTCTTGCTTGCCGACATCCATCGGACAGACGCGAAGACATAAACAGAGCTGGCAGAGAAGAGGTACAAGTAGTGCAGTGCAGCCCGGGACAACAACTAAAAACTGCTGCCAGACACCATAAAGAAAGGGGGGAGGTTAATGCTAACAAAACGTAATACGGCGAAGATACTGGTCTACCCGTACGATACTACACTACTACTGTTACTGCTGCTGCTGAGCAACAGCAGCAGTAAGCCTGTGTGCCCCCTGCACTGTGTGCGGCTTGCTGGTGGCTCAAGGCGACGCTACTCCACACCCGCGGCATGCTGTGCACCCCCTGCCGAAGGACCTTCGATAGCTAAGGGAGACAAGCGTCTCGCATGAGGTATGATGATATGATGTTTGATATGATACGCTGCTGAATCTGGAGTGTAGCAGTTACGAAGTACCGGTATACGTGAAGTAATCACTCGTGTTGTGTTATGGTATGAATCACTGCTGTGTTTCACGGCGAGATGCTTTGCTACGTGCTGCGTAACGTACTCGTTGAAACGTTCGCTGCCAAAGTTGGTAATCATAGGGCGTTTTTTGAGCGGTTTTTGAGAGAGGAATGGCATGCGGACAGAATGAGGGAGGGGAGGCGCCTTTGCCTGTCTCAACCCACAAATCACAACAGATAAAGCACCAAATATATTTCACTTTATATCGTAGAGGTTTTTAGGCTGTTTTTTGTGTTTTTGATTTTTTTTACAAAAAATCACGAGACGGGCGTCCACCCAACCCAACCCTACAACCCAACCCTAACACCAACCCTGACCCCTAAGGCTGCGACCCGAGCGCGGCTTCGCCGCGCGTTTAGGAAAACCTGAGAAAATGTGCGGACCACCTCAAAAATTGAACTATATTTGGTACTTGATCTGGTACGATTTGTGGGTTGTGAGAACACCATAAAGGCTACTGAGGGAGGGGGGGTGGGGGGTAAGGGATAGCAAAATGATTGGAGATTATGACACGAACAATACACAAAAGCAGTGTTTGGTGTCAATGTCATTCATGCCACAACTGCACCCAACACCTGCACCAAAAAGCCTGTCGTACATTTACTACCAGACTGCCTGCCGGGTGTCACTGCGAAATGAACGTGCACTGCTGTTAATAGTGTGTTTATTATGGTGTTATCGTTGTTCTCACATAAACTCTCAAAACCAAGTCCGTGGTACAAGACAGGCTCCAGTCATTCTGGAGTGGAAGAATACCCAGGAAAAAAATAAAACAAACCAAAAGTAAGTGGTACGCGTATATATCATAGCTGAAGCAAGTCAGTCGTACATCCGCCCTAAAATATATAAAAGTGAAATCGAAAGTCAGCGTACGTACGTATCAGGTCCATACTGACATACCTGGTACGTTTCAAGACTCGGAACTGAAACAGACTACATCCCATGCCACCAAGGAAACCAAATATCGTACGTGAATTCACGCTCTCGCGCTTTCCGCAAGTCAATTTTTAGCACAAGAAAAAGTCCCAACGAGTACTTGTACGACGAGTACTTGTACGAGTATGCACTCGGGGGGGCTCGAACCATCGAAAATGACCTTAGTGGTTACGATGGTCAATCGGGGACGCCGATCTATATGAACCACTCTCACTCTTTCTCACTAACTCCTTCATTCACTCACTCGATACAGCTAACTAAGCAACCGGTCAGTGTCATATTATACGACCGCTGTCGGTTTATGATCCATAGGAGCGCTCGTATATAGGAGAGAAAGGGGATGGAGATCGATCCCCCCTATCTGTAATTTAACCCAGCCAGCAGCAGCAACCGGCAGCACCACCATGAGCGCTTCGGCGTGGCACTTTGGGATACTTCGACTTGGCCAATCTGGTATTCTGTTGCACGTACGACAAGGATATGACGATCCGAGTACAAGATCGCGCTAGGAGTACGAGTTGGCGATATTATATACCGCCCAGCCGCGTTTCATCTCGAAAACAGACATATAGACGACACCACCAGGTGCATCGGTGTTTTTTGTTTTTGTATTTTTGTCGATTCGATTGGATTCGATTCTTCTTTGATTTGTCGCTGGATCCGGAGGGCCCGGCCAGCGACCAGCGTCGGGAGATGCTTGCTTTTCGCCCCTCTCCCCCCCCCGTCCCCCCTGGGAGACTGTGGTGCTAGTTTGATGGTGTCGACTGCTGTGATCGCACCGACTGCTGGTACAGCACGTAGCCTCCTATACAGCGCGCTATGGGCAGTGGGGGGGGGTGTCGGACAGCAATGTCGGTGTCCAATGTCCAGTGTCCAGAAATGAGGCAATGGTGTGGTATTTTAGGGTATAATATCCAGCTGATATTTGTATCTCTTGCGTAGGTCGACCACATCTTTGCGCTACAACCACATCAAACGAACGAACGAATGAACGAACGAGACAAACGACCCGTTTACTTTTTTTTATTTTGTGTGTCGATGCATATTTCGTGTCAGTCTGAAGAACAGGAAGCCTGCCTGCCTACCTGCCTGTCTGTCACCCCCACCCCCCCCGCCCATCCCCAGCCACCCCCCCCTCCCATGGACTGGGTGACATTACTCATTTACTCACTTCTCTTCTCGACTTCCATTGCAGCAAGTACCAGGTGAAGTACATGTTATCGCTTTTTTTTTTTTTTTTTTTTTTTCTCAACCCATCTATTATCTTCGCACTTTTTTGCTCTTTAGGAATGACCGTAGTAGCCCCGCTCGAATGCCTTCTTCCCCTATTTTCTGTCGATCTGCTTGGTTGCGGGTGCCTTGTTCAGCGGTCCTAGCGGCGATTTAGGACACAATGGTTCCGGGAAGAGTCATCGTTTCCCGCTATTATATACCTGGTATAGTGTAAGGAGGCAAATCGTGGTCAGCGGTTCGCAAATCGTGGTCAGCGGTTCGCAAATCGTGGTCCACAAGTCTGAACGACAACGAAAACGAAAGCGGCGCAGCCGCGTTTTTGGCCCGTTTCTGGCCCGCTTTGGGTCCGAGTTGGGGTCAGGGTTACGGTCGAGGTTAGGTAGGGATAGGGTTTGGGTTGGGTCTGCGCCCGTACCTTGACCCCACCGTCATAATTGCTTCCTAGCTCGAGCAGTCGTGGGTAATCAACAACCCGACCTCTGGAAGTTCTATCCTAAGTCGTTGCTAACACAACTCGCTTTGTTTGCCTTGCGCGGGAAGACGCGTGTGGTCAGCGCGGCAGCAATCCTTGGGAATAGAATCACGACGCAGAAACTATTAGCCAGCATATGGGGAGGGTAGGGTGATTTATTTTTTTTGTACGTATGCCTTCTCCTCCTGTCGCCAATTGGGACGAAGGCTTAAGACAATGCTTTCGGCTCTGGTAGAATATCTCAAGACACTGGGGCCTCAGGATGTTGGAATCCTCTGTTTGACCCGACTGAGCGGCAACGCCGTTAGGCCACCTACAAGAAACCTTCCCTCGCTCAAAGAGTGTATATACCACACTGAACCCCTTGAGCTCCCGCCCGGTGTCAAAAGGCGCGCGAAACACAACCAGTCTACCCGTTGTGCTGAATCAACCATTTTGCCGAAGGCAACCGCGCCGACTCGATTGATCGTCGAGGCAGCCGGGCGATGGATTGATCAGGCCAGCCATATGCAGTTGGCTCTGCGGCGGAGTTCAATGCAGGAAGACGTGCAGGACAATATAATCGCCAATTTGTATTTTTGTTATTACGACCGATCGCGAGTTTCTAGTTTACACACGCGCCAGCAAATATGGACGTCGTTCGAGCTGGCTTAAGCCGGATTGTAGGACCGCGGTTATACGATCGCCGACCGAGACGCAAGATTCTCCTAGTTTTAGTTACTTATAGGGTGTTTGCGATTTCCAAACTCTATTGGGTTGGAAATAATGTAAAAATAGTATTGAAACCGACGAATTTCATATAGCCCAAGGCCAACCAACCCACGAAAAAATTAGGTGAGAAAAAAAAAAAAATGGTGGAAAAAGAAAAAAAAAAACTAACCTAACTTTTCGCTGGTTTTTCGTGGATTGGGTTGGCCATGGATTGTGAGTTCGACGGTTTCAATAGTATTAGTTTATGTTTCCTACCCAACTCCTACCCAACCAAAGTTGGTATATCGCAAATACGGTATTGTAGCATATGCTGCTGCGTGATTTCATGGTGACATCTATACTATCTTCCCCCCACCCCGACCCCTGCTTTCCGGCGGTAACAATAATTCCGTGAAAAAGTGGCGTCTGCACGAGCCTCAGAAATTTTTCCCGTGCGCGGATGACGACGTTGGTTGCGACTGCTGCACGAAAAGAATGATGCACGCGAAGACGATGAGGATCTCGCATTTGTTTTTTTGTTTTTTTTCTGTATTGGAAAGGGCTCGGCCGGGAGCCTATGTTGTATCATCGCACCTCGCCTTTGGTTTTGATAGTGACGATTGGCGTTTTTTCACGGGGTGTTCTTGGCACTTCTCTGCAGCCGTGTGCTGCGCTCTCTACTACGATCTGTCTTGTGTATGGCGCTCGATTGAGGGTTTTGGATACATTTCGGGAAAATAATAGTTCAGCACGCGAGATGTTTCGTTCGAGAATCGAGTTTGCTATGAATGTTCAATGACGCCACGTACCGCTCCACCCAAGCACGTTCCGTTGTTGTCAATGTAGAGGCTACAAGGTTCCCCTGCGGATCATCCCGCTGTTGGCTTGAAGTCCCGGGGGTGTCGCCAGTGAAAAGGGGGAACACGGCCGTTCCTATGAGCGATACCAGGCACGATAGCATAAAAAAAGCTCTCGAAAACTAAAAGAAAAAAATAATGGCCACCGCGCAAGTAACCGGGCAAGCAACACCGACCAGCCCAAACGAGTTTATCGCTTTTTTTTTATAAACCCTGTTACTGCATATTGATACTGAAAACATATCCCATACTTTTTCCATGTGCTTTGTCCCCCGAAACGTAGAACTGCGATTTCCAAACTCTGTCGGGTTAGAAAAAATGCAAAAGCAGTATTGAAACCGACGAATTTCATAGCCCAAGGCCAACCAACCCACGAAAAAATTAGGTTAGAACAAAAAAAAAACGGTAGAAAAATAAAAAACTAACATAACGCTTCGCTGATTTTTTCGTGGGTTGGGTTGGCCTTGGATTGTGATTTCGACGGTTTCAATACTATTATTATATGTTTCGTACCCAACTCCTACCCAACCTAAGTTGGTGCATCGCAAAACACGCTACTAATTGTAACTCTTTTGGAACCCGGCTGTAGCGACATTTTTTGTTTGCAGGTAAATAAACTTAAAACTATGAACTCGTTTGGGCTGGTCGGTGTTACTTGCCCGGTTACTTGCGCGGTGTCTAAATTATTTGTTTCTTTAGTTTTCAAGAGCTTTTTTAGTGTGATATGCTTGCGACACCCCCCCGGGGATTTCAAGCCAACCACATCCCGGAGGGGAAGCTTGCACACCCCGGACAGCTCATGAGCTAGATCATCTAGATCCTAACCTGCCGTTGTGGAATGACGTGCGGGATCTGTCTAGTACAGATCCAACCCAAGGAACATGTGCTACAGTACGTAGATCATACCTGGTACATCTTTTTCGGTTCTCACCCAGCTACATGAGTTGGATCATACAGATCAGGAATATTATCTGCCCCAAAAGATCTAGATCGCGAAGTGGGAATCGACGATCTGTCCGGGGGGTGGAAGCTTGTACCTGGTATGATCTTGTCAACCTTGTACAGGTAGTGAGAGCACGCAACAGCCCGGGCATGATAGCCCTTGTCGTAATGTACGTAATATGCGGCCCCTTGAAGCGCGGTTCGGACACCACCAATTATGTCAGCCCCCAATCACGAATCAAGCTGTCGGCGACGCTGTAACAATCGGCATTTGTTTCGGTCGTCACGTTTCCCCTCCTCTGAAACTCCCGAAATGTGTGTGTGTGTGTGTTTGTTTTGTGTGTTTTTTAGTAGATGCCACTGAAGGCTTGGAAAACGAAACGAAGCGAGGCGGGGCGGGTAGGGTGTCATTGCTAGAAAAGGGATTTCCAGTCACAGCACACAAATGATGGGCCAAGATCGCGATCTATTTACGGGGGACCATAGTAATCAGGACCTACGATACACACCAAAACCTATATATTACCCTATTTTTACTTATCAAGTATGGTCCTAATTACTATGTACCCCCGTAAATACTACCGACACAATGGTACGGTAGGGGGATGTTATTCTAATATACTATCATTTTCACTTCCTCGTTTAGGCCACTGGGTCAGCTGACTCATTACCTCTCTCAATTTTTTTTTTTTTTTTTCCGGCTTTGCCACTTGGCGCAGCGCGTACACAAACAAAATCCCAAGGTGGTGCATATCGCGAAATCAAAAAACCAAAACAGCGAAGACTGCTGAAATATAGGGTAGTCACTCTTCAGAGTGGCTCTGATCGGCTGAAATATAACGACCTAACAGTAACTCTTTTGGGGACCCGGCTGAAGCGGCACTTTTTGCAGATAAATAAAGTTAAACTATGAACTCGTTTGGGCTGGTCGGTGTTACTTGCCCGGTTACTTGCGCGGTGGCTAATTACTTTTTCTGTAGTTTTCAAGAGATTTTTTAGTGTGATATACTTGCGACACCTCCGGGATTTCAAGCCAACCACATCCCAGAGGGGAAGCTTGAAGCTTGCACCTGGTATGATCTTGTGTAGTCTTGTACAGGTAGTGAGAGCACGCAACAGCCCGGGCATGATAGCCCTTGTCGTAATGTACGTAATATGCGGCCCCTTGCAGTGCGGTTCGGACACCACCAGTTCTATCACCCCCCAATCACCAATCAAGCTATCGGCGACGCTGTAACAATCGGCGTTTTTTTGTCGTCACGTTTCCCCTCCTCTGAACTCCCGAAAGGTTTTTTTTTTTGCGTTTTTTTAGTAGATGCCACTGAAGGCTAGGAAAAATGAAACGAAGCGAGGCGGGGCGGGTAGGGTGCTAGTGGGATGTTTGCGATTTCAAAACTCTTTTGGGTGGATACAATGTAAAACTAGTATTGGAGCCGACGAATTTCATAGCCCATGGACAACCAACCGACGAAAAAATTCGGTCGGAAATTGAAAAATGGTAGGAAAAAAAAAAAAAAACTAAGGTTTATCTGGTTTTTCTTGGGTTAGGTTGGCCTTGGATTGTGATTTTGATGGTTTCAATACTAATATTATATGTTTCCTACCCAACTCCTACCCAACCAAAGTTGGTGCATCGCAAACACGCGAATGCTAGAGAAGGATTTCCAGTCAAAAGCACACACCGGACAGATCACGATCTACAGTAGATAATCTAGAGCATGATATACTGCTTTAGCTCTTGTTACTATATACTCGTAGGGGCTCGCGCCGGTGGATGTTTCTAACTGTCGCCAATTGTGTGCGTTGGTAGGAAGCGTTCCCATGGTACCCGCTGCTGCTGCTGCTGCTGCCGCCGCAACTAACTGCTGCTGTTCGCGAGGATCATCGTGTTTAAAAAAAAAAAACAGGATAAAATAGAACTCGACCGTTCCTCGGATTGTTCCCTTTGGGAGATTCCGGTCGTCGGACAGAGACACGGAGATGCGGGCACGCGAGGCTGGAAATTATCCTTTAGCGCCGTCGTAAATTTGAAACTCGCCTCGCTCGTGATAGATATACCCATGATAGTCCTCAGGCGCAGCTATCATTTTTTCATTTTGCGGATCTCTCCCACCGCCGACCGCCTTTCCGCGCGGTTTCTGTGCCGCTCCCCCCCCCCCCCCGTGTGCCCCCGGTCGGCGACGCGGATCCGCCCGCTCGTTTCCAGACTCGGACTGTATTTTGTTTCTATCAATATCGGGTAACTGGGTGTTTATTGTTACTCTTTTTCGTCGACTAAAATAACACATCAATAATGCACTATCCATGTTCATATCAATACTACGAGCGAAGAAACGTTGGGCAGGCACCTGGAGGCTGTATTGATACTGTTTAGAGCAACCTGGCTCCGAGTGGTGACAGTAGTACTTTACTTTATAAGATAGGCTAAAATACGCAGGGTGGTGGTCGGGGGGACGGCAAGTTTTTTGTTTTTGTGGCTGTGGACGACCGATGACCGCCGTGCCCCACCCGTACGCGAACCCCGACCCGAACCCTAACCCTAACCCTAACCCTAACCCTTACGCTCTGGGGTGACCTGTGCTTGGATGCTGTGGCTTGTGGAGGCTCTAGGTTGATTCAGCCGGCTTGTATGTAGTGGGCACCTGATATCTGCCATGTGTTATGTTTATTTTCAAGTGTTATCTTTATTTATCGACACACGACGGGCAGGCATTCCGCTCGACTCTTACCTACAGTAGGTACTGAAACAACGGCTTCTCTACCCCCATTCGACTGTATCCAGGTACCAAAACAACGACTTCTCTACCCCGACGGAAGCCGCAGTAGAGCCGGGGCAGTTCAATGCCTTCTGCCACATCACAGACACCTTCATCAAGGCAGGATCGCGCGAGGAGGTTAACATAAGGTACGTTGTGATAGGTTCGAGGCCAACGCATGGTGTGCTGTGATAGGTTGGAGGTTTCACATAAAGTGCGCTGTGGTTGGTTACCATGAGGTAAAGATAAGCTGTGATTGGCTGGAGGCTGATGCAAGGTGCGCTGTTCTATATATACCCAGGTGTTCTTGCATACTTAACTCTTTGGCTTCTTGAAGCATTGTCCTCTAGTTTAAGCATTGTCCGTGTGCGCAGCTCTAAAGAGCTCACAGTGGGGTACCCGGTTTAAGAGCGTCCAACATACCAGATAAGAGAACACGGACTTAACCGTCTTAGCACTAGAACGCTATAGGGCCCATGAAATGGGCCCGAAGTTATGTGGTATTACTTGGCTTTAGAGACATGCTCTTGGAGTGGACTTTGAATGCCCCGTTTACCACGGCAAAGCTTTGAAAAGCGATGTACTGTCTGCTGTGGTGGGCCCAAAGAGTCCGGGCTCTTTTGACATGGTCGTAGTTGATTTTTTTTTTTCGGTTTCCGAGTGGGTGTCAAGAGGGTGAAGTCCGTCTTCTCTTATTTTGGACGCTCTTAAACTGGGCGCCCCACTGTCGTTTAGATCACCTCGTATCGCTCCTATTACGGGGGTACACAGTAATTAGGACCAAATATAGTTAGTAAAAATAGGGGGAATATATAGGTTTTTGTGTGTATCGTAGGTCCTCATTACTATGGTCCTCCGTAATAACGATTCTTCCCAGTTGATTCCCTTGGTGTTTTTTTTTTGTTCTTCAGTCCTCCTTCCCGTTATCATTTCTCCTTCCCGTTTTTTTTCGTTCGTCCTTCCTTTTTTTTTTTCGTTCGTCCTTCCTGTTTTTTCGTTCCTCCTTCCTGTTATCTTTTCTCCTTCCTGTTGTTTTCATTCGTCCTTCTTGTTATCTTCTCTCCTTCCCATTTTTTTCATTCGTCCTTCCCGGTATCTTTTTCTCCTTCCTATTTTTTCCATTCGTCCTTCCTGGTACATTTTTCTCCTTAATTTTTTCATTCGTCCTTCCCGGTATCTTTTTCTCCTTCCTGTTTTTTTCATTCGTCCTTCCTGGTATCTTTTTCTCCTTCCTATTGTTTTCATTCGTCCTTCCCGGTATCTTTTTCTCCTTCCCTGTTTTTTTTCATTCCTTCTTCCTGGTATCTTTTTAATCCTTCCCTGTTTTTTTTCATTCCTCCTTTTCCTGGTATATTTTCTCGTTCTTCATTTTTTTTTGTCATTCCTCCTTTTCCTGCGATATTTTCTCCTTCCTGTCGTCCCGGTCGTCAGGAAAGCGCGCGGTTTTATTGACGCCGGCGGCAGAGGAAGCGGTGAAGGCGATGAGTGAGCACGACGACATCCTGATTCTCAACGCTCTCAAGCTCATCGCGAGCATCGCCGCCCACCCAGGTGCAAACAACATGCCATTTTGACGCGTGCTGCGGTGATATTGGTGCACCATTTTTTTTCTGAGGCTCCTCACCTGAGGAGCTCTACAGCTCTCCCAAAAACCGATTTGGGGAAAAAAACTAAGCACAATCCGATGAAGAAATCCCATGGCCTAGGTATATAGAACGAAACATAATGCAAAAAAAAAACAACGAAATTCCGACGATTTTGGGTTAAGGAGCCCCGTCATTGTCATTCAAAAACAAAAAAAAAACAAAATAGCCAAAAAAAGTGCTACCACTCTGGACGTAATTATAAGGACCATTCATATATTAATGTTAATATACAAGAGGTCCTTATATTCTCGCCCAGAATGCTACTTCTTATCGTAGCACGCGTCTTTTATCCGCCGCCGTTACAACTGCGCACACTGTTTGTAAAGCAAACTGTTCTAAGGCAGTATGGCTTAGTTTGGGTAGGCAATTGGTTAACCTTTTTACCAGTGTCCAGTGGTCAAAACGGACTAATACCCCACTAATACCTTAACAAAACTGCTTGGGAATTCGTGTGCGATACGAACGTTTTTGGTGGGTTTCCCTTGGGGGTTTTGTTCTACTTTTTTCTTGAATAATGCTTCGGAGTGATCGACATTGAAGCTATTAATAATGCTTCCACATTGGCGGATGGCAACCATAATAATAAGCGGGTTTTTTTTTTTTTTGCTTGTGAAAGTTAAACCCTTTTACTCTTGGCAAAGAAGTACCAAGTATCCTACTGACGCTTGCCACGATAGAAGTTGCACTTTTTTTGGGGGGCATTTTTGTTTTCTGAATGACGGGGGCTCCTTAGCCCAAAATCGTCGGAACGTCACTCTTGTTTTTTGTTGTTTTTTTTTTTTAATATAAAAAATACACTTCAGTTGTGAGATCGAAAACTTCATCGAAACTCATCTTTGCAAGCTGCGTGTGTGATACTTCGATCGCGCGTGTTACGGGGTTGGCATACCCTCGTGAAGGATACAGGTCGGTGACCCCCCTGCTAATGCCAGGGTCAACGGGACTATCATCCTGTGCACGGAAACTATATGACCCTCATTGAGGGGGACAAAATCAGACAGCTGCGGAACTCAAGGGTGTATACCAGTAGGGCATTGTTTTGGGCTTTCGAGCCATCTGTACACATTAGTATTAATAGTACGCTAACTTTCGAAGTGGTCTTCTAGAATCTACAGGGTTTGTACTGTTGTACGCAAACGAGCTGAATAGCGAGCTACCGTTGTTGCAAACATACTTTTTTTTGTGTACCTAGGCTATGGGATTGTTCATCGGGTAGATACTTTTATTTTCCCCCCAAATCAGTTTTTTGGGAGACGACTAGAGCTCCTCAAGTGAGGAGCCTCAGAAACAAAAAAATGGTACATACACCTCTACCGTACCGTGATTCTGCTGTACGCTACTTCCAAGGGCTTTGTCCCCTAAAAACGTGCGTGCATTACAAGGCAGTTACCGTGTATGACAGTGTATGTATATCACACCCCCTCGCGCGAAATTCAACGGCGATTTCCTCGACGACCGGTACGGTTTAAATGCCAAGCGACGCGTCTATGGAAAGATCTCGACGAGATCTTCCGAGAAGCCGCCATTTTTGTTGTTTGTACCCCCCTGGTTTCGGACGAAATCGGCTCTGAAATCCACCCCAGGGGGTGTGTTATACACTGTCATATACGGTACTAAGGGGTTAATGACGCATGCTACTAACAGTGCTAAGAGTACTATTAGAGGCGCACCATTCTTTTTCTGAGGCTCCTCACTTGTTGAAGGAGCTCTACATCTCTCCCAAAAAACTGATTTTGGGGAGAAAAAATGAAGTGCTAACCGATGAATGATCTCATGGCCTCGTAGGTGAACAACGAAAATAGTGGCAAAAAAAACAAAACAAAAACGAAAATTCCGACGATTTTGGGTTAAGGAGCCCCGTCATTCAGAAAACGTTTTATGACAAAAAGGGCTACCTCTACTATTTTATCGTAGCACGCGTGTAATGAATAGGAGAACGGCCTCTTTGGAGCTCGTCGCGGCCTCTGTACAGCACCTTTGGTTAGGAAACCGGGCTTTTTGGGGCACGTCAAGGTGTGCCAAGCGATTTTGACCTCTGTTAAACCTTCACTTGAATGGATCTCTCTTAAACCGTACCAGGTAGCTCCCACTGTACTATTCTCCTCCCGTGACCGCGCCCCGCCCCGCCCCGTCCCGCCCCGCCCCGCCCCGCCCCGCCCCGCCCCGCCCCGCCCCGTGCACCGTCCCGCCCTGTCCCGTCCTTTGTTTGTTTGTTTGTTTG
>JAYJMJ010000375.1:2655452-2665733 GCA_036873875.1 Laminaria ephemera
TCCGTCCCTTGTGCGATGGACACGCGTTCTTTGAACGCCCGGACAAAGGTCGAAAAGTCCGTAAGATTGGGCACGCCAAATGTGTTGAGCTGCTCGAAGGCGCGGCCCTGGTCGCCGTCATCGAAGTGGTTAGTAAGGAGGCGTAGGAGCTTCTTGAACGCTGACGGGCCGGTGTCGTCGACGGCGAGCTCCTGGCGCACCTGGACGATTCAAAAACCAAATACCAGGTAGAAACTGCTCGAGTTCTGCCCGGCGAAAGTAGAATGATGAGCTCAACCTGCAACGAAAGAAAGAGGAAAAACAGGAAATCCAGCTTGATGAGCTCGGATTCCTGTTTCCTATCGTAGGTCCTGTACTCTGTATAGCATGATATGTTAGTATTTTGAAACGTGCTGCGAGTAGTCGTTCTTGCCTCCCGAGAGCGATGTCCTCTCGCAACTCGTAGGCACAAAAATTCATCCAGCAGCCTCCCATGGCTTGGCGGCTTGACCCTCCCTCCTTCCAAATCTTGGGAGCATTCGTGTGCGTACGTACATGTTTACGTGCTGCTGTGACTGCAAGAGTAGAGTCTGCAACCTGCAAGAACAAACTGCAACCTGCAAGAACAAACACGAAAAGGAGAGGCATGCCTTTCAAGCAAGCATCCATTTCACAGGTAACAGCAAAGCAGCAACACCACAACCCTACGCAAAGAGTTGGGGTCGACATGTGCCCCAATCATGGACTACTGCTGTGACTTGTGACTTACAAGTTGCCGGTAGAGCTAGGGAAATAAGTGCTCAAATTTAAATTTTTGAGTTTTTCGGCCGGGGATACGGAGTGCAACAAGGAAAGCCGCGCAAGACATGTTGAAACCCTTGGCGTATCCAAAAAACAGCAAACAGCCCACAGCAGCTCACGCGCGCAACACGCAAGGGCACAAAAGGCACATCGCACACTGGCTGTTGGGATATCCTCGTGCTAGCGAACGGGCGGACCTTCCTGATGGCGCGCCATAAGATTCAGGTGAGCGCTGGTCACCTGGCGGTCTGTCGTAACCTCGGGTTGGAAGACGCGACTCATCTACGTAGTACCCCTCTCCCCATCTTGCCCGCGGGCGGGGGGTAGCTTGTTTTCTAGTCTGGCACTCACGAGTGATGATGATGATGCGCGTGCCCAGAGCTGGAGACAATTGATACCTGGTAGCCCACACACAGCGTAGCATCCGAGGAGGCGAGCGCTTACCAAGAAGAGAGCGGAAGAGAGAGGTCTCCTGCATCGCACAATTGGACAGAGTGGCGCCCATACATAGCCCATCCGCGTGGCGGAACGGGTAATGAAATGTGCTGCAGTTTTATCGTGAGACATGATGAAACAGCCGATTTTCTTAATTGAGAATGGCCTTTTTCCGATGAGAATGAACAACTTCTTTTGTTTTGAATGAGATATTTTCCTGAAAGTCAAATTTTATATTTGAAAATACAGTTATTATTGGCAACAGCTACGATCGCACGAACAAAAATCAAGATCAGGTTTGGCAGTCTCGTTAAACAGATGATACAAGAAATCGGCATTTGCGCGAGAGACGCCCCCCCCCGAAATACAAAAATCTTGATTCACCTGTTTCTCGACACTGCAAATCAATGCCGATTTCGAGTTTTTTTATTAAAAAATTAAAAATACACAACAGCTGTGAGATTTTTTTGTGCGATCGATACGTAGCTGTTGCCAACAACTATACCAGGTATTACCTATTATTAGTACCAGTATAAAATTTGACTCTCAGCAACACATTTCTCTTTCGAACCAATTGGCTGTTATGAAATGCATGCATGCTTCTGTACCCACGCGTGGTGTAACTTGTCTCTTATTGTCAACGTGCGGTCGATGCATTGCCGTTTGGCCTTCCTCTGATACCCGACATGACAACTCGGCTCTCTCACTTCATGCGTGATACTATTACTACTGTTGTAGCGCATTCTCGCTGTTTGGATGGTCCGTCTGCTTTTTTGCCCCTCTCCTCTCTGGTTGACATTTGACATATTATATACCTGGTATCCGGAGAGCGTTAATCGTGCGTTGAAACCGCTGGCTTTCTTTTTCTTCGTATCATACCGGTATCGTACAGCAGTACTACTACAGCAATGCTGTAGTAGTGCACGACGTACGCTGAAGACCGATGGTTTTGTTTTGTTTTTTTTTGTCATCGTTACAGTACGAATCGTTTTTACTTTCCAGCTCAACCCCGTGGCCCGTGGAAGGTTTTAGTTTTGCCCTCAACGGCTTTCTAGACGAGCCATGGTGGTCACAGTCAGTGTAACCAGGCGTCTCCCGTTCTCCCCCCCGGTAATTGCCTTCCTTTTTGTCGCGCATAGGAATCAGCGTTCCCTCTGCTCGTCGATTTTCATAGAATTTTGCCAACGCGCGCTTTCGCACTTTTTCGGCGACGAAAGGAACAAGATTGAAAAAAACAAAAAAACATATTTGTTGTGTAGACTATTAATATCAACAACAGGCTATCGTGGCCCAGATCGAACCCCAGCGCAACCGTTTTCCTTTTATCCTTTTGTCCTCACGATCATCTCCTGGTTCGATGCCACTTCGGCAAGGAGTAAATAGTAAATCATCGTTCGTTGCGTTCGCTGTAATTCATTGCGGTGCCCTGCAATGCGATGGTAATTGCTCCCTCACAACGCAACAAGGTGATGTCAAGCGATACCGCGCTGCTGCTTGCTGTAGTTGATATTTATTTGATGGATTGAATCCACATGTTTATAGCGCATCAGATAATCATTCGTTCACCATCTGTGCCCCGAAGCCTGAGGGCGATATCTACGAAATTCGGCCAATGGTATTGACGCTGTAGTTTGTCTGCGCTATAATACAGCAGTATGATAAGGCGCCATCTCACCATATGGTGTCACATGCATACCACGCGCTAACGACGCTTCGCCCGCCATTAAAAATAACTTTTCTGCGTACATGCAACGGCACAACGCACCCCCATGAAATCCTATGATCTGTCGAACTACGCGCGAAGGGAGGCGCCGAGCAGGCTGTAGTATTGCATCAATCACCGTTCAGCTGAAAAGAAAAAGTGCGATTCACTAAACACAAGTGTACAGTAGTGGTGTACTGCGTCTTGCGTCCACCCTATTTCCTACCAGGAATTTTTTCCGACAATTTGAGCCCATCTTTTGTCTTAACCTAGTATCTCTTCAATGCGGGGGCCCTCTGAAGTGGTGTACTGCTTCTTGCGCCCATGAGTACATATATACAGAATAAGTATCAGCCAACTTCATAATGTTGTAGATGACATGGAAATATCCAACTCCCGGGATGCAGAACACCGTCGGGGTTACACACGCCGCGAACCGCCTGTTGCACAACTACTAGACCATATAGTTGGCGCTACGATACAAGGCGGAAATACACATCAACCTTGCCAGCTGGCCCGAACAAGTGAGGAAGTACTGCGCCAGTTATTCAGAGCCTTCGTCTGTGTTGTTGAACCAGAGCCGCGACTGACAACTTAACTCATTGTAGAACGCGCTACTCTCCACGATCCCCGTCATGACTCTCGTATTGTCCACTTGTCTCTGGAATTGCGCTAGATTGGCCAACCTGCATATTAGGGTTCCTTGACGCTTTTTTGCCCCCTTCCTTCGCCTCTTGACAATCAACACCGAACGCTATGCAGGCTCAGCTGCGGTGGCACGAGCAGCAGCAGCAACAACAACAACAACGACAGCAGCAGCAGCAGCAGCAGCAGCAGCAGCAACAACAACAACAACAACGGCAGCAACAACCACAGCAGCAGCAACAACACCAATTGCAACAACAACAACAACAACAACAGCTACAACAACAACAACGACGGCAGCAGCAGCAGCAACAACAACAGCAGCAGCAGCAGCAGCAGCAGCAGCGTATATTCTGGAGATCTTCATCTCGGGCGCTTCGTGACGTACTTTCTGTGGTGGGAAACGGTCAGACAGGAAGGGAAAATGCAGAGAAGAAAGACGACAACTCTAACACAAGGAAGAAGAGGGGGTGCAACGTGGTGGAAGAGTGCCCGGAAGGGGCTGGGAAGAGAGGGGCGAAGGAAGGTGGGGGGGGGGACGTTTCGACGCAGGGTGGGGTGGAACCGCCGGCTACGCACCAAACGTGAGTTCGGTAGCTTTTAACCTGATGTCGTGCCAACCTCACTGCCTGTATCTTCACCCCGAACGACCTTTAAGTATGTCACTGTACACCATGCGTGGGTTATTGCCTTGGCCCATACTTTAAGCTCAAAGTTCGGTAACAAACCAGAGATAACTTCAGACGGCTCAGAATTACATGCACAATCTACCAGCCAGAGCAACGAGACAGCATCGATGTACGTGTTCTGGACGGTTTCTTTTACTCGCTCTCGATTGTACTACCCGTGCAAACCCTCTTCTTATAGTTCTAAAGTTGGCAACATGTAGGTAATGCTCGAATACCTCCTACCGTGTGCTAGTCTCTTCATGGCTCGCCACTGATATCTCCGCACTTTCCAACAACTAGAAAATGTAAAAGCAAGAGTTGCGCTCAACTGTTTGCCTCCCTTCCACTGCCAATGACACTCACCGGCCTCGCTGGGTACCAGGTGGAACGTGCCCGCTAGACCCATCCTTGTCGGGCAGAAGATGTCCGTGACGGAGGCGGCGGAAGACGCGGCGGAGGTAGCAGCAGCAGCCGCAGCAACAACAGCAGCGGTAGCAGCGGCAGCGGCGGCGGCAGCGGCAGGTGCTGCCTCCCGCTTGCCTACATTTTCCGTGTCCACGACTTGGGCTCAGCCGGCCAGCCCTTCGGGTGTCGCGCTGCCGACGAGGGCCGGAACAACGGAAGCAGCAGCAGCAGCAGCAGGAGCGGGAGCGGGATCGGCAGCCCCCCGTACCCCTTTTGAGAGCATTTATACCAGCCACGCAGCAAGTGCTCCATCCCGCAATCCTGGTGCCCTCGTGTCAACGAAACGACCGCAGCCGGTGAACCCTTCGGTTGCCGCGTTACCGATGAAGGCCGGGGCAGCGGGAGCAGCAGCAGCGGGAATGGGAGCCGGAGCGGGAGCGGCAGTTCCCCGTGCGCCGTTTGAAACACTTCACGCGAGGCACGCGGGTGCTGCATCGTGGCTCCCTGGGTTATCGAAGGAAACGACGCCAGCGCAGCCAACAAACCCTGCGATTGCCGAGGTGTCGAGGAAGGCCGGGGCGGCCGTCGTGGAGACTATCCGTCGCCCTTTGGCACCCGCTCCCCCTCAATTTGGTCCGGCGTTCGCCGTCAGCGCAGCTTTCGGGGATTGTCTGGAGTGGAAGCGAAACTCAGCGCCTGCGTCCGGTGCGGTCGCTTCTGCCGTTCATGACGCAATGCCAATGGACGAAGACAGCGACGACGACGATGGTGCAGTGAGGGCTGGCGGTGGCAAGGCGTCGGATAGCGAGGAGGCCACGTCTTCTGGAGGGTTTGCGTGCGGAGTTGGGTTGTCTGTAGCACGCCAAGCGGTCGAAAAATTAGTGGCAAGTAAAGCGTCGGGGATCGCGCCGATGGCCGTTGCAAGGACACGTTTCGCGGCTGCAACGCCAGCAGCAAAAGAAGGACCAGCAGCGTCGGTAGCACCAGCATCGGCTCCAACACAACCAGCAATGTCATTTGCTCCAAAGCGCACCGCGACTTCATCTCCCCCTCAGAACCAGAAGACTGCCGACAGAGATGATGAGTCCCGCGATGCTGTCAAACCGTCGGGACTGAGAAGAGGCCGAAATAAGGCTGGAATTGACGGCGGGAAGATGGTCAAGTCGCCGTCGGGCCCTGGGAAAGGTGAAAAACCAGAGGGGACGCCTGCAGCCCAGGCAGCGGAGGCAGCTCCATCGGAATTGATTGCGGCGACAGTGCCCGAGGCAGTTGTGGCGACAGTGCCCGTAGCGGGCATTACCGAGGAAATTTCAGCGTCAGCTCCAACAGCGGGGGTTGGGGGTACACCGGGATGTGGGCTTGCTACAGCAGGAGTGGGTGCTGTGGTCACCGGTGCCAAGGAGGAGAGAGGCGGTCACCTCGCCGGGCTCTCGCCGCAGGAGGGTTCGCCCGCAAACGGGTCAGCGATAACGGTATCCCAAACCGCCCATGCTGAAGCGAGTTCGAGGACGCGATGGTTGATGAGACAACGGACCTTCCAGCGCGAAGTCAGAAAGGCTGCTCTGGCGGGAACGACCAAACGTGGGGACTCCCGCGCCACGCGAGCTTGCTGCAAAGCGAGCCTTTCGCGGGTGGCGAAAGCTTCCCGCCAGGAGGCATGGAGGCAGGGATTACTCCGGGTGGCAGAGCCGTCGGGATCGGGACAGCAGGGGCAGTCTACGCATGCGGTTTTGGCTACCCCGGCAGTGGTCACCCCGTCGGTCAAGAGAATCCGTTCGACAGTGCTCGCAGTCATGGGAGGCACCGCGGCTAGGCTGAGAGTCGCGCGAAAGGCTTTGCGCCAAAATGTTTTTCGTTGGGGAACACGCATAAGAGCGATAAAGCGCAAGCAGGTGAGTCATGGAAGGGATCGGGGACAGGGAAGCCATGAGAATACGTTCCGACCTGGCGAAGAAGATTAGTATGAGTTGTTTCCCACCCCGGCGTTTGTTTTATCACGAAACGAGCTCAATGAAAAAGTACGCGACCACAGGGCACACACAATTTGCGTTATGTAGGTACCCCTCCCCTCACGCGAAATATACGAAGCCATAGGGCTCGATACTTTAACCAGGATCAGTTCGCTAACGACTCCCCCACACACCCCGCCGTTCTCCGACCCAGGCGGTTGCCATTCAGGACTATGAGCGGAAAAAAGACGAATCGGCAGCAATCAGCGCGAATACAACCGCCACTTTGACTTCGGAACAGGTGCAAGATCTGAAGCAAGCGCTGGAACAGGAGGCGAGTAGAACAAGAGGACCAGGCGGCTCTCGTTTAAATCGTCCCCGCGAATTGTGTTTCACGTTATAGCACATATTCGGGTATGACTGGGGCTTGGGAGCAAAGCGGCTCCTCTGCCACCGATTCCAGCCGACCGTACCTCAGCGAAGCGCAGTAGACATCTTGCCTCGGCGTCGGACGTGACAACCAGCATCCTCAACACCCTATAAAGCAGGATCGGTATAGAAACCCTGTTCCCAATTCCACGCACTGCCCCTACGGTCTAACAACCCAGGTAGCCAGGACAGCAGAAGAGCTTGAACAGGCTAAAGCGGACATATGTCATGAGGAGCGGGAAGGCGGCCGAACTTGTGGCAAAGCAACGGTGCATTCTTGTCAAATGACATGTGAAAACTTTCCATTTTGGACGAGGAAGCGCTAGGCGTTGTTTTTTTTACAATAAAAGACGCTGATAACCGCCGCATGCTTCCTGACCGTAGGTAGCTGACGTCGACATAAGGCGCATTGCGCCGCCCCGCGATGGTGGCCGCCAGCCAGTAGCATCGTGGAGGCTATTTGCAGTGGCACAAAAATCTGTTGGCCAAGGCTGTAAAGTGTTTGATCTAGTTTGATTATTAACGGGCGTGTTTATCTCGGCTTGTTGATGAGTGTATGCTGGTGGGGGGGAGGGTTTGTACTGGTCGGGGGGATGGGGGGCTTGTAGCAGCTTTGTCGACAATATCCGTCGCTATCGAGGAACGCTTCAAATGCTGAAATACCGCCACGTCGGCTTCGGGGGCCGCACGTTGGGGGCGAGGACGGCAATTGTTGATGCCCTCATGCTTTCGAGGGTGGCCGGGGAGAGGCGGGGAGGGGAGGGCAGGGGGGGGGGCTGCCTCGTCCTTGCAGCCGCTTCTGTCGATGATTGGCGCGAGAGGCGGCATATTCGAGTGTTTCGTGACACCGTTCTATCACCTCCAGTAGGTGCGCCTCGGAGAGGAGAGCTGGTCGAAATTCGGAGGCATTATCGTGCGGCGTGAATCAATTCAGCTAGCTTGCTCGGCGTTTCTGTGAATTCAGACGTACACACTGCAGACGAAGAGGAATAACTGATTGTATAAGGGTCGAAGGAACAAAGCATCATCAGTGGACGAATGACACGACGTGAGAAAATACAAAGAGTCCACCCATTCATCTGACTCCTTTCGTCTTTGGACTACGCGTCTCCTCTTGAGAGCGCTTCTTTCCCCTTGAAGCTCTGGTTCTTCTTTGGATAGTTTTGTTCTTCGTTCTACGAATATCGTGTTTACACTACGGTACTACCTCGTATAACTACCACCGTACGTCCATGATGGCGCACATGACCATCGTCGAGGCTCATAACGTGTTGATTGTAGTTGCTACACTGCGTCCGTCGGTTCATAGTGGCACACCGCGGGTATCGAGAATCATAACCTATGTATTGTTAGTTGTTGATTGATTAACACATATGGAGGCCCATAACATGTTATTTAACGCATATCGAGGCTCATAACCTGTTGATTGTTGTTCGCTGTGTTTGACGCGTATGAGGTTCATACTGTTATGGTATTGCCTTGGGAGCCTGACTAAGGTTAGGGACCAGGAGCCAAGATGTTGGATACGAGATAAAAAGAGTTTCCACATGCCCTTGTGGGCATGTGTGTATAGGGAAACAAGGGGATAGGGGATGATACGAAAAAGGGTTTTGTCTCGCGCATAGCGATCAGTCGTCGTCTTCGCCGTCGTCGTGTTCCTTTCCGTGACCTAAGGAATAATACAAACGAACTACAAAGGGATATACAAGTTTGTGGCATCGTGGGATCTGCCTAATAGAGAGACCTGCTAGGAGTTACCCGTACCAGGGTACTAGTCTTACAAAAACACCCTGTCGAAGCTCTTTAACGAATATCCAGGCTCATAGTGTATGTTGAATGTTTATTGTTCGACGTGTATGGGGCTCAAATTCTGCTGTTTAACGCATATCGAGGTTCAAAACCTGTCGATTGTTTACTGTGCTTGACACATATCGAAGTTCATACCCTGCCGTTGTTCTTCAACGAATATCCAGGCTCATAACCTGTTGATTGTTGTTTATTGTTCGACGTGTACGTAGCTCAAAATATGTCAGTGTTGATTTATCGCATATCGAGGCTCATAACCTGTTTATTGTTTGCTGTGTTTGACACGTATTGAGGTTCATAACTTATTCTTGAACGAATATCGAGGCCTATAACCTGTTGTGTATTATTTGTCGCGTACCGAGGCTCATAACATATTTATCATGATTAATGTTCGTTGTTTGACGCGAATCGAGGATCACAACCGGCTGTTGTCGTTTAACACATATCGAGGTTTTTTATTTGGTGAGTGTATTAGAGAAACATGTACTCGTAGCCGGGTCCCGAGCTGCCATCACAATCATCATCGTCTCGGAGCCCAGTCCCCCCCCCACTCCATTACGATTTCACCGTATTCCCTAGCTCTTGGTTGTTTCGACACCACCCCCACCACGGAAGCATCGAGCGAATTATCATACGGTGCTGTAGTATGTACTAATAGTGCCTCGGCGCACATACAACCAACCCTAACGTCGAATGCATCATGTCTGTGCCCAACCAGCTAAATAAAAAATTATGCTTAATATACTGCTACGAGTATGATACCAGATACATCCATGTATTTTGTTCTTATTTTATTGTTATTTTGCTATATTATTCTTTAAAAATGAACATTTCTTGTTGCGCAGAGCTATAGATTAGACGGTAAGTAAGTGCAGAATACCGCACTTCCTGTACCCCCAGACGAGACACAAGATTGCCCCCCCAACGCATAAATACCGCAAAGCATCCACGCGCCCTCCCTGTTTCCCCCCTTTCCCCTTTCCTCGTGCAGCTTTTAACTCTCGCTTCGACACAACACCAAAACACCCCTTTACCCAACCAATTAGGTAATTACACATCGCCTTCACACGCATAGTATATCAACGTTCGTATTCTTTCTCGTATAGTGCACTGCTTACCTGAATCCTTCTACCTGCAACTACTCATGGGGGGGAGGGCGCCCTACGGCTAATACAACAGTGACTTACGTAACGTCGGCCATACACCACCAAAAAAAGGCAAAGGCAAATCACATCATCCACCACCAACCATACAAAACGGGCCTTAACCTTCACGCTACACAACCCTCGCACTTGACTCTATTCCTGTATGAACTAGTAGTAGTGTTAATGGCAGCACCTGTCCCCAACGAAAGAATGAAATGCGCCCTGGATACGCACACTGGACGAAACCTCGCACATTTTTTGTACGTACTTAAGCTTCGCGTCGCACAATAGTCCGCCCCCCCCGCCCCCCCCCCTCC
>JAYJMJ010000375.1:2691825-2709642 GCA_036873875.1 Laminaria ephemera
TTTCCGTCCACAGCTTGAGTAAGACCGACGTCTTCGTATCACACTGCTGTTGACCCTGGTGCTAACTAGTACTAAGGAGAGTCGCCGACCTATATATTTCATGAGGACGTACACAACCCGTAACACGCGCGATCGGAGTATCACACACAGCTTGCAAAGATGAGTTTTGGCGAAATCCTAGATCTCACAGCTGGAGTGTATTTTTTATTTTTTATAAAAATAATATGTACCGGTACAGCAGTAACAGGAAACACACAGAAAAATGAAGGAAAATCAAGAAAACACGAGAGAAATAACGAAATATCAGGTACCCGGTATATCCCAGGTATACCTGTACATTGAATAACCAGGTATTATACATTTGTACCAGGTATACCAGGTGTTTGTTATCAGGTACCGGTATCATATCAGGTATTACAGTATGTACTTGCACTGTGTGTGTTCTTCACATTAAACTGATCTTTCCACCCATCTACATCCAGCGCAACCAGCATAAATGGTACCAGGTATTGATAAGTCTATAGAAACATTGAAGAAAGGACAAAGAGACCAGACAAAATGAGAAAGGAGAGGAGGGGGAGGGGGGGAGGAAGGGTGTGTCCGATATTATTGTGTTTAGGGGGGGGGGGGCAGGAGTAAGCTGGTTGATGGAGATCCGAGATCGGTTGGAAATTAGAAGTAATCAAAAGCTACGCCAGCCTCTTGCCGTGTAATCTGGCATACCGTTGGACAATGGTTACCCAGATGGGAGGGCGGGGGTAATGGTTGCGCGGGAATGGTGGTGTGGGGGTTTCATGTTTGCAATTGCAGACGTCGCTGTCCTGCGCGATTCTGCATGGTTGTCTGCTGGTTGTTTCGTATGGCTGCTGCTGTCTTTCGTCGTTCGCACTTTAGGCTTGAGACTTGAGAATAAATGTGTCAGGTGACGGTCTAGTTTTGTCCCGTCAAGACCGCTTTTGACTTAATATACTGAGTTTAGTGTGTGGAGATCCTTGACGGATGTTGTTGACGGATTCCTTGACGGCTGTGCTATACTATTATTGTTGGTGTGGGGAGGTCCTTGACGTCTGTCCTCGACGGCTGTCCGTCAAGGGGCAAGAGTGCCGTCAATCGATATCTTTTTTGCTTGAGAAGGAAACAACGACGACAGAGAATAACGATTACAGTCAGTATCGGCCACTGAAATCTCGATGTGGCATGATAGAAATAACGAAATAACGGTGTTACGTGAAAACACACACACTCACACACACTGCTTGGTTGGGGGGTGATAGGCTTGATTGGTGTGCGGACCGCAATGCAAGGAGACGGAGCTGCGGAGACGAGCGCTCGCAGCATGATCCTTCGTGTTGCTTGCCGCGCGCCCGCACTACGAACTCGTGGACGCTTTACAAGACCAAAGGTGTCATTTTATTAACAGTCTCGAAAGGGTTATTCCCATGTACAATTCAGTTACAACTGACTGTACACACTTTAGGGACAAAACACTTGGAATTGGTGCAGGGCCTTTTTTCGATTTGTGAAAGGGGGTAAGATGAGAGGGAAAACGTGACGACGAAAAAAGACTACTACAGACATCCGCCACTGCTACTACTACCGCTCGCTGCGCGTCCACGCTATTTATTGACGGTTAACCAGATCAAATGTCTCGTTGTTTTGATTGTTATATATCTGTGTGTTCCAAAATGATCAAAATACAGCACCCCCAAAATGATCAACAATCAAGTACCAAAAGGATAAAAATGAGCCGTTCTTTCTTTCCCTAGGTCCCCAATGGTATCCAGATAGTCCATTGTCCGTCTTGATTCTTCGTCCTAGAATTATGTCACACGTGATGTGTCATGGCTGTCTCTTCTTTTGTGTTTTTTGTACAATATAATTGTCCTGTTGACCCTGGTACTATTAATAGCGCTAAGGGGAGTCACCGACCTGCCTGTACCCTTCAAGAGGACACACCCACACACCTCGTAGCACACGCGATCGGAGTATCACACATGATGCGTTTTTTGTAAAAAAATTTTAATAGCTCGTCGAACTGGCTGCCATCCTGGCATAATACCTCGTATGAAATTTTGTTTGGCTTTGTTTCCCTACGAGTGAGTACAGTCAGTAGTGGTCCCTCTATGTCGCCGGTATGTGCCAGCCGGAAATACCGGCACTATAGCGGCAACCGGCACTACTCCGCATACTTCCACTATTGGTTTTTCCCATATGTGCCGAGCGATTTCACAGGCACTATAGCGGGCAACATGCACTATAGAGGGACCACTACTGTAGTGCCTTTGCGTAACCTCGGGTTAATTTGTGGCAATGAGGTAGTGATGATGTGATATCAACAACCACTATTTCAAGTTCTGAGGGGGCACAAACTATGAGACAGAGACGGTTGTTCGGAAAAAAGCAGGGGGCGGGGGGGGAGGGGTTGCGAGCGCTTGCTCGCACAAAGCGCGTGGTCGGTGGCTGCGGGCTATTTCTTTCTGGCATAAGCCATAGACATTTGGTATTAAATACTGGTGAGGTGGTGACGTAATGACGGGGCGGTAGGGGGAAGTAGTTACGGCAAGCCGCCAAAAATACTAAATAAAGTTTTTGTTGAGAATTCAGTAAAAATGTACCAGGTAATTACACTATTTTAGACCTACAATGGTTTTTGAGTGAATGTTTTAAGCCGAAGTACGAGTAGTGGTTCCGAGTTTTTTTTTACTGTAGGCTGTGATGACTATAAAAAAGAACGCTGAGCCCTCTGCGCGATAAAACGATGGCATGTACCGGGGAGGGTAAAGGGAAGATACCCATCCTGTGACGACGGCTTGTTGTTATTATGGTATTGCCCTTGAACGCAAATCGCCTTACGGTGCCCGGGAGATTGCCGAGCGTCGGAACGAGCGGGGAGATATTCATGACGATAAAAAAAAAAAAAAGTACCAGGGTAGAGATCTTTTAAAAGAGCGTCCAGTTCTGAACCCTTTTTGGCTTTGAAACTGCATAATACACGTTTTTTGGGCACAAACTGCTTGGAATGCTGCTGTGATATGTTTTTCAGTGTTAAGAGGGCCTTGCTCTTTCTTCTCAAAGGAAATGCTTACTACATTAATATACCAATATTGGGTATAGACCCTTTCTATAAAAAAAAAATAATAATACACTACAGCTGTGAGATCGAGGAATTCGTCGAAACGCATCTTTCTTTGCAAGCTGTGTGTGATTTTCCGATCGCGCGTACTACGGGATGTGTATGTCCTCATGAAGGATTATAGGCCTTTTTGGGACTTTGGAGGGAGCAAATGACTGAAAAAGATAGGACGATTTGCAGCATCAGCCGCGGCTTGGTTGGGATGGCACAGTTGGTGTCCGAAGTACAACGCACGGAGTCGTATGACATGGGCGCGGGGAGCATGATTCTAATCGTACTTCTGCGCGCCCACGCTACCCGTGGACGCTTGATAAGGCCAATCTTATAATTTTTTGGTCGTTTTTTTGGTGGCTATGATGAGACCCTCAAAGGGGTTGATACTTCGTGTATTACGTATGATACCCGCTACTGCATGACAAAAACCAAAACTAGAATATACTGGTACCAGGTATGTTTACCGAAATCGGTTTAATGCCGTCAGATTTTATCCTCTAAGAAGTGTATAGTTTCCGTGCACAGCTTGATTAAAAGATGGACGTCTTCGTATCACACTGCTGTTGATCCTGGTGGTAACTAGTACTAAGGGGAGTCGCCGACTTATAATTCTTCATGAGGACATACACATCCCGTAACACGCGCGATCGGAGCATCGCACACAGCTTCCAAAGACGAGTTTCGACGAAATCCTCGATCTCACAGCTGGAGGGTATATATTTTTTTTTAATAAAAATGCTTGAAGTAAGACAGCACGCAAATACACATACTTTATGATGTGATATATATATGTATCCATTTTCGATCTCACAGCTGAAGTGTATTTTTCATTTTTTCTAAATATATAGACTATCCATGTATAATGGTGTGTGTGAGTGAACGAGTGAACGATGGGGCATATATAACCGGTTTAGAACTGCACACGCGTTTTAGGGAATACGCTATCTGGAATTACTGTGGGATCGTTTTTTACAGTGGTTACAAGGTTGTGGATACGAATTGTGATTGCACGTCGTTCTCGTGGGTGGGCGGGGCCCTTTTTTTTCCCTTGCACCTCTCGAAAAACTGTCCCACACTAATTCCAAGCAGTTTCACCCCAAATCCGTGGGTGCAATTCTGAAAGGGTTCATCTAAGGGATCCCATTCTATCCCGTGCACCCACAGTAAATGTGATGCCACACTAGTTCCAAGTAATTTGACCTCAAAAACGTATTCAAATTTTATAGGGGGGGGGGCATATCTTATCGTTTTTACAGCTGCAAACATTATCTAACGCTAGCGTGTTTGCGATGTGCCAACTTTGGTTGGGTAAGAGTTGGGTAGGAAACACACACAATAGTATTGAAACGGCCGAAATCACAATCCAAGGCCAACCCAACCCACGAAAAATCAGCGAAAAGTTAGGTTAGTTTTTTTTTTTTTTACCCCATTTTTTTTTATTTCTAACCTAATTTTTTCGTGGGTTGGTTGGCCTTGGGCTATGAAATTCGTCGGTTTTAAGACTAGTTTTATATTTTTTCCAACCCAACAGAGTTTTGAAATGCAAACACCCTACTAATTCCAAGTAATTTGGGTGCGTTTCTGAAAAGGGTTATTAAGGGGGACCCATTTTTTTTCCCTTTTCCCACTGCAAAATTGATCCTACACTAGGGTGGTTGCGATTTCCAAACTCCATTGGGTTGGAAAAAATGTAAAAATAGTATTGAAACCGACGAATTTCATAGCCCTAGGCCAACCAACCCCCGAAGCAAATAGTTGAGAAATAAAAAAAAAACGGTGGAAAAAAAAAACTAACCCAACTTTTCGCTGTTTTTTCGTGGGTTGGGTTGGCCATAGATTGTGATTTCGACGGTTTCAATACTATTACTATACGTACCAGGTGTATGTTTCCTACCCAACTCCTACCCAACCAAAGTTGGTACATCGCAAACACGCTACTACTTCCAAGCAGTTTGTCCCAAGAAAAACGTGGATGCAGTTGTGAAGGAGGGAGGAGGCACTATTTTTAACGCGTTTACAACTGCAAATATTATTCCACACTAATTCCAAGTAATTTGTCCCATAAAAAAAACGTGGGCGCCGTTGTAATGGAGTTTATATAGATCTAGCGTGTCGTGGTTACGTTGAAAGCTACGAGAACACGCGCGGCAAGAGCAGGTCGTTGTGTTGATTGGTGCCAGCTACAACACCCAAAATAGTGTTATACCTGGTACTTGGTACCTGGTGCCTGTTGTATCATATACCAGCTATATACAGCTAGCTATTAATAGCAGTGTCAGGGTTCGATTTAAAAAGTTAAAACATACCAGTTTGACGCTAGATATAAAAGGGGCATTTTGGATAAGCCGCAAAACATACAGTTGTCCCTTATATTTACTGTTAGACTAGTGCCTGGTATTATATGTAGCGGTAAGAACGGGCTGGGTGCGTTGTTGTTTCTACCTCCTTCCTCCTTTCCTACGCCACGGATGGATGGTTAGGGCTGAATCGCAAATAAAACACAGAGCTAAACCACGCCGCGCTGCGCATCGCATCGCATCGCATCGCATCTCATCCCATCGCCCCTCTCACCTTGCAGTGTCACCCCCCATCGCTAAGCACCCACATTCCTCATTATCCCGCGACAACCGCCCTTGTCGCGGGGGGGGCGGGGACGGGGGGGGAGCAAGGTCGAGACGACCGACCAATGCCCTCCTTTCGGTCTGGAGATGTTTGAGACTTGGGATGTAGGTCTTGTTGGTTTGGAGATGTTGGTGTTGAGGTGTTGTCGGTTTCCAAACATCAGTTTTCGAGGTCCTGGGTTTTCTCGAGGTGTTGGTCTCGGTCGCGGGGGTCTTGTTTGTTCCAGGTCCTTTTTGTTTTTGGCTGTTGGGGCTTTAGTAGGGTGCAGGCACCACCGCAAGCGGCAGAGCGGCAGTAGCAGCAGCTGCTGCAGTGGTATATGTGTGTCCGTTGGTTGCGCTTTGCTGCTACTACTTCGTTCTGCATGGAGTTTGCAGTGGGTTTTAAGATGACCCGCGTTTTTTTTTGTTTCTGTGTCGGAGACAAATGGTGCAAGTAGCGCTGTGGGAGCCGGGGGGGCTGGCTTTATAGTAGTCGATAGCCCCGCTAAAGATGACCCGTTATTTTCCCGCCACAGTTGATGCCATAACCCCGCCAAGGGGGAAAATACCAGGAAAATACAGTCGTGGTACCGCGTTAGTGCGGTCGTATTTAGTGGGGTGCCCCAATTTAGTGCGGTGAGAATCGCTTGTCACGACCTGCTCGTCCTATAGAGTACTATTGTACTGCACCATCCCGGGGTAGTGCGGAGTCCCACTTTAGTGCGGGTATCGTCGTCTGGAAAGGCACCGCACTAATGGGGTGCCACGATTGTACACATATTGTGGACCTGGTATCTGGTATGTTAGATCCAATATATTGTTGTGTATGTGCGTAGACCTATACGACACATGCGCATATAATTCCGAGTGTAGATTATCATACATTGTTGTTGCGTGTGTGTTTCTTCGCATTAAACCATGTTTTCTTACCCAACGACCAGCAACATCCAATGCCCGTGTGTCCGATGTTTCGTCCCATTAAAATCCAAAAGGGAGACATTGCGCATATGATATAAGCTGGTACCTGGTACCAGGTACCTGGTATCTCATATGTATCGGCACCACGGACACTGCTGGGGGTGCTGGATGTCGATGGGTGTAAATAACTCAAATGTGGAGAACACGCGCACACACCTGGAAATATATGTGTACCAGGTATACTGCTTAAGTCTATACCAGGTACTTTGTAGTCTAATGTGTGAAGCGCGTACTTTTTATTTCTGATTTTTTCGGACGAAAAAATCCTGAATCGGCACTGATTGCGCCGATTTTGGGCGGGGCGGGGGCGCCGCTTTCCCGCGACCCGCTTGCCTGCTTGACCATAGGAATCCTGGCTTTTCGATTATTCATACCGAAGCGCTTGCCAACCCTCTCCCCCCTTGCCTGCGTTATCTGTACATGAGCCTTTGATTTTGGGTTCCTGGGAAGGATATGACCTTGCGGAAACAGTTTTGTTTAGCGTTCGTTAACACCAGAGCTATCCTTTTTTATGTAGGAATAGGGTGTTTGCGATTTCAGAACTCTTTTTTTGGGTTGGATAAAATGTGAAACAAAAATTGAAACCGACGAATTTCATAGCCCATGGTCAACCAACCCACGAAAAAATTAGGTTGGAAATTGAAAAAATGGTAGGAAAAAAAAAAAAAAAACTAACCTAATTTTTGTCTGATTTTTCTTGGGTTGGGTTGGCCTTGGATCGTGATTTGACGGTTTCAGTACTAATATTATATGTTTCCTACCCAACTCCTACCCAACCAAAGTTGGTGCATCGCAAACACGCTAGTGTACCTGTCGCTAGGAACTCGTCCAGCAGGACACTTGTAACTGTCGGCAAGTTGTGTGCGTGTTTCGGCCGGCGGCGGCGGACTTGTATTGTAATCCGGATAAAACATGACAAAAAACGCTAACACAAACAAACAAAAAAACTAAAATATGACAAAAAAACGCTAAACACGAACAAAACAATCCGTCTGAAACGCTTGATCCCACGACACTCCTGTTGTCGATGGGATACTCAAAAGCAGGTCGAGGACACCAATAAGCAACCAGAGAACGAAGGCAGAAAAGAGTCTCCCGATGCAAAGAGCCACTACAATACTAGTATTATACAGTCGTGGTCCCGCGTTAGTGCGGTACTTTTTAGTGCGGGGCCCCAATTTAGTGCAGTGAAAATCGCTCGCCACGACCTCGTACCGCACTATCCCGGGATAGGTCGGGGTCCCACTTTAGTGCCGGTACTCTCGTCAGGCAAGGCACCGCACTAACGAGGGATCACGACTGTACTGCAATCAGGAGCAGGATCAGCAAACACCGCTGGGTACACAACTCGGGCACATTTTTGGCGCGAAAAGCCAGCTAGCGCCAAAACTCGAACCTGCTTGTCCGTGCCCTCTGCTTCCGCGTCACCGTCGCCCGCACCCCTCACCGCCGCACCCAAACCGAATGGCTCCTCATCTCTCCCAATCCCCGAGGACCGGCTAGCCCCCGAGGACCGGCTGGCCTCCTCTTCAGTAGAAAACCCTGCTCTTTCTGCTGCGAACCGTCGCAATTCAAAGCCCCTCGCCCCTCCTCGAGGGGTTGACGAGCCTTGGCGCTCTTCTGTCGCCGTACTCGCGAGCGTCATGATTAAGCGCGATGCCAACCCGTCTTCAAGGCCTGTAACCCCATCGTTAGCATCATCATCATCATCATCATCATGCTGCTGCTGCTGCCCGTCATCCCCTTCCTCTCCTCCCTGCTCCTGCGTGGATATCGCCTAGCATGGGAGAGGGAGGGGAGGGGGCGTGGGGAGGGGTGAGGGGCGTAATGAGGGGGGTGTATGCAGAAGGAGGGAGGGGGCAGGAATCGATGCTGCCACATCTGTTCCGGTCTCTATCCTGGCCTTGTTGTGCCTTTCTCCACCCAACCTGTTTCTAGCTTTGTCAAGGAGGGGTGGGAGCGCAGGGAGGGGTGGCGAGCATAGGGGTGGGTGGGGAATGTAGGGAGGGATGGAAGCGCACGGAGGGGTACAAAGCGTAGGGGTGCCGTGAGAGCGGAGGGAGGAGTGGGAACAAAACAACAGGCGGGAGCTGGAATCGATGCCGCCATATCTGTTCTGGTGCCTATCCTGGCCTCGTTGTGCCGTTCTCCGCTCAGCCTGTTTCGAGCAGTCTCAAGGAGGGGTGGGAGCGTAGGGAAGGGTGGGGAGCGTAGGGGTGTGTGGGAATGGACGGAGGGGTGGGAGCGAAGTGAGGGGTGGGAGCCGGAATCGATACCGCCACATCTATTCTGGTGCCTATCCTGACCCTGTTGTGCCTTTCTCCGCTCAGCCTGTATGGAGCTTTCGGACAGGGCCGTGGGAGCGTTGGGAGGGGTGGAAGGCGTAGGGGGGGATGCACACAGATGGAGGGGAAGGAGCAGGAATCGATGCTGCCATATCAGGTCTGGTCCCTGTGTTACCCTTGTTGGGCCTTTCTCCACTTAACCTGTTTTGCGCTGTTTGAGGAAGGGATGGGAGCGTAGGGAGGCGTGGGAGCAGAGAAGAAGGGCGTGAACGAAGTGGGGGTTGGGAGCGGGAATCGATATTGTCCATTCCGGGTATCCGCGGCCGGCCCCAAGCTGCAGCGGTTATCGACGCTCGGTGCCGAAGCCCTGTTGTACCTTTCTCCGCCCACCCTGCTCCGAGAGGTGTCTCTAGATGTGTCTGGGCATCCTCTGTTCATGATTTTTCGACACCAGTATCGTAGAAGTGGAATGATACGTTTATCGCTCCATCGATCTACGGATAGGTAGCATTGAGCGATACCCTGGTGCCGTAAAACACGTGAGAGAACACACCCCCTTGGATGGATTATTAAGGTGGTTTTTCCCGACAACGGGGAATGTGTTAACAGCGAGCCATGTGTCTTTGGAAATATCCCGACGATAAATTTCCTGAGTCGCCATTTTGGGTTTGTGTGCCCTCCTTGGTTTGGAGAAAGTCGTTTCCAAAATTCGTTCTAGGGGGTGTGTCATCTTGCGTGTCATACGGTAGTCTGGTGTGGCGCGTGACTTGGCGGTATTGTCCCGGCGGTGTTTCCCGGAGACCCCGCGGTATTGCCCGGGGATACCGCGGTGTTGGTGGTTTTTGGTGGTTTTGGGCCTTCTGAATGATGAGGCTGACACTATGTTTTGGCTGTTGGGGTGTGCGCCGTGCCTAATACCAGCCGAACTAGTAAGTGGAGCAGTTTGGGATGTTTACGCTTTCCTCCCTGCCTCCCCCCCCTCCCCAACCCCTCTGTTGGCCTGTGTTTTTATAAAATGTAAAAAGACAACCCAGCTGCAAATATCAAGGATTTCGTCTTATGTAACTCACTTTTGCAAGAGGTGTCTTTGCGTTTTTTTGTGGGGTTTGTTTTCCTTCTCTGTCAGTGTTGTAGTATATTGTATCTGACTTTAAGAAATGTATGAATCTGTGGTGCTAATGCGTGTCTTTGTCGCTGTGGTATTTCCTCCCGAATCTGCATTTCAGAACGTGGCAGTAAACGTGCGCATTTCAGAACGCGTGTGTGTTTTTTCTCCGAATTAACGTGTGAGTTGTTATATACCTGGTTTTTGAGTTTTTGTTTCTCATCGATTTCCTTGGTTTAGTCGATGGTTGCGCCGAACGCAGGTCTTGTGACCATGGATTGTTACACTCATATGCCGGGAGGGCACATTCGCGAATCGTAGCAGTGATGACACCAGGCGGTTTCGTCTTTTTGATTTGCGACCTGGGGTGGTACTCATTTCTCAGGGGGACTTCTTTGCGAACGATGGCAGCAGCAAAAATGTTGGGCATGTTTAGGCATTCCCACCATTTTGTTTTTTGCTGAGGAATCGTTTTGTTGGGGAGTTTTGTTTCTTGATTACGGTGCGAATGAGGTCAACGTTCATGGTTCCTTGGAGGGCGCCCTGAGCGCTATCATCGTGAAACAGAAGGAATAATTTTGCCTTTTGTTTTGTGATCTGCGCGAGAATGTTTACCCCAAGGGGGGTAAAGATTTGTGAACGATGGCAGCAGCAACACTGGGCATGTTGAGCCTAGGCGTTGATGCTGACGAGGTATTGTTTTTGATATTTTCTTCTCGATTGCGACGTGCAGAGGGTTGCAGCAATGCTAGTTATGTTCGGTTTAGGCGTTGGTGCTGAGTAATACCTGGTATTGTTTCTTGAGAGTTTGTTTTCCCGGTTATGACGTGCTGAAGGGTTGTTCTCTCTGTTTTTCCTCGGAGGGCGGGCTGACCGCCATCGTGATGCAGCATGGTACAAAATTAGGTGTGGAGGTATGGTAGGCGTACGCAGTACCGTCCGTTTTACCGAAATTGCCGGATAACACGTAAGATATCACACCCCCTGGGGTGAATTGGTTTAGACGATTTTCTCCAAACCTAGGGAGGCAAACACGGTGACAAGGGTGGTTTTAGAAGGATATCGTCGAGATCTTTCCATTGACGCATCGCTCGGCGTTTGGACCCTCCCCCGCCCGTTGTCGAGTGAACCAGGTTAGAAACTAGACCGAGGGCGTGTGCTGTCTTGCGTGTTGTGTGGTATACTGCGTGGTAATGGGTTCGTTGTTGTAGGCGTAGGCTGTACCGGTATGGCAGACGCCAGCTGTACGGTAGCGCCACCATAATGCAGCATGTTACTACGGCAAGTTATTTATGGCTGGGTGGGTGAGAGGGTGGGTGGGTGGGTGGGTGGTTGGGTGGGGGGCTGGCACGCGCTGCTAGCGCCTGTGTAAGGTGTGACGAATGCTACCAGAGTGTAGCTCGTTGTGATAGGCGTAAGCTTGTACCGGAGTGCCGTGACCGCACAACATGATAATGCGGTAAGCTTGTTATGGTAGGCGTTAGCTGTACCGCAGTATCATTATCATACAGAATGCCAAAACTGCATGGTGTGCGGTAACGTCATCCGCATTGAGTATATTTCGGGTGGGTGGGCTACCACGCGTTGCTAGCGCCTGTTTAAGGCATTTCCGACTGCTACCAGAGTATAGCCCGTTGCGTTAGCCGTAAGCGTGTTCCGTAGCGCCATGATCGCACAGCTGAGTAATGCGGTAAGCTTGTTGTGGTAAGCGTGAGCGGTACAGTGTAGTTTCGCAATCATATGGCATGGCAATGCGGTAACCTGTACGCTATCGCCATTGTGATACGGCATGCATTTATCGTGGGTCGGTGGGTGGGGGGCTAGCGCGCGCTGCTAGCGCTTGTGTAAGGTGCGACCCATTGTTTCCAGGTTATGCTAGAAATATGCCCGTTGTGACTGGAGTAAGCTTGCATCGTGGTGCCACGATCGGACAGCATGATAAAGCGGTACGCTCATTATGGTAGGCGTTAGCTGTATAGTGCAGTATCGCTTATCAACAGCAAGACAATACGGGAGTACTGTAACGTCACCATGATACAGCATAAACACGTTGTGGCTGAATCGGTGGGTTGGTGGATGGGGGTGTTACTGAGTGCTACCAGGGTATAGCTCGTTGTGATAGTCGTAAGCCTGTACAGTAGTGACATGATCGCACAGCATGGTAGTGCGGTAAGCTCGTTATGGTAGGCGTATCCTGTATCCTGTAGCACAGAACGGGTGGGGGGGTGGGGGGGCGGCTAGCACGCGCTGCTAGCGCTTGTTTTAGGTGTAACCACATGCCACCAGGGTATACTCCCTGGTAGTAAAGAGCTCGTTGTGACAGGCGTAAGATTTTACCGTAGTGCCGTGATCGCACAGCATGATAATGCGGTAGTCTATGCTCTTTTGGTTCGTAGGCGTATTCTGTACCGTGTACCGTTGTACCATCATCATACAGCATGGTTAATTCGGCAATCTCGTTATTGTAAACGCCATTTGTATCGTAGTGTTGTCATACGATTTTACCGTAGTGCTGTGATCGCACGGCATGATAATGCGGTAGTCTAAGCTCTTTTGGTAGGCGTATTCTGTACCGTGTACCGTTGTACCATCATCATACAGCATGGTTAATTCGGTAATCATGTTATTGTAAACGCCATTTGTATCGTAGTGTTGTCACGGGTGGAGGGAGAGGGGGGGGGGGTGGGAGGGGGGGTTGTACTCATTATCATGCATGCCCGTAGTCTTGAGGCCATATACGATGGATGCGACGATGGACAGGCAGGGGGGGGTGGGAAGGGAGTGGAGGGGGGGAGAGTTGCGGGGCTGGTGGGGTTTGTATTTGGCATGACCGAATGCTATGTATATGTATTTGAATCCGAATGTTACTGTCATAATAATTATGCTTATTTTTAATCGGATCGAACGTCAGTACTGTTGACTTTTTTTCGTGCTTGGTCCATGTAGTTGCGAGCAAGGGTGGCGTGCAAGTTCACCCAACAGAAGGCCAGCCGTTTCTTCACGTCAACACGAGGAAATGCGATCCTAGATTTGGCCAATGAAACAATACCCGGTACCTACAAGAGCCCATGGTATCTATTGTGGTTGGAGGGCGTCGACCGGAAGTCACTACTACTGCACGCACTGCGCTACTGCGCGCAATGGTTATTTTACGTTCCTCGATCGTTACGATTCCTATCCTGTGTGAAAAACGGTAGACGCTACACTCGTAGTGACTTTCGCGTCAAGACTTTTATCCTGGATATTATTCTTCAGCAGAACAAACACGTCGGACAGATCAGACCCCTATTCTCGTGATCTATGTCTTTCAGGGCGGATAGATAGATCCGTCGTGGACAATGTCTGCATGATGGCCTATATATAGATCACGTTGTTGCCGGGGTGAGAGCCGGGTAATCTGTGAATGATCTAGCGCATGTTTCCTGTGTTGGATAGCTCACACGTGCTACGATAGATAGAGGTAGCACTTTTCGACAATTTGGTTTCTGAATCACGGGACTCCTTAACCCAAAATCGTCGGAATATCATATATATTTTTTGCAATATTTGAATATTTTCTATACCTAGGCCATGGGTTTGGTCATCGGGTTGCACTTTCAGTTTTTACTAAAGATAAGTTTTTGGGTGAGGTATGACGCTCCTCATGTGAGGAGCCTCAGAAAAAAAAAATGGAGTACCTTTACCGTAGCGTGTGTAAGGTACTACCCAGACCCTACAACATATCATATCATAACGACATACTGGTATATGGGATGTAGATGATCTACATCCGTGATGGTTCGGACACCAAACGTTTTTTTTGTTTTTTACTATCATTTTTACTTTCCAGCTTCTGGACATGCCGTGGCTACAGGTGGTGTCGTCCCTTCTCCCCCCCCCCGGTACGTGCCTTCATTTTTATCGCGCAGAGGGTTTCAGCATTCCCAACGCTCGTCGATTTTCATCGAAGTTTGCTAACTCTCGGCTCTCACGCTTTCCGCAAGTCAGTTTTTTGCGAAAAAGTCCCTACGAGTACGGGTATGCACTCGGGGGGGGCTCGAACCTGCGAAACTGACCTTAGTGGTTTCGAGGTTAACCCACTAGACCACCAGGGACGAGCCTATCTGGTGATGGTCCTCCTATTTTAATCCTTAGAAATGTACGCCCGTTTTTCATAGTGCAAACCGTTTGGAAATACTGTACCTTGCATGCCCGTACGGGGTAGAGGTGCACTGTCTTGTGGACCATTCTTTTTCCGGAGCTCCTCACGGGAGGAGCTCTGTCCAGTTCCTCACTTGAGGAGCTCTGTCCTGCTCCTCAAAACTGATGTGAGGAAAAATAATAGTACTTTCTTTTTTTTTATTTTTTCTTCTTTGCTCATCCTATCTATTATCTTCGCCCTTTTTCTTTCTCCTTCTCCCTCCCTGGTCGTAACTCAGATCCGGGGTCACTTACCAGGCTCTTCTCCCCCCTCCCCACTACGGTACACGCGCCTTCATTTTTGTCGCAAGAAGAATTCCAGCACTTTCTTCCCTTCGTCGACACGCTGTGAAGCGCTCTCGGCGTTGTACCCGATGAATAATCAGATGAACTCGGTATACAGCAGCAGTGCAAACTATTGCAAAAAAAAAAGAATCAATTCAGCAACCGTCTCAGGCGAAGAGTGCTATTAATACCTCCATCGCAGCACGCGTCACCTATTTTACGGGGGAACATAGTAATCGGGACCAAATATAGTTAGTGAAAACGGGTGAATATATGGGTTTTTGTGTATATCGTGGGTTCTGATTACTACATTTTGGTCCTCCGAAGTAGGGTAGGAGGATAGTTTTTGCAGTTCTTGAACCTTTTTTTTTGTGTTTGTGTAATGCACGGGCAATTGCGTGGGAACGTTTCTGTCCATTGACGTGTTTCCCCGCCCCCTTTTTGTCTGTACGTACGTAGACCAGAACGTTTTACAATATACTTCGAAGTACGCGTTTAAAATGTAAAGCTGTGAACGATTGATGATTTGTGTGATTCAGCTCCCGTGGAATCGGAACGTTCCAAAAAACGGACGATGGCGGGTAGACTGGTCTACTGCTACGAGCAGTGGCTTATTTCGTCGAAAAGCTGCCTCGCATATTTTACGTTGTAGCTTGTGACGCTTTTTTTATGAAAGGCGTCTGCCTTCTGTTCCTTTACCCCAGACGCTCGCTACGATATAGAGGTAGCACTCTCTGGCAAAAATATTTTGTGAATGGCGGGGCTCCTTAGCCCAAAATCTCGAGAATGTCATGCTTGTTTTGCAAAAAAACGAAATGGGATTTGTTTTGTACACCTAGGCCATGGGATTTTCTTGTCGGGTTGTGCTTTATTTTTTTCTCAATACATATCGGTTTTTCGTCGGGGTAAAGAGGTCCTGAAGTGAGGAGATGAAGATAAAAAATAGTGCTCCTCAATCGTGGTTTAAGATTACAACTGCGCCGCAGTTTTTTGGGACAAAACTCGTTGGAATTAGTGTTTCGATTTTTCTTCCGACACATTCTACGATAATAGGTGAATGATATCATTGTTTTTTCTGAGTCTCATCACTTGAGAGGAGTTCTGTGCTTCACCCACACACTAATTTTCGGTGAAGTAAAAAAGCGCAACCAGATGAACAAAACCCATGGCCTAGGTATATATACAAAAACATCAGATTCCCAACAAGAACGACATCCCGACGATTTTGGGTTAAGGAGCCCCGTCATTGTCATTCAGAAACAAAAAACGCCGAAAAGTGCTACCTCTATCATAGCACTCGTCTGTTTTGAAAATGTTAATTATGCCGCATAGGAGTCCGCTAAGTTTGGGCGCGTCGAGGCCTGTTTATGCCCTACCTGGTAATACGTTAGGTTTAGTGTAGGGAGGCGGTCAGTGGTGAAACCGCCGCCTCATAGTATTCTAGTTTTAATGTAGGGAGGCGGTCAGTCAAATCGGTCAGAGCGTGCGTGGTCTCCGCGTAGTAAGAGCATGTTTTTTACCCTGATCGTGTTGACCCTGTTTTTTTTTTGTTTTTTTTGCGGTTTCAACCCAAGAAGCCTAATTTTGTAGTCGGTTTGTCCGCACAGCAGTGTGCACGAAAGTGTGGATGCGGGCAGCAGCTGCTGCATCATGAATCACAATATAGAACAATCTTAGTTTCAGTGTTGACCCTGTTAGCACTATTAATAGAACGCTACAGGGCCCATGAAATGGGCCGAAACTTTTTGTGGTATTACTTAGTTTTAAAGGCATGCTCTTTGAGAGGACTTTGAATGCCCCGTTTTCCACGCCAAGGCTTTGAAGAGTGATGTACTGTCTGCTGCGGTGGGCCCAAAGAGTCCGGGCTCTTTTGACATGGTCGCAGTTGGTTATATTTTTGCGGTTTCCCAGTGGGTGCTAAGAGGATACAGTTGTATTTAACCTACCGTAACCGAGAACGGTGCCGTTGGTCGTGGGACACCTAATGTCGGGCCAGGCGCCCCCATGTACCCCCCCGCGCAATCACCAAGCCCCGTGATATCACCGATTGCCTGTGTTGCACCTCGTATGTAACCGACCTTGTGCCTGCGAAGGTGCCAGGAGGTCGTGGTTTCCACTTTTGATCGACCGCCCTCCTAAACTATAATATTAATAGAGTATTAAGGCCAAAAGAGGCCTTGACGCACCAAATTGCCCTGTCCTCGGGTATGAACTGGTATCACAACTAATATTTTATTCCCTCCATGTATTTTAATGTTGCCATCCTTTGCGCCGCAAATATGCATGCAACTGCTACACTCTTGTGAGAACGAACACACGGGCGCGGGTTATAACCCATTTTAACTATTACGGGGGAACGTAGTAATCGGGACCAAATGTGGTTATTACGGGGGAACATAGTAAATCAGGACCAAATATGGTTACTAAAAACAGTGGAATATATAGTTTTTTGTGTGTATCGTAGGTCCTGATTACTATGGCCCTCCGTAAATAGTAAAAATAGTGGAATATGTAAGTTTTTGTGTATATCGTGGGTCCTGATTGCGATTGTCCTCCGTAATACCGCAAACGTTACCCAACGCTATTGGGAAGTAGACGCATACTACGGTATCGATGCAGCATTATTTTTCTGAGGCTCCTTACTTTTTGAGCTCTGTCCTCCTCCCCAAAATTGATTTGGGGAAAACATAAGTACTACCCGACGAACAATAAACAAAGCGACCTAGGTATGCAATGAAAATTATTGCAAAAAAACGAATGAAATTCCGACGATTTTGGGTTATAAGGAGCCCCGTCATTGTCATTTCAGAAACAAAAACATTACTCAACCAAGAAGTGCTACCGCTCTCGTGGCATGTGTCAGTATTGGGTGCTCCAAAACGTGGATGCATTTCTTGAGGGGGGTTACATAAAACGTGTCTGCACATGAAAGCATTTTGTGCCACAGCTGCGGTACAGAACGTACGAGCCTGTTTCTTCGTCGGGCGAGGCTATCACGTGCTATGGGAGGTTGGCGTCCCCGATGGTCTAGTGGGTTAAATTAACCTCGTCACCACTAAGGTCAATGTCCCGGGTTCGAGCCGCCCCCGAGTGCATGCATACTCGTACTAGTAGGGACTTTTTTCTTGTGCTAAAAATTGACTTGCGGAGAGGCGCGAGAGCGTGAGTTAGCAAAAAATTGGATGAAAATCGACGAGCGTTGGGAATGCTGAACCCTCTGCGCGATAAAAAATGAAGGCACGTACCGGGGGGGAG
>JAYJMJ010000375.1:2713733-2724461 GCA_036873875.1 Laminaria ephemera
CCAGAGCGACTGGAGCCTGTCCTGTGACCACGGACTTGATTATGAGAGTTAATGTGAGAACAACAACACCAACAACAGCTAAAAAAAACAAAAAAAACAATACCAGGTAGTAATCAGGACCAAATCGGGTAATAAACATACGAGAAATTCTGATTTTTGGTGACCATCGTGGGTTCTGAGTACTAAGGCCCCCCGCAGTATTATCAGTAACAGCGAAGCGAGTTCAACATACCAGTGGTAATGGGGCAAGATAACGGACTGCTAAAGTGGTAACCAAGCAGCGGTAACCGGACAGCGGTAACCGAACAGCGGCAACCGAACAGCGGTATTCAAACAGCGGTAATCAAATAGCGGCAACCAAACAGCGGTAATCAAACAGCGGTAACCAAGCAGGGGTACCCGAACAGCGGCAATCAAAGAGCGGTAATCAAACAGCAGTAACCAAAACAGCGGTAACCAAGAAGCGGTAACCGAACAGCAGTATAACCAAAACAGCGGTATAACCAAAAAGCGGCAACCAGACAGCGGGAACCAAAAAGCGGGGACGGCGAGGGACAGATATACCGGCTCGCAACAATATTTCCAACTTTACACCAGTTGAAATACACATGTAATATCTATTGGAAATCCCTCCGGCTGAGATGGAATGAAGAAGAAGAAGTCGGTGGTTGGGTGGGTCAAAATACTTGTCCACGAGCTCCACCGCTCTATGCATGGCATACTGTACAGCACGTAAGATAGCACGCCCCCTCGGGGCGAAATTCTAAACTAGTTTCTCGACAACGGGGAGAGTGCAAATGCCGAGCGATACGTCTACGGAAATATTTCTTGACAACGGGGAGAGTACAAAAATGCTCAGCGATGCGTCCATGGAAAAATATCGTCGATATGTTAAGATCTCGTCGATATCTTAAGATCTCGTCGATATCTTAAGATCTCGTCGATATCTTAAGATCTCGTCGATATCTTACCAAATCCACGATTTTCGTTTGTGTGTGTGGGTGCCCCCCTACCTAGTTGTGGAGAAAATCGCCTCGGGATTTGGTCTCAGGAAGTGTGTTGCCTTTTTCTTTCTTCGTGCTATACGGTATACGGTAGCCAGACCGGTATCTATCACGCGCACTCATATCTTGGTCATATAGCACTATCCACTACTCTATCCACTAGACCACTCAAGTCACAATAATGACTAAGTGGTCTATTAATAGTGGATAGTGCTATATAACCAACAAATGAAATACTTTCGAGTTCATCGAATTTCTGCGGCTTCTAAGCATTGATCTCCGGGGACGATAGCAGCACGGGTGGATGGGGTGACATATAGAGCGAGCTAAAAAAATTACACGGACGGATATGATGATCACGCCTTCACTTCAAGACTGAGACTGACTGTGATGATCGTACATACATACCTCCCCCTCCCACAGCGTCTTTCCGGCCTGCTTTCGTTCGTCCTTGAGGCAGCTCCCTCTCGCGAGCTCCGCCTGCCGCGAAAAGCAAGCGTTCACCCAATCGCAAAGGTGTTGATATGCCTCGCACAGGAGCTTTTTATGGAAAACTTCTTGCTTAGGACGAAAATTTGATACTTTTAAAAACCGAAAGTGGTTATTCGAGAAGCCATGTTACGATAAGGGTGCACGTCATTTTTGCGGGGCTCTTCACTTGAGGAGCTCTCTATATCTCACCCCAAAACGGACTTTCGAGCTTTGAGAAACAAATCTTGCTTCACCCGATGGAAAAATCCCACGGCCTAGCATATTTAACGACTACAGAGTCAGTACTACTATCGAAAAATACCAATGGGGATTCCGACGATATTGGATAGCTCCTCAGTTGACGAGCTCCGTCAATCATACCAGGCAGGTACCTGGTAGCATTTTGGACAAAAAGTGCTACCCCTATCGTAGTACGCGTCACAGTACAGATACTACAGATACTACAGATACTACAGATAGTACAGATAGTACAGATAGTACAGATAGTACAGAGAGTACAGAGAGTACAGACAGCGCATAGAGTACAGATAGTACAGATAGTACACATAGTGCATATAGTACAGATAGTACAGATACTACAGATACTACAGATACTACAGATAATACAGATAGTACAGATAGTACAGATAGTACAGAGAGTACAGACAGCACACAAAAGTACAGATAGTACAGATAGTACACATAGTACATATAGTACAGATAGTACAGATAGTACAGAGAGTACAGATAGTACAAATAGTACAAATAGTACAGATAGTACACATAGTACATGTAGTACAGATAGTACAGATAGTACAGATAGTACAGGTAGTACAGGTAGTACAGATAGTACAGATAGTACAGATAGATGCCGACGTCGGGCCGAGCGAACAACACATACACTTCCTACAAACCCTACTACGCTACAGTATTCGTGACAATAATAATATATTAACATTAGTCTAGACTAGCATCAAGAAGTGATGCTGACGCTGAACACCACCACCACGACTGGCCCTAATTGCAGAGGGGATTAGGGTTACAGGTCTGGGGTCGGGTTAGACCGGGCCGACGTACAATATTGAAATTAACTAGGGGTTTTCTCGGGTCGGGTCGCTCTTCACGGGTCGGGTCGGGACTCGACCCGACCCGACCCGCGAGATTTGAAGACATCCTGACCCAACCCGACCCGATACGTGAAATTTCGAACACCTCCTGACCCGACCCGGCTCGACCTGCTAGATTTAGAAAACCTCCTGACAAGCGGGTCCGGTCGGGTCGGGTCAGGGTGACACTACCCGACCCGTGGGATTTGAAAACCTCCTGACCCGACTCGATCCGACCCGTGAGAATTCGAACACCTCCCGATCCGACCCGACTCTCGACCCGCTAGGTTTTGAAAATCTTCTGACCCACAAAAACCCCTGGAGTTAACCACGAACGACATGCAGGAAGTTTTTTGCCGGGCCGTCCTAAAATTAGGGGGAGCCTAACACCATCACCACCACCACCATCACCACCACCACCACCGCCACCACCACCACCGTGTGATGTATTTCATGACCGTCTTGGTTTACTACGTTGCTCGCAAAGTGTTCCATTCTAGGCTGTGCAAAAGAAGAGACAAGATAACACAAGAACGTGGCGTGTCGTCTTCTCTTTCTGGCGCCTGCTGGTGCTCCTAGTACTAGCTAGTCCTACTAGTGCGTGGCAAGGGGAGGCCCCGGAGACCATGTACATGCTGACGAGATTGATTGGGTGTGTTATGGAACTCCAAAATCATGTACAAAGTATTTTGTTGGGTGTATAGCACCACTACAGCATCCACTTGACCACATAGTCGCGTGACAAGAAGCAGCCCAGCCCAACAGGTAGAGGCTTCTAACTAACAGCTTGCTCGTTTATCCTGTCTATCTACTGAAATGACTTTTGGCGTGTGATCACCTCGGCTTCTGAAATGTCAGCAATCCTTCCCAGAGCGTTCGCCATGTCGCACCACGCTTCAGAGAGAACAGCAAACGTCCCCTGCTCAAATCAACAATCAATCAATCAAGCAGTACACGCAACATGTGGTTTATTTTTTAGCTGTCGCTATGATAGAAACTCGCGTAGCAGGATATTTGTAAACGTCGTCAACTTCTGTTAGTTCATTGCACGAGATAGGTTAGCAGTCGCTAAGAACTCGGGTAGCAGGACATTGTTAACTGCGGTCAACATGTGTGCGTTCATTGGAGAAATTTGGATAATAAATCGTAGATCTCGGTCGGCGATCGGTCGCAGAATTGCGGTCGAGGACATTGTTAACTGCGGTCAACATGTGTGCGTTCATTGGAGAAATCTGGATAATAAATCGTAGATCTCGGTCGGCGGTCGGTCGCAGAATTATTTGCGGTCGATGTACGAGCCCAGTTTCGGTCAGCTCAAAAGCTCAAAAGGGGTTCCTATTTTGTATTTTGAGACGCGTGCTACGATAGAGGTAGCACTTTTTTGTTTTTGTTTTTGTTTTTGAATGACAATGACGGGGCTCCTTAACCCAAAATCGTCGGGATGTCATTCTTGTTTTGCTACATGAATTGTTCGTATACCTAGGACATGAGCTTGGTCGTCGGGTTGCACTACTTTCAGTTCACTCAAAATCCGTTTGTGGGTGAAGTACAGAGCTCCTCAGGTGATAAGCCTCAGAAACAAACGGGCGCACCTCTATCGTAGCGTGTGTCTTGAGCGCGGTGGAAATTAGAAACTCGCAGTCGCTCGTAACAATGTCACGTATCGTATATCCGTATCACACATATTATACGAGTACGCGTATTCGAAGGCTTGAGATAAAGCGACAGAGCACATTAGACTACGCATTTCGTATCTTTGTCCGCTACTTGTAGCTGGTGGTGCGCTGAGGGTACAACTCAGTACAAGGCAAGGGCAGTCAGTATGGCATGGCAAGCTGCAAGCACAGGCGGGTACTCGCAATAACCAAAAGGGTGCCTTGCAGCAATTCAATGATTCTGGCTTGTCAAGTACCCTGTTGCTCGTAGAGAAGTGCTGCATCCACCCGTGTGTTTTATCTTTCACAATATCATACCAGGTACCAGGTATCTGGTACCTCTGTGCGGTACGTACGATATGTGCGGGCGTTTTTCACGGTAATTTTGTTTTGCTGATCTTGATATTACTCCGCATCATGTATACCCTCTGGTATACTGCTGTTTGTACCCAGTGCCAGCTGTCAACCAGCCGTGGGTTCGCTCAAAAAGTTGTTCGACGCCCTGGTATATCATCATCATTGCCCCCCCCCGCGTGTGCTACATTCATATATTCTTCGTGAAATGCACGTAGAGGAGGTCGATGACTCCCCTCTCCCCTCCCTGCCGATTGTTGAAGTGTCGATTTCGGTCACAGCACGCCTGGTACGTACGAGTAGGGACGTCGTCGCGCAGAGCTGTACCGCGTGCTTCCGGTAAATAACCAACAACAACAAACCGATGTCTATGATGTCGATCAACTCATCGATCATGCCGTGGATCCTCATACAACAGCTCGCGCACATTTACAACACATCATGAGAGCAACATGTCATGTTCATAATTCATTTTATAAAAAATACTTCAAATACGTCAGCTGTGAGTTCTACCAATTGAATGGTCGATACTCAATCATAATTAATTTGTTCATCACGACATAGTACCTGGTACATGATAGCAGGATGATGAGTATATATACGAACCTCGAAAATATCTACAGAGTACGAGTACGAGGTTATCTCTCTCTCCTCTTCTCACCAAAGCCCGAATGCTGCCCCGAAGATCGATTTTGAGCTTGGCAGATAACGCTTCCATGCCATCCTCCTTTTTCGACTGGTATGAGCTCGGGCGTCTCGCCATGGTCTTGCCCTCCTTCTCCCCTTCTCCAAGTCTGTAGATTCTCTTCGTGCTGACTTTAACCTCCGAGGAGCTTTCTGCTGTCGTTATGTTGGTGCTGCTGCTGCTCCGAAGCTTCAACCACTACTAGCTAGCGTCTACCCACAATACAGGAAACACAACTGCTAGACACAGTTGTTACAGCTGTAGTAGTGCCGCGCTCAATATGTATGCGCACGGCAAGGTGGTTAGACTTAGTGAGAAGATCTCGTTCAAAAATAGTAATCCGATATCCCTGTCGTCGAACAAAAACGGATCTAATAAAAACGGATTCAACTGCTACGACACCCACTAGGTTCTACCATACGTCCTACAGCCGTTTTGGTAAGCTTTGTGCGGAGGGCGAAAACAAGAACTGTTGGTGGTTGTTTCTGCTGCTTCCCCTGCTGTTGCTGCTATCGCTGCTGCTGCTGCTGCTGCTATCGCTACTGCTGCTGCTGCTGCTCCCTTCCTAGCTACGAGACCGGCGTGTTGTCGTCATCATTCCCGGCAAGGAGCCGTTACAAGGGTTTCCACAAAAGCGGCGTTTTTACTATGAAAATTTGGGACCTTTTTTTTTTTTTACGTATATATATATTTTTGTTTCGCCGCCGATTTTGCTGGCTTGCTTCTACTCTGTGGAATGAGGTGTAGGGACATGCTGCAGGCAGAACCAAACTTATTGCGATCTCTGTTTTTGACAAGTGATTAACCGGAGCAAAGCAGGAGGTCCGAAGGGCAAAACGTAAGAGCGGAGAGCTACCTCGACAGGGCAAGGGGTGTTCGTGGCTCGGCCGAAGTAGGGGACTCTCAACAGCTTTCCCCGCGGGCCCGCCGCCAGTGTGTGCATATACCCTGGTTTTATATCGTGACATCATAGCTCTTGGGGTCCTACTCCCAGTCTCCCAAGCAGGCTGCACGGCTGGCTGCACGAGAGCGGTGGCTTGTCTCTGCGAGCAGACGAACAGGCAACCCCTGCGTGCGTCTAGGCTGGAGAGGGCGACGTCAGTGAGTGGAGAGGGAGAGGGTGGGGAGAGGTGCGGGGTAGGGGTAACTTCGCCGGCTAGTCGTTGTCCCGTCTCGCCGTGCCGTGGAGGGGAAATAAATAGGATAGGGGGAAGGAGAGAAAACTCGAAAATACGAACGATTCGACCACCATCATTATTGAGGGACTTGGAGCAGCAACCTCTCGCAGAGGGAGGGAGGAGAAGGGGCACGCTTGCCCCCCTGAGTGGTCCCTGCTGCCACCATGGTGTTCGTGTACGGGTCCCTGCACAAGAAATGCCTCGTCTTGTGGAAAGAGCGGTACTTCGTACTCAAGGTGAGGGCATCCCACTGCGTGCTGTGCTGTGCCTCTCCTACGCGTATGATTGGTACCGTACTGTACCTGGTACACTTGGTGGTTTGCTGTTTTTTTTATCACTTTTTCTGTGAACCGAGGTCGTCAGTAGGGTCATCCCATCGTATCCAGCACGTTGGCACTACAAGTACCAGAATAACTATATGCTTCGAACCACTACGTACACCACTCTATTCATACTCATCTTCATAACCTAACGTAGTTTGTCGGCCATGAAGCATGGCCGCGTGTTACGTCGACACTGCTTCTGCACTTCGCTTCGCCCCAGCTCGCCTTTAGAGCTGGCCGGACGGGCTACAGTCTCAGCCCATGCTGTATTATGTCCGTGCGGTGCGGGTTTGGGCCGCTGCTGCTGTGCTACGCATAGAGCAGGGCGGGGCCTAGTCCAACGAGCCTCAGCATGTAGAGTGAGCGCAGCAGCAGCAGTGTCGTAATATTAATGCAGCAGCAGCAGTGTCGTAATATTGATAGTCTTTTCCAACATCCTGTTGCTGCATACCATTATGATACCTACCTGGCCCCAGGGAGGCTATTTCAGGACGGCTTGTGATAAGTGATGCATTCGTACGACTCCATTTTACACCAGTTTTCATTTGGTGTTGGTGTCAATATCACATACCCTGGTCTGGTATAAGGGCCCACATATAATAGCAAGTACCTGGTATCACACAGTAACATCGTGGTGGCTCTATGATATGATGATGCCGGAATGGAATGTGCGTTATTGATAGGGTCTTCTAGGCTCCAAGCTCTACACCGCCGTGCCGCAGTTCTGGCATGCAGTGCCATGCCACCCCCCGTCTCCTCCTCCCTCGCTCCCCTTTCCAAATGCTCAAGCATTCGAGAGAACGCATGAGTACGGGGGGGGATGGAATTACTTGCCCCCGCACACCCACTATTACACCCCTCCCACCCTCCGGCTACGTACCATACCGTATACCTGGGCAATTCATACGAGGCAATACTTACCACAGCAGTAACCCACAGCCCACCCCACTATACACCCCACCCAGCCCGCTACTACCTGCTACCCTGCTACCGTCCGTATATCAGGGTAACTCATACCGGGCAATACTTGAGGCAATAATCCACTCAATGCCGACCCCACTACTTGTTGTTGTTGTTGTTCTCACGTTAACTCTCATAATCAAGTCCGTGGTCACAGGACAGGCTCCAGTCGCTCTGGAGTGCAAAGAGTATCCCAGGAAAAAACTACTACACCCCGCCTACGTGCCTGCGCACTACTCGTACGGTATACCAGTACGGTAACTCGCACCAGGCATTACTTACCGCAGTACCCCACTCAATGCGCACCCCACCACTACACCCCCCAGCCCCTGCTACCATATACCAACGTAACTCATCCCTGGCAATGCTTACGGGAGTACCGATCAACATCCACCCCACTAGCACACCACACTCAGCCCCTGCCTACGTACTCGTACCGTATACCGTGGTAAAACTCATATCAGGCAATATTTAACCCACCCAGCCCCTGCCACCGTATTCGAGGCTAACTCATACCAGGCAAAGCTTACAGCAGCAATGTGTGTGTTCTGTTCACATTGACAGTATCTCAGCCAATGCCCACCCCGCCCACGCGAACGAACTGAAGACGGTCGCTGCTAGCAGTTGTATTGCCATGGCGGTCATTAACGTTTGTGTGTTATCCTATCGAACTATGTACCACGTGCACCAGTCGTACACGTTGCTGCTGTACGAGTATATAGCTTCTCCGTCCTTGCGTCGTTGGTCTGGTCCTACGCAGCACGGTCGCACCCATCGTCAAGACAAATAATATCAATGATGCCATATTCACACAGGTACGCAAGAGTTCGTCGTCGTGATTGTTTCTCTACTGGTTAAATCAAACCACTCCTTGTACTATTAATAGACTTCGCAGTCTACAAATTCGAGTAGTAAAACGAAATCGACCTCGACAGACGATGGGCGAGCCAAACAATCGACATGTATTATTAGACTCGGCACTTTTACGAGAAACAGAGATGGTTTCTTTCCTGTCTTCCTTCTATTATATTATACCTGTGGTACGTGTTTGTCCAGTAGCCTTTGCCGCACATTCCCCTATTTCCATACTTTTTTCCCAGGCAATTATCCAACGTAGTCTATCTGTCTGCGAGAAATTGGGTAGCGTTCCCTATGGCGAAGAGGTCTACTCGAGAGCTGTAGGATGTTTTTTGTGGCAATTTCTGTCCATTGTCCCAATTGTCGTACTTGTCTTCTTGGTGCCTCCTCGGTGCCTCCTCGTACTGACTTTCATGGTATCTTTTATGACAATTTGTGTCCACTATCTTGGTGCCTCCTCGTACTGACTGTACAGAGCCAGCAATAATATCAGGTACCTCGTAAGTACGAAGTGCATGGCCTGGGTTGTTCGCCCTTTGATAGAGCTTTTGCGACTTGGGAAAGCCCGACGGGGCCTCTTGTACGTTCTACGACGGTAGCGTTATACTCCGATTATGTTGTTGTCCATAACCTAGTCTGTGGACACAGGACAGGCTCCAATACGGGCCCGGTATGGAATGACTCATGGTGTCACGGCTGCTTGCTTCGTCACCAACTCACAAGTAAAAAAGGTGCAAAGGTTGACACTACAAGTATACCCGGTATTTGATATTCACAGGATGTTTGCATACGTATCTGTTTTCTGTATTGTAGTTTGTGACCACAGAGCTTGTCTCTCACAAGGATGAGGCTTCGGCACGGACACTGACTGGTTGTGCTGGATGTATCAGATGAGTGGAAATAACAGTTTATCGCGAAGAACACACACATTTCCTTCCCATCTTCTCTATGATAGCCCTTCACTCTAGACTCTAGATATTAATACCTATAGTGTAGACATCAGGCGCTTGCTGTTGCTTCGTACGAGTACGCCTGTCCTCGTAGTCTGCGATATGCATGGAGACTCGTGTATCATGTTATACTATGATATGAGTACGGACGGTAGTAGACTGGTCAGACGAAAAATGAAAATTGATGTGTTGTGGTCGATGTTATTAATAGTCATGACGATGACGTGATGACAAAACGAAACGAACCCAGTTTTTTTATTTACCCTCTTACGCGTTTGCGTCATGCTTTTGCATCGTAAGTCAAGTGCCCTCTTGTCTGTCTATTACAAGTCTAGTTCTATTAATAGTCGAGGAGTAGAGCAGTTACGAGAAGCTTTTCGTCCCTATCGGTATAATACCAGGCAGCAACAGATCCCTTGACCCGCATTACGTTGATATCTCCTCCTACGTACGTAAAAGGTATTTGTATTCGCATCAGGAGTCTGCGTACACCTACAGCGGCAGTACAACAGCGTTCAGTTTGTATTATACGTCTCCGTCTCCTGAATCGGGTATATACGAGAGACATCATACTACCTGGTACGAGGTTACGAGTTGCTTGGTTTAACTTCGTATGAAAAGCCTTCAGTGGGTTTGCATTTTTTGTACATCAATAGTGACGCGGATGGATCAGTGCAGACAAGGAACAGCAGCAGCAGCAACAATAGCAGCAGCAGCAGCAAAATAATGGGCAGTCTGCTACCGTATGATACCGAGAGCAAGCTATACCGCTGCAGTAGTAAACAAACTGCAGCGGTACTACAAACAGATCTCACAGCTGTACGTAGTGTGTTTTTTATTTTTGATAAAAAACAGCACATCAGTCTACAGTACTGCACTACGACTGCTGTGTTTTGTAATACCCTGGTACGGATCTCAGCACCTCTGCCTTGCATGCCGCACTGAACTGGTGTGCAAATCGGCAATAGTATGCCGTCTTGTTGACAATGCAGTCAGTACGAGCTCTATGGTACGATCGATCGTATATTGTTACGTGCGGTATGTATGATATAATACAGCCGCCCCCTCACCGGTGATAAGACTACGTATATATAATTATGTGTCTCAATAGAAGTCAGATTTTGTCCCCCTCTTAAGAAGTTTATAGTTTCCGTGCACAGTTTGACACTGCTGTTGACCCTGGT
>JAYJMJ010000375.1:2738108-2751864 GCA_036873875.1 Laminaria ephemera
CCACCACCAACCACCACACCACCACCCACACCACCACCACCACCACCACCACCACCACCACCACCACCACCACGACCACCACCACCACCACAACCACCACAACCACCACAACCACACCATCACCAACAACGTTCGATGTGTTTTTTCCTTACCGACGCCTGCAGCAGGTGCACGCCCTTCCTTTTCCCATCGAGCTCAAGCTTAACCTTTCTCCAGCGGGAAGCGAGCTTCTCGTCTATCGCGCCTCGCCTCAAGCAAGACTTGTTCTTGCATGGTCCGCCGCAATCCACGGCATTGAAGCAGTCTTGCTCATGCTCTGCAGCAAGTAGTCAGTGGGAAAACGTTGTTGTTGTTGTTGTTGTTATGGTGGTTCTACAGTAGTATCGTTGTTCGACCGATCGAGTTGTCGATTCCGCTTTGCAAGCTGTGTGATATGTCGGCCGCGTGCCTGCGTTACGGCTTCCCTGCAATATTCTAAAGCCGGAGGATGTGCCGTATGCGCAGGCTTGCGTCATCCATCATGTCACAACTTCCGACAGCAATTTGCTATCGAGCTTGAGTGCCGTCTCCCTCGATGGTAGAAAATAATCATTGTCTTGAATTTGATTTTATATGCAGTTAAGGCCCGCTATTAAGAAACGTCAATTTGACGCCGAGGCTCAATGCCTTATTCCATGTGCATACACCAGCTTTATTTCTTAAACTGCACTTTCTTGTTTCTCTGGGCCCTCGTCAATGGTTGCTTTCTTGAAGGGAATTTTCTGTTTTTTTTATGAGCTTCCGTCAACTTACGGCCGGCTGTGATGCCTCCAACCGCTGTACCCTCTGTAGTCGACAGGATGAGACAGGTCGGGAACAATAAAACGTTTCTGAAGGGGACACGGACGGAGTAAGAGCTTAAGAGCTTCCGCACAAAGGTAAAGGGGCCGACGATTTTCGGGATGGATCCCGTCGGAAGATGTTTGAAAACAAAACACGAAAAGCAACAGTCAGGAACCTCCACTCTGGGGGGAGATTGTAGTCCGCGTTCCTATTCCGGTCCGCGGTTCCGCAGCGACCTCGATTCTTAAATCTTTGTGGACGCCGATCGCTGATGTTTCTTATTTTCCTATTTCCTATTTTGCTTGCCAGTTTGAGCCTTATTTCTTTCACCGATGTTCTTCTTTTTCGTTAAGGGCCGAGACTCAATTTCTTACGAATATATTTCTTAATAGCGGGCCTTAACTGTACACACCTGAAAGTCATGGTATACACTTCCAGGCAAGAAGAAGCGCCATAATCCCGCTTATTCGAAGCAGTGCTGACTAAAGGGATTGCGACCCTCGGGTAAAGCTGAGGTATTTGAACTGCACCCACGTTTTTCAGGAGAATTGACTTGGAAACAATGTGGGATGCTTTAAACCACCCAAAAAGAGTTGACAGCCAAACGAACCCCATATTGTGTTTTTGTTTCAGGTACAGTAGAGGTCCCTCTAAAGTGCCGGTTGAGTAGTGCCGGTTGCCCGCTATAGTGCATGTGAAATCACTAGGCACAGATGGGAACAACCAGTAGTGGCAGTGTGCGGAGTAGTGCCGGTTGCCGCTATAGTGCTGGTTTTTTCCGGCTGGCACATACCGGCACTATAGAGGGACGACTACGGTACACCATAACCATTGAGCTAACAGTCAGCATACTATCCACTGAGCTATATAGCAATCAGCGCTGACCGCTAGCTCAGTGGTTGTGGTGCAGCTCTAAAAAAAAGGTTGGAGCAAGGGCAGCAGGTGTGGTGGAGTATAGTAGGTCGATGTTAAGCCTAAGGTAAATAACGCTGACTGCTTGCTCAGTGGTTATGGTGTATCTCCAACAAAACGGTTGAAGCAAGGGAAACAGGTATGGTGGAGAAGGTCGATGTTAAGCAGGAAGTTGTAGTTGTTGTTCATCGCCGAAACCATGTCCTTGGTCACAGGACAGGCTCCAGTCACTCTGGAGTGGAAGAATTCAGGGAAAACAAAAAAACAAACCAAAGGTGGTACACGTATCATAGCTGAATAAGTGACGCTGACTGCTTGCTCAGTGGTTGAGGTGTAGCTCTAACAAAATGGTTGGGTTAGGGTTAGGTGTGGCAGGTCGATGTTACGCCTGAAGCAAGTAACGCTGACAGCTGGCTCAGTGGTTGTGGTGTATCTCTAACAAAAAAGGTTGGAGCAAGGGCAGTAGGTGTGGTGGAGTAGGTCAATGTTAAGCTAGAAGTAGGTAACGAAGCGAGCTACAGTAACAACAACAGTAGAGTTGAACTTCGGAGTATCATTATAGCATCATAGACAGTAGATTTGTACTCCGAAGCATCAATATAATTTCGCTTCTTGAAAGTATCGATGTCCGCATTGCCGAAGAAGGAGGGGTAACGGTGGTTGGTATTCCGATTGGCACGGAGGAGACGTGCTAGAGCAATCAATGGGGGTAGTGAAGGATGGAGGCGCGGACCGCCTTACGCGATGCCTCGCTCACATGCCGGACAAGCAAGCGGCGACCCTCATCACCATCGAGTCCCTAGGGCAGCGGACAAGTTTCGTCGAAAGGGCTCTAGACACGGGGCTGTCCCTCGAAGCATGCCGAAGGGCAGACAACAGGGCGCAGTGGGCGTACGAGAAAATCCTTGAGCTTCCAGGGGCGGCGGAAGCACAGTCGTTTTTTCAGGAGGGGTGCCCGGATAATCGGCTGACATTGCAACCCCATCAGCAAGCCCAAGCTCGCCCTTCTACGGGGGCGGGAGGGTTAGGACTACCGTTGACGGAAGCTAGGCGAATGTCTGCCTCTATTGGGAGCAGGGTGAGGATCCTACCGGAGGTTCTGGCAGACCTCGCTGGCCCCATAGGAGACCGAGTGAGTTGGAGGCTCCCTGAATGAAGCATCGTCACCCAGCTGGGTAGAAGCTTGAGATAAATTCGTGACACATGGGGGGTCACGAAGGAAGCGATGGCAGGCATCGCTCCCGAATCCTGGCTGGATTGGGGTCAAGGAACCGAGGGGGGGCAGGCTCCTAGGCCCCCCAAGGCCGACATGCTGGCAGCGCATGACGCGGTCACGACGGACTCGCGGAAAGCCCAACAGAAGTTGGGCAAGCTGGTCAACCAGAGCCGCCATGACGCACACACAGCTTCTCTGGACCAGCTACCGGAGACTGCACGCCCGCCGGAACCGGACGACCCGCTAGGGGGGAGGGAGACCAAGGCCTTTGCCAAGGCTCGCTACAGGATTCTGCAAGGGGCAGGAGCCATTGCATGTCTTCGTGCGCGACCAACGGATTCGCTACGGGTCATACCCGCCGCAAAGTTCTTCGGCCTTGGAAAGAGGCTTGTGGGGATCGAGGAGCACGTAGCGATGAGATGCTCCTGCTGTGATGCAGTGGACATGGACACGCGGCACGCACGCATCTGGCCCCGAGCAGGAGCGCAGGTGAATCAGCACCAGTCGCTTCTCCACGCGATCTCCCGCACGCTTAAGCGACTTGGGATTCCCCACCAAGTTGAAAGTGGGGAACCCTTTCTGGCGGATCGGAACCTAAGGATGGATATTGCCGTCAGGAGAGGAGGTCTTCGGGACGCTCCCAAAAGAGAATATCAGGACAAGTCCATCCTACTGGACGTCGCCCATGCAGACTCGCAAGCGCAGGTACACCTGCGAGGAGACAGCGCTAACCACGATGGATCAGCTGCCTCTACCTCCGAGGCGCGCAAGCGCCAACACTCGCTCGTCCGGAATATGTGTCCTTCGACGAACGGAGTCACAAACTTACCTCTTTCTTCGCGGTGGAAACCTTTTGGTGCCTCGGGGTAGAAGGTAGCGATTTCATCGACCAGTTGGCGGCAAGCGTGGTAGGGGGGCAGGATGGAGGGTCCATGGCGAGGAAGGGGGTGGTGAAAGAACGACTACTTCAAATCGTCTCGGTGACCACACAGGTCGCCATTTCGAGGAGGGTGCCCCGCTTCAAGCTTCAGCTGAGGGACCGGCAAGACGCGAGGAGGAGAAGGGGGGGGGGGGGATGACAGACCCACACCCATGATGTGAGGATGGAGCCTAGACGCGGCTTAGGGTTTAAGAGTAGAATATAAATGAGCATGTAATGAGAAGGAAGGTGGAGCCAGGGCAGCAGGGTGGATTTGAGCGATACTAAGCCGGAAGTAGGTACAGAAAGGAGGTAGAGTTTGTGCATAGGTTTCCAGTTTTAGGGGTTTCCCTTGGTTTTCTTCTACTTTCTAGGAATGTTTAGGAGTGATCGACATTGAAGCTATTAAAAATGCTGCACATTAGAGGATGGCAAACATAATAATACTCGTATGTATGATATCACAAAGACTGCGTAGCGGCACGAACGACATCATCACGCGGATCTACTTCTTCCCTTCCTTCCTGTTGGCTTCGTGCGAATCTACCCAGATTAATCCAAGGCCTTCCTGGGCACGCACCCGCGGTGTTGTCAGCCGGCACGCACACGCGGGCTTGTCAGCTGGGCGGGGCGCGGGGTGGGGCTGCGCCCTACCCCGCTCCCCGCCGCCCCGCCCGGCCCTATGCTGTTTGCCGATATGACGGATACTCTATCGATCTCGGCCTCGCCGCGTCTCAGCCGAAAACTTGAAAAATGTGACCTGCTGTGACGCGCGATTTAAAATACAAAGTTGCAGTATGCACCGGTATGAACACATGAAAAGTAACCAAGGGCCCATGGTCATGCACATTCTTCCTCGTCCACACCAATGCATGCGCTCGGGCCCCGCACTACTGCTGCTGTGCACCTCGCCACATAATCAGGAAAACAACCACACACACTCGCTCGGGCCCAATAGCTACTGATTTCGGTCGCGATAGATGGAAAAAGAGATAGCTGGACAGCTACAACAACCAGCGACTGTCGTCGTGACCACAGCAGAGACAAATAGACGGACGTAGCCCCTGATCTAGGTCGCGATAGATGTAGAGAGGGATAGCTGGACAGGTACGACAGCTAGCGGCTGTCGTCGTGACAGGAGCAGAGAAAAACAGACGGGAGGCGATATGTTGCACAACGTAACGGCAAGGGGCGCCCGACCAGACCGGTCTGTTGAAGTGCCGGTAGGCGTGAGAGAGCCCAATAAAAGAAGGCACATGAAGTATCGAACTCGCGAGCGATAGGGGACAGAATTAAAAAAATGCCGGTTGGACGCATAGGGCCAAATTTTATAAGTCAGATCAAATTGATGAGTGATTGGCGACAGAACCAGATTGTTTATGAACTTGGATTAAGCAGGGGAGGGGATGACCAACACAAAATGGAGTTAGACCTGAAAATAAAGTTGAAAAGTACAGGATTTGGGGATTGTGAATGAACTCCGCGACAGAGCCTAGAGATTAAAGTCGCTGGGAAAAAGGGTTACATGACGTGTGGTAAGGCGACAATAAGGCAAACGAACGCGTGTTGTGTGTCGTGTGTTGTATCGTCCGGTCTGTCGCAACTCGACCAGCGACGAGACAGGCGAGCAGTGTTATTAACTCGGCTTTTCACGGATCGGGTCCCTTCTCGCGGGTCGGGTCGGGTCAGGGTGACCCGACCTGACCTGACCTGACCTGACCCGTGAGATTTGAAAACCTCCTGACCGGGCCCGACCCGACCCGTGAGACCTCTTGACCCGACCCGACTCGAACCGCGACAGATTGGAAACCTCCTGTCCCGGCCCACTGGTCAGGTTATGATCCGAGAAAAGCCCTGGTTATTATCCCCTTTGGAACCTCAGACGGAAAAAATGTCGAAATGTACTATTATGCAAATATGACGATTGCAGCATCGGCTAGAGGAAGCAGCCCGAGAGGAAGCACCCCTAGGGGAAGCAGCCCTAGAGGAAGCAGCCCTAGAGGAAGCAGCCCTAGAGGAAGCAGCCCGAGAGGAAGCAGCCCTAGAGGAAGCCGCCCTAGAGGAAGCAGCCCTAGGGGAAGTAGCCCTAGAGGAAGCAGCCCTAGAGGAAGCAGCCCTAGAGGAAGCCGCCCTAGAGGAAGTAGCCCTAAAGGATTCAGCCTTAGAGGAAGCAGCCCTAGAGGAAGCAGTCCTAGAGGAAGCAGTCCTAGGGGAAGCAGTCCTAGGGGAAGCAGCCCTAGAGGAAGCAGGCCTAGAGGAAGCAGCCCCAGAGGAAGCAGCCCTAGGGGTAGCAGCCCTAGTGGAAGCAGCCCTAGAGGAAGCAGCTCTAGAGGAAGCAGTCCTAGGGGAAGTAGCCCTAGGGGAAGCAGCCCTAGGGGAAGCAGCCCTAGGGGAAGCAGCCCTAGGGGAAGCAGCCCTAGGGGAAGCAGCCCTAGAGGAAGCAACCCTAGAGGAAGCAGCCCTACGGGAAGCAGCCCTAGGGGAAGCAGCCCTAGGGGAAGCAGCCCTAGAGGAAGAAGCCCTAGAGGAAGCAGCCCTAGAGGAAGCAGCCCGGGCTGCTGCGGTAGGGAGGGTGTCTGAAGTGGAACGTCAGAAGCTGCACGGTACATGCGCAGCATGGTGATACTTGTGCTGCACGCACGCTTGGTTTTCGCACGTACACACAGTGGTGTTAGAGCGACGATACGACTACTGCATACGCGTATGGTACAGGACAGGACACCTACCTGGTACGTAATCCCTAGTAAGAAACAGCGTGATAAGAAAGCCAGGCTGAGATTTACAGGAAAATACGAAATTCGGGAGCCGTGATATTGAATTTAGTGTAGAACGCACCCTCTCCCATATGGGGTCGTAGTGTTCCTGTTTCTTATAATTATAGGTGTCTCGTACTGCTTGTATGCCGGGTTTACCGACTGACTGCTGTGTCGTAACTCGCAACACACACCATCCATCTCTGTCTACAGCATTAAAAACCACCCTCCCTTTCGGACACACCTTCCACCTCTGTCTACACCATGGGTACACATTACAAGTATTTGGCTTTTTTACGGCAGTACCCACGGCAAGCCGCGGCATCTTCCGCGGCATGCCATGGCGACCCGCGGCTTGCCGTGGCAACGGCTTGCCGCAAAAAACTAAAATAATGTATCATGAACGCTGTGACCGGCCGTCGGACCTTCTCGACTACCACTCCCCACTCCCCCAGTTGCCTCCAGTCGGCCCCGACTCGAACCATAGAAAAAATAAGACCTACTCGTACGGCTGTATGACACGTACTGCTGTTGTTGTAACTTTCGCATTCCTCAGGTCTCACCGTCGGTACTATGATAGCAGAGGGTAGAAGTAAAAGCCTCGTCCCAGCTACGAGGCTCGTCCATTGCTACTACTATGTAATGACTTCGAACCGTCGAGTCATAATCATATTCACGAAGCAAGGGGGGTCACAGGGTAGGCCAAGAGCTGCTATTAATAGTCTACGTAAACTAAATAATACCTGGTACCAGGTAGGATACTACTGCTGTACTACTACTGCTGTGTGATACGTACTGCTGTAACTCTTGTACTCCTCAGGTCTCACCGTCGGTACAAGTAAGCCTCGTCCCAGCTAGGCTCATCCACTTCGAGCCATCGAGTGATAAAAACGAAGCAAGGGAGGTTAGGCCAAAAAAGCTGCTAGTCTACGTAGACCACAGCAGTAGTAGTACACGCTTCTTGTTGTTCTTATCATCTCTCACCGTCGGTACTATAGTAGCAGAGGGTAGAGGTATCGCTGGTCCCTGCTAGGGTCGCCCACGAGGGTTGTACGAACCGGCGAGTGATGATGGCGTTTGCGAAGCAAGCAAGGTTAGTGTACGAGCGTACGACGTCGTATTTATACGTACGCACCTGGTACGGTTTTACGAGCGTCCTCGCATGTTCGTCGGTTGTCGTAGAAATTAAAAAAAAATTTAGAAAAAATTTAGAAAAAAAGTGACGGTTTCAAACAGGGTTTCCACAACAGTTCGCGAGGCGTTTTGGTTCCACGCCGGTCGTTTTTCTGTTTTTTGGCAGTCGGCAACCACCGTACCGGTATGCGCGTGTCATTTCCTACCGGGCATTTTTCGGGGTCGTCGTACACACACCGGACACAGACACTACAGAGGCTACTCCACGCTATCCACCCCAACCACCTGACGACGTATCATCAGCGCCCAAAAAGACACTTGGTTGGTGGGCGTTCTTGCCGTGCTGGACTGGACAGCTACCCCGTGCGAACTATACACGACGAGAGAGATTTTCCAGGTGTGTGTGTGTGTTTGCATGTCGAATCTGAACTCGTCGTGTTGCGACGAACCGCTTTCTCGTCGACCACAATTCGTCGAGATCAAAACATGATACGATCTGTTCTTAACGTACGCCAGCCCGACACCGCCACGGGTCAAACGTAGCCGCTGATAGCTGATGGCTGGTGGTGCTGCTCCAGCTCTTCTCGCACTTGCTTGTTGTGGTCGGGAACCTTCCTTGGTGTGTGGTGTTCGGTTTTGGCTTTGGCAGAGATCCGTTAAATATTCTCCGTAAATGTCGAGCTGTGAATTGTCTTATAACAGTTGCCGAGTGTGAGTTCGGCCGGTACGTGCTACTGCTGTAGTTGCCGAAGAGATACCGACTCGTCCTCGAGTGTGACACGGCACAAGTTCTTCTATCCTTGCTCCGCCTTAGCACCTTGGGTAGTAGTACCTGGTCTACTGCTGTAGCTTCGCTTACCATCGACGCCATACCAGTACGCTGGAAGCCATCATTGATTGATCGTCGGCCTCGCTTACAGCTGTGTGTATTCTTGTCCGACGGCGAAAAATCGCACACGTATTTGATACCAGGTCGTACGTCGTATAAAAGTTGAGTATCGACCATTCAATTGGTAGAACTCACAGCTGACGTATTTCGATTTGAAATATTTTTTATAAAATATATGCACGTGTACCCCTATGATACAACCGAAGCTCGACCAAGCATACCTGGTACTCGTATTTTACATCTCGTTTGCGCCTCGAGAGAGCTCGCTCGGAGATGACCTAGCGCCGTCGGCAAGACGGACTGGTCTAGCGCAAATATTGTTAGCTCTCAGCGTGCTGCTATAGCATCAGCGCTCTTAAGCCCGGTGCGCGTCGTCGGTGCCTTTCGATGTGTCATATTGATCGCGGACGCTAAAAAAAATGTTCCGTTTCACACCTCTCGGGCAGTGCATTGCATTTTAATAGTAAGAAGCACTCCATGCAGTATCATACCGAGACATAAACGATGTATACGCATGTTCCCCAAGGTTTGGTCTGTGTTAGTCCTGGATGCTACTCGTATACCAATGCAATAAAATACGATACGCATTGTCTGTCGTGTGCACCGACCGACATACGTACTCGTCTTGCACACCTTGAGTCATGCTATCGCGCTCGAAAGGGCTTACCCGTCGACCCTTCTTGACCGCGCTATCTAAACCAAGCTCCTTCTGCTGCCACATGTAAGTATAGGGCGATGGAAGAGATACTACTGCTTTACGGAGGGATACGTATTCAATTTCTATCGGAAAGGCATCCACGCTACGTACGTTATTGTTGGGAGGGCAAAAAAGTAGCAATTTATAATATCGCACGTAGGGTAAAACCTTGCACCATCATGCAAAGCACTGCTGTATTCCTCCTCGTACTCGTATCCTAGCACTATTACTGGTGTAGGCCGAGACCATTTGGGAATCGTGTCTATACGTACTGTCGACCCCGGTAGCATTCAGGGGAGTCACCGGCCTGTATCCTTCACGTGGGATGAATCTTGAAAAAACGCGACCGATGTACGACTCGTATCAACGGACTGCTTGCACAGTTGAGTATCGACCTATCGGGAAGAACTCACAAATCACGCCGTAGTTTTTACTTTTTACAAAAAGCTCCTTCTACGAAGCTTGGCTTGTACTGGTACGGCAGTATCGACGCCACCACGACTGAACCACCGTTTCCACCCATCCGCTACGAACGTTTTCAATTTTCCAATACGAAGTACTTCTTATGTGCTAACGCATGCATTCCATCCCGTCTGCTGTTGCCGTTGCTGTTGCTCCCTTGTCGCTGACTTTGACATTCACCAGAAACCACCTCTTCTCACTAGCCTCAGCTTTGTACAGCCCACGACACGGGGGCACAGACAGCCACCGCCGCCGCCGCCGAGGGACGGGCCGAGACGGAGCGGAGGGACGGGGGGAAACACAATGGCAGACCGAACGCACCTCCACCGCGCAGCCCAGCGAGGCGACATCGGCGCCGTCCGAGCTCTCGTCCAAGCGGTAGATGTCAACGTCAGGGGCGGCTGGCGCGTCGAGTCTCCCTTACACGCAGCCTCTCGCGCGGGCAGGCCAGACGTAATCCAGTGCCTGGTAGAAGCCGGCGCGCAAACCGAAGTCCGGGACAGGAACAACGACACCCCGCTGCTGCTCGCGGCGTGGCTGGGACATGCGGCAGCCATCGCAAAGCTCCTCTCTACGGGTGCACAAGTAGATGCGGATGGGATCCCCCGCAGTGCGCTGCACTGCGCTTGCATGCAAGGCCACGCTAGCTGCGTGGCCGAGCTACTCCGAGGGGGGGCGGACGAGCACTCCGTCGATGAAGACGGAAACACGCCTTCCCAGGTGATCGGAACCATGACCGAACCTGCGGATGAGCAAAGCGAGAACATTGTCGCCATCCACGAGATGCTTCGCTGCGCCCCCGCCGATAGGGTATGGCGACGCCGGGGCTGGCTGGCCGTGTTGCGAGCGCGGGACTGTGCCGCGGTGAGATTGCTCCCGCCCCCACCACCCCCCATCGCGGTTGTTACCCGAGGTGCTGCGAGACGCAACGCGGGGTTTACTGTCGTCAGGCCCCACGTTGGGCCCGCGGCGACTTTTGAAGTGGAAAAAAAAAATACGGAGGAGCCGAAAAAAGTTGTCGGTACGAGAGGGAACCAGGGAGATCGGGAGGGGGAGAGGAGGGGCTTGAAGGGGTCGGCGGGGGGGGGCGGTGGTGGTGTTCGAGGGGGGGGTAGGAAGGAGTTGTCGCGAAAGGGAGGCGCGAAGAGGAGCAAGAGGAAGGATGCGGAGGGGGCTGCGAGCGACCGTGAAGAGATGGATCGACAGGGTCTGAGGAATGTTGTGGCGCGGTTGATTGGCCTTGGGGAGGAAGGCGCGTTTCGTTCCGTGCTTAGCTTTCTATAGCTCGTGATGGGGGTGGTGGTTAGCTTTTTTTTAGCTGGTGGGAGTTGTGGTGGGGAGGAGGGGAGGGGCGGGGGAAGAAAGACCGCCGTTTCGCGCTTCGCTTTCTGCAGCTATTGGGGATGGTGGTTAGATTTTTTTAGCTGGTGAGGGTAGTGGTGGTGGCGGGAGGGGAGGGGTGGGGGGCGGTGGAAAAGACCGCCGTGGTTACGCGAGCTTGTGATAGTTTCGGTGGTCGGAGTTTTGGCCTGCCGATACTTTTGCGGGTTCATGTAGGCAGCGTCACGGGTTTGTTGACGCCGCCAAAAAACATTGAAGAACGGTGGCAGTTAGTAGGTCATTTTGAATCTCCGAGCTGTCCCGATCTTTTTACGACGGGCATGTATCAACGGTTAGGTCATTGTGGATCCGAGCTGTCCCGATCTTTTTATGAACGATATGTATCAACAGTTAGGTAATTTTGGATCCGAGCTGTGCCGATCTTTTTACAACAGTTAGGCCATTTTGGATCCGAGCTGTCCCGATCTTTTATGAGCGGTATGTATCAACAGTTAGGTCATTTAGGATCCAAGCTGTCCTGATCATTATACGCGTATCAACAGTTAGGTCATTCTGGATCCGAGCTGTTCCGATCATTTTTCGACCGGTATGTATCAACGGATGGGTCATTTTGGATCCCGAGCTGTTACGACGGGTGTGTATCAATAGTTGTGAGGGCGTGTGTCAATTTTTTTACGACGGCGACGGGTGATATGTAACAATAGTTGTGGGGGGCTTCGTGGATGTACGTTCTGTACACGAGTTGGGTGTTACAACTTGGAGGGTTTACGCTTTCTGTGTATCAAGCAGGGGAAAATTGCGCGTCAGACGTAATACGTGGGTATGTATGTCCTGCGCCACCCGCGGTACGCAGATGGAGGTTACTTTTTGATCTCCGAGCTGGTGTGTCTTGTGAGCACCGCAAAGCGTCTTTGTGAGGCTGAAAATGCTGCGCTGCTCAGAATATCCCGCGGTAGTGATCCCGATGGGTTCCTTCGTAGAGCGATCGACGGGCTTACAGATCCCGTGGGATATTTGTTTGGGACATGTACGAAAGTGGTGGGTGGGTGTCACGTGACGGGTAACCGTGCCGGACACTTTGAAGCTGCGGATAGAAATGTGCATTGGTTGTTGTGGGGTGTATTACGTTGGATTAAATTGGACGGTAGTCACGAATTTTATGCCAACAGTGTGGATGATGATAATGTTTAACGAGATGAGAGGGCGTTTGTCGAGGCGTAGATTAATGTGATTTGATGTCGTGTGCTCTCTGACTGGGGCTTACGTGATCGCGCTCTGAGCTCCGAAAAAACTCACACGTAAGAACTGCCATGTCGTGTTACTTTCCTGGGTCGGACTGAATCGCTCCTTGTGACAAAGACGTTGGTTGCTTCAACACCGCGGAAATATCGGGTTGGATGTATTTCCTTGCGATTCTCCAGTCCACCACTGCACAGACTGTTCAACGGCAGGACGGGTACACGAGCGCATGGTATTAACACCATTTTTTTTGTCATGCTTGCTGCCATCCGAAAATGTTTAGCATGAGCTTCAACGCTGATCACTCATAAACGTCCCCAAAAAATAGAAGATGGGCAGATCGACAGCTACTACCAGAGATAGCCAGATAAAAAACCAATCGCCAGCCACGACACAACACAGATCCGTTGTCAAGAGGGTTTACCGCACGTCCTACAACAGCAGTACTGTGTTTTAAATATTTACTCTCACAACATACCGGCACGCTGACTGTGGTTTCGGCTTGCCGGTGCGAGTTTATCACATCGACAGAACTACATCTCTCAGGAAACGGTGCGCGGTCTCCATCACCCTATCGCCCAGTCTATGCTCCCACAACATACCGGCACGCTAGCTGTGTTTTCGACCAATTTCATCGATCCTCAATTTTTTTCAAGCCGAGTACTACATTGGGTCGCGCGTATGATAATCCTGCGACGACAGATGCTACGGCAGGGATAGCACTTTTTTTGGCAGAAACGTTTTCTGAATGACGGGGGGGGCTCCTTAACCCAAAATCGTCGGAGTTTTTCGATCTTTTATTTGTTGCACTAACTTTCGTCGTATACCTACTAGGCCATGGGATTGTTCATCTGGTAGCACTTTTGGTTTTCCCCCACACAAAATCAGTTTTTTGGAGAGGTATAGAGCAGCTCCACAAGTGAGGAGCCTCAGAAAACAAAAGGGTGCACCTTTACCGTCGTAGCATGCGTCCCTGCGACGACAGATGCTATAAATTGGTGCACCAAAGACATGTGAGGCTCCTCGCACGAGGAGCTCACAACACCTCAACCAAAATTTTTACTCTTGAGAAAAAAAATGAAAATGCAACGCGATCAACAATCCCGTGACCTAGGTACACGACAAATACTCTAGGTAAAACAAAAATGGTGTTCCAAGAAGTGTGATGGCATTCGGAGCATCGTGTCAGCTTTTTTTACGTCCAGAATGGGTTCTGAACAGCACATGGTCGGAAAGCGAATTAAAGAATGAATACAAGGTATTGGGTACTAATACAGCAAGGAAAATGGAAAGAAGTGGGGAAGGGAAATTGGGAAACAGCAGGCAGAGAGTCATAGGAGAGACACTACTGCTTGACGGAAGGGTATTCGAT
>JAYJMJ010000375.1:2763556-2775103 GCA_036873875.1 Laminaria ephemera
GGCCATGCATGAAATGAGTACACCCCACCCCCCTTCCCTCCCTCCCTCCCTGCTCCTGCCTGCCCGTCACCCGACCGCCAGATGGATGCTCCTGTTCATTTTGACGGTGTCGGTGACCCTTAGAAGCGACGGAAATGCCTCCCACGAGGTTTCCAAAGTGCTACACTCTTACCCGTGGCTGGAGTGCCTGGCGCCGCTCTGGGCCCTCGACCTGTTGTACGCGGGAGTTGCAGGGTATGTGGCGGCGAATGCTTGCGCGGGGAGGTTCGTGATGTCGCCGACCCAGGGGCTGTGCTTCGTGCTGTTTGTCGTGGCGTTGGTGGGATCTACGGTGGCAGAAATTCTCCTTCTGGGAGATACCAGGTGTGTTGGTGGGGCGTTTGGTGTTGGTGTGGAATGGTTTGGTGTGTAATAGTTTGGTGTGGGATAGTTTGGTGAAGAATTGGATATGGAATGGCTGTGGTTTGGTGTGGAATGGTTATGGTTTGGTGTGGAATGTGTGTGGTGTAATTGGATGCCGTTGGGTAGAAAGGACGGTTGAATGTGAAAGATGAAAAACGACGGCAACAACAACCTACATCACCACCACCACTTCCACCACCTCCCTCCCTCCCTCCCTCCCTCCCTCCCCCCCTCCCGTCGTTGGCACTGCACGTAGGCTGCACAAGTTGTCTGATCAGGTTGCTCGAGTGGAATATCTTCGGTTGGACCTGCCGCTCCTGCTTGCTGTGTTGTCCCTCGTAGCGTTCTCTTTGGCTGTGTTCTTGTCTGCGGAGCATTCCGCGTCTAGGCTCATCAACACGCACGGGTGAGAGTGAGGGGGGGAGAGGGAGGGGAGGGGAGGAAAGGGGGGGGAGAGGGGAGAGGGGGACGAGGAGAGGGAGGGGAGAGGTGAGTCTGTGAAGCCTCGTCCCGTACGGTCGTAGTAGTCCAGGCCGTTCGCCCTTTGTAGAGCAGTTGCTGTTGTTGTTGTTTTTGTTGTTGGTGGTGTTTTTGCTGTTGCTGTTGTTGCTGGTGGTGGTGGTGGTGGTGGTGTTGTTGGTGGTGTTGGTGTTGTTGATGTTGGTGGTGGTGTTGGTGGTGGTGGTGTTGTTGTTGATGTTGTTGTTGTTGTTGTTGCTGTTGTTGTTGTTGTTGTTGGCGTGCTTGGATGGGGGCATCCCCGAGCGGGAAGCTGAACAAACGGGGACGTGAAGTGACAAAAATACTTCACGTTACTCGCTCACTTCGCTTGTCAGCATGGAACAATGGCGCAGCATCGGCATCCCCCGACTCAAGCTAAACCCCCGCCCCCGACTCGGATCCACCCGCGCTTTCAACGAACCAACTGCGATCTTTTTTGTCCCCAGTTATGACGATCCTCTACCTCTATGCGAAACTCCGAGCGGGTGGGAGTGGTCGGGAGCGGGCAAAACCCCATGGGGGTTGCTTGGAGATGTCTCGGTGCGAGCGGAGAAGAAAGTAGCGTTACCGTCGGGGCTCTCTGGGTGAGTTTTTGAGTTTTGAATACGTATCTGGTATTAATGTAGAGTGACGTTACCGGCGGGTCCCTCTGGATGAGTTTTGAGTTTTGAATATGTACCCAGGGTATAAATGTTAAAGTAGCGTTACCGGCGGGGCTGGCTCTCTGGGTGAGGTTTGAGTTTTGAACAGGTACCTCGTATTACACGTACATTTTCATCTGACTGCGAACACGTTTTGCTACTTCCTGGGAGGGCGGCGAGCCTTGGGTCTGGATTATTTAGGGAAGGGATACGTCGAGGGGGGTGGGTTTGGGTGTGTGGTATATACTGGTATGCTTTTTGCGTGAAGGCAACAGGAGTTCTTGAGCAGTAGTAAGCGTTTTGTCTCGAGCCCTGCTACGCCGGGTCGAGGAAATATTCCTGTTCTGTGCACCATTTTGTTAACTGCTGTGCTCGCTCGCTCACGGTGTAAAGGGCTCTGGGTACGGTATCATAGTTAACCTTTCTTTCGTGTTCATGAGGAGCGGGACACTGCAGTTTTTTAAATAGCGGCGCGCCTAATTTTGTCCCTCTCACCCACCCTCCCACCCTTCCTGGTTTGTTTCGTCTTGGCGCGCTGTTGCTGTTGCTGTGGGAACGTTTCATGTGGTTCAGTAACAAGAGAGCTGCCGCTGGTTTTTCCACCTCAGACATGTTCACGGCGGACGTTGGGTTCTCGGACAAGATTTACCAGCGATCGGATTCCGGCCAGTACGTCGACATTTACGATAACCTGTGATAGCGGTGGTGTTTTGGTGCGGTGCTTTCCTGTCGTTGTTTTGATTTCCCCTTTCCCAAGAACACCGCACGTTTGGGGGTTTCATTCACCGTGGATGGGACTCCCGTGTATAAGGAGGGGTTGGGGGACGTTTCCCCATTCCCGAGAGTACCGCACGATTGGGGTTTCACTCACCGTGGGTGGGACTCCCGTGTATAGGGAGGGATTGGGGGATGTTTCCTCATTCCCAAGAGTACTGCACGATTGGGGTTTCATTCACCGTGGGTCGGACTCCCGTGTATAGGGAGGGCTTGCGGGACGTTTCCCCATTCCCAAAAGTACCGCACAATGTGGGTTTCATTCACCGTGGGTGGGACTCCCGTGTGTAGGGAGGGATTGGGGGATGCTCGTGCGGCTGCGTGGTTAGTGCTGGATGAGAGTTTTTACGTGTGTACGGTTTGGAAGATGTTCCCCCGGGCTCGCGTGTTAGCGTGGAGATATATATGCCACTCTGGACGGAAATGTAAGGACCGTTTGTTATTCATAGTAATACCACAACGATCCCTATAATTCCGTCCAGGTGGTGTGTCTACTCGGAGCTCTATTTTACGTACCAGTAAGTTTTTTTTAGATTTTTCCTTTTTGTTTTCCTCTTCATATATTTCCTTCTCTGTGTGTGACAGTGCGCTCGTCAGCATCGCCATTTCTTATGTATTTTGTATGTTTTTAGATGCGGATCTGTTTTTTACTTACAAGCAGTGCGTACGATTTGCATCATGATTACTGCCTGTTTTTTTTATGGCCTTTTCTTTTTAATAATGCTCTTGCGCCGTGTTGTGCTGTGTTGTGGGCGGCGGGATGTCGTAACCCGCCAGCCAATCAGCGTACGTGCAAGGTTCTGAGGCGCGGCCAATAGCCCGGGCTGCCTCAGCTGTACCTTTTCAGTTGGCGCACGCGTTGCGCGAGGTTGGAACTGTTGTGCACGTTACGAGTTGTGTGTTCGGGGGTGTTTGTGTTCGTCTTTCGAGACTTCAAAAAAATGTCGTTCACTCTGTGGGTGGGTGCGTATATTCATACGTACGTACGAGTAGATATGGGATGCGGGCGGTTTTAGTTTTTATAGTACGGCTGCTGTTTTGTGGTGGATTTTTTCGGCACTGCTTGTATTGGGCAGAACGCCCCTCTTTGTTCGGCCACCACGTTGGACGTTTGGCGACTTTGTTGAAATGCTGTTGTAGTTTCGATAGTACACCGCCCCCCCCCCCGCCCCCCCCCCACCCCACCCCTTTTCATTCTTGGTGCCCGTGCACATTGTTTTGTTGGCCGACCAACCCGCGAGTTGCTTGTCGGGGCTGTGCCTTGGTGTCTTAGCCTGTTTTTTGTGTGGAGCGTGTTGAGTTGCTGTGTCGGTGTGCTTCATGATGGTCCTTAGGTTTTGGCCGGTCCTTAGGTTTTGGCCACACGATGGTGAGTTTCGTAGGTTGTTTTGCATGTTTGTTCGTGTCGTGTTCTGAGGTACAGTGCGTAGTGGTGCCACGCGAGTGCGAGCAGCGAGAGGTGCTACCGTATTGAATGGACGTTTACGAGATGACCGTGCGTGCAGTCATCGATGATTTGTTGTCGACCACGGTTTAACAGATATATAGACACGACGGGAGCATTTTTTTATGTATATGATGACGCTCGAGTACTCGTAGGGCGATGCAAAGCTACCCGGCGCGTCCCACGAATGAAATCTTGTCTTCGGTGAAGACCAAGTATCATAGTTTTGTGTGCGTGACGTTTGTTACTAGTCAGTCATCACTTGAACCTGAGGCAAAACATCAATCTTCATCTTGAGAGTTGTTTCGGCTGTTCTATTTTCGGAGGAAAACGTGTGACGGTCGATGGAAAAGATGGACCCGAACTTATTCCACTGCTGTTAACCCTTTTTGAACCCGGGTTAAGCGACCGTGAACGGGTACGTACGATCTTACCAACCGTCTATTACGGAGGACCATATTAATCAGGACCCACGATATACACAAAAACCTAGATATTACACTGTTTTCACTAACCATATTTGGTCCTGATTACTATGTTCCCCCATAATACGATAGGGGTACTACTGTACCTCTTTTTGGCCAAATAGTTTCCGACTGTCGGGGCTCCTCAGCTGAAGAACTACCAAATATCGTCGGAATTCCGTTTTGTGTTTTGTCTAGTGTGAGCGCGCAGCAGTTCGAGTATTATTGTCGCGAAGGGCGCGTGTGGTTTATCTCAGCTTAGCCAGCAACCCGAGCTGCTTCGCATGGACGATGCTGTAATAGTCACTTTTGTTCGACGTGTTTTCCCCTTGAAGTCGCCATGGGGTTAATAATGCGTGGCGTGTGCCTTTCAGATAAAGCCGCTAGGGTTAGGAAGGGGGGGGTCATCGATCGTGGGTAGAGGAGCCTGCCGCGCCTCCGCCAAGCTAGCTATTTACTCCTTGCGACAAGACCGGAAAGGTCCCCGCGTCTCTGTCAAATAGCCCTCATATCATATGGCAAGACCCATTTTACGACAGCAGTTTGTCTCGAAACACGGAAACATACCTGGAAAGGTCGGCCAAGCGGTGACTATCGGTTGTCTGGTACTACTGTAGGTCCCTGTTGGTGCCTTCTTCCCGTGAGCCTTGGTGCCCTTTCTCAGCTGCTGTTCGTATAGTCTCTCTTCTCGCCAACATTTATTTGAATTCTGGACCACAAAGGTCTCGAACGTGGCTCTGTTTCAAGCCACCAGCTGGAGCTCTGCCTCTAGGTCCGACGCGAAGCTCTCTTCCCTCTCCAATCGCGTGCCTTGCGTTGTGGCTAAGCTTTCTCTAAAAATATATCACGTTGGAGAATGGGTGGCAGGGGTGGAGAGGCCCACGTGGACGGGATTTTGGGGTGGGAGGGCGCTCACGTTCGGCGTCCAGAGAAGTTGTGGCGCCCGCCCAACGAAGTATTTGCGCCATCTGTGACTACTTGTACTGCAGAGACAGTTTGCCGTGGGGGATCGTAGCCCCAGTCATACAATAACCATCCGACCTCACCTTAAGGGTGGACAAACCACCCCCCCCCTATTAACTCCTTTGGGGCAAAAGAAACCTGACGATTACTGCATCGGTTATACCAAGGCGCTGCTGGGGGAGGGGATGGATGTACCTCGAGCTACAATGCAAGATGATCTCCGACACGCACGCAGCATTACATTAGTCGTATTGCTGTGCGCTCCCACTAGACGGTTGACAACATGGATGCACATTATTTGGCTTGTTTACGGCAGTAACCACGGCAAGCCGCGGCATCTTCCGCGGCATGCCATGGCGACCCGCGGCTTGCCACGGCAACCCCCACGGCAATTTCCACGGCAATGTCCGTGGCAACAGCCGCGGCAATTTTCGCGGCAACAGCCACGGTAGTATCCGCCGTAATATCCGCGGCAATGTCCACGGCCGTGTCCATGTGTCCGCGGCAGTACCCACGGAAACAGCCGAGGGTGTATCCGCGGCAAGACCCGCGTAAACATCCGCGGCAAGACCCGCGTAAACATCCGCGGCACTGTCCACTGTCAAACCCATGTCCGCAGCAGTATCCAGGGAAACAGCCCCGGACGTATCCACGGCAATAACCGCGGTTAGCCCAACGGCAATATCCGCGGCAATGCCCGTGTCGATATTCGCGGCAATATCCGCGGAAAAATCCACGGCAATGTCCCCGGCAAGTCATCCACGGCAAAAACCACGGCAATATCCGCGGCAATATCCACGGCAATACCCACGGCGGCATCCACGGCAATATCCGCGGAAATGTCCGCGGCAATAGCCATTGTAAATAGCGGCGGAAATGTCCACGGTGATGTCCACGGCAATGCCCACGGCCAGACCCACGGCCGTGCCCGCGGCAGGGCCCGCGGCAAGCCCCACGGTAATGCCCACGAAGAGGTCCGCGGCAACGTCCACGCAAAGTTTCAGGACCAACACTGCTCGCCATACGCGGTGTACACATATTTACCTTTGCACCATTTTGCTGAGACGAAAATCAAAGCGCCCCAAAGTGGTGCCATAACGCTGCCCAGGGGCCGTGAACACCGCCGCGGACATTGCCGTGGACATTGCCGTGGGCATTTCCGTGGTTATTGCCGTGGACATTGCGGTGGACATTGCCGTGGACATTGTCGTGGGCCTTGCCGCGGAGGGTGCCGTGGATGTTGCCGCGGAAGTTGCCGTGAACATCGCCGCGGACATTGCCGTGGACATTTCCGTGGGCATTTCCGTGGGCATTGACGTGGGCATTTCCGTGGACCTTCCCAAGGTCATTGCCGCGGGCACTGCCGTCGACTTCGCCGTGGAACTTACCGTGCACCTTGGACATGACCGTGGCTATTGCCGTGGTCAGTACCGTGGATATTGCCGTGGACCTTGCTGCAGACCTTGCCGTGGCGCTGCCGCGGGCATTGCCGTGGGCATTTGCGTGGATTGCCGTGGACATTTCCGTGGGCGTTTCCATGGGCCTTGCCGTAGATATTGCCATGGGTATTGACACGGATCTTTCTGTGGAGCTTACCATTTGCCGTCGGCCTTGCCGTGGCGTGCCGTGGGTATTGCCGTGGGCATTGCCGTGACGCTTGCTGTAGACCTTGCCGTGGCAAGCCGCGGCAATTCTTGCCGTGGAGTGCCACGGGCACTGCCGCGGGTTGCCACGGCATGCCGCAGCATGCCGTGGATAGTAATGGGCGTCGCCGCGGGTAGCCGTGGCATGCCGCGGCTTGCGGCAAAAACATCAAACAATGTACATCCCCCCCCATCTCCCACGAGTACTGCCTGTAATAACACCGCTACCGCTGCTGCCGTATGCCTTTACGACTCCCTCTAAGCTGCTGTGGCTACGGCGGGTAACGGAAAAGATTGTCGGTACCGTTTAGTGTGGGTCAACCACTTCTACGGCTGCCATAGACACTGGAGGTGTCGCTACTACCGCCTGTATCCACTTCTAGAGCTATTAAAATATTGGCAACCCTCACCGCTGCTGTCTTAATTAGCACCCGTTCCACGTTCAATACAACCGATACGGTTGCTACCATCTCTACCGCAGCTACCAAACCTACCGCTACAGCCGCTACGGTCGCCGATATCATCGATGGTATTGCGGCTACAACCGCTTTCACGGTACTGTCGTTATGCCGCCACTGTGCCGCTTACGCCATGCTGCCACCACTCCCGCTATCGTCTACCTCGACTCACCGGCCATCCCTACCGTCGCAGCTGCTAGATCTGCGTCACAGCTACTGTGACTACCTCTTCAACAGCGACCACCGCTACTACCCCCACTGCTAGCGTGGGTATTGTAGTCACCGTTGTTGCCGCTATCACCAATAGCCTTCTAACTAGTAGTACTACAGGCCTCCCGACTGCCGTTCCGCTAAATCCGGCGCCGCTGTTTCTCTCGAGTGGTTATTGAGGTTACACTCTACAAAATACTTCCACTGCCGATGTCGCTACCACGACCACTTCAATATCTTGTCGGCGACACACAGCTCCCTCCAATGCAATCGCCAATAGTACCAAAGCTGGTACGGTCACTGCCACGGCTTACCCGGATAACGTCACCAAGGTGTCACCAGCTCTGCTCGCCGTATGATGGAAGCACATAGTGGACTTCCTTTGCAGTATTTCAGTCCTAGGGATTCCTCGGGCTCGGGAACGACTTGACAACGTGCTTCCTTGGGCTAGTGAAACATGCAAATGACCATATCAGACAGCGGGCATTGGATAGAGCGGCAGCCAAGCCATGTCCAGGCAAGCTTGGATCCCACGGAAAGTAACGTAATTCTACACTGAAGTCCGAAGTTGTGGTGCATATACAAGACTGATAATAGTGAGCCAGGCCAGTACATTCAGCTCTGTAATATCACCATAATACGAGATACTTCGAAGCCACGCTGCTCACGATAAAGTCCAAGCTGGCAGGCATAAAATGGAAATATAACCAACTCGTGAAAATCGTGCTGAAACGTGTACAGCCTGACGATGCTACCTGTCGCACTGAGGTTAGTTCAAGAACTACATTCCTCGTGCATATCGCGAAAAAACTGTTGTGCAGCTACAATAGTAGCAGGTGAGAAAAAAGGGCCTACAATATCCGGCGAGACAACTGACGTCGCATCTATATGCTCTGTGAATTCCCGAGCACAAAATACATTGCAGTCGAAGGTGCTTGTGATTGACTGCTATCAGGTACTGTACAAGTATTACTGCCTTATACCTGGTATATAGTAAAGCTTGTCTAATCTATGTAGTACGTAACCTTTGAGAGTGTAAGTAAAAATAACACCAGCCATAACACCTAACGTAAGTAAGTCCCGTTCGTTGTGTTTCTCGTTCTAGGGGTGTTTGCTCAGTCAGTGATGTTCAGTGATGTACGTTGTCGGATGGCAAACAATATATGGAGATACAGTACTAATAGCATAATTCAAAGCCACAACACGCTCCAAACCATATACTGGTATCCGTTATGACGTGTTTAATTACTTATTGATTTGGTTATTGTGCGTGATCCAAAATATGTGCCATCTCTTCAGGTCCCATACCATACGGACAGTAGACTCTACCTGGTATTCATTATGCGGTCTAAAAAACTGCCTAAACCCACCTGATCCCCGTCATCTCCTTGGGTTCAACACCATACGTCACGTGCAGCAGCCCTATTCAATGTGCGATTTAACCACTACCCACAATCCCCCCCCCACCCCCCGCCGTCCCCTCACCAGTAATAAGACTACATATATATAAAAAGCTGGTGCATTCCACAGCCGTCAGGTTTTGCGTTCCATAGCCGTCAGATTTTGTCCCCCTCTAAGAAGTTTGTAGTTTCCGTGCACAGCTTGATTAACAAGACCGACGTCTTCGTATTAATAGTAATAAGGGGACTCGCCGACTTATCATCCTTCATGAGGACATGCACATCCCGTAACACCCGCGACCGGAGTATCACACACAGCCTGCAAAGATGAGTTTCGACGAAATCCTCGATCTCACATCTGTAGTGTATTTTTTATTTTTTATTAAAATATTGTCAGTCGACAGCAGTTGTTACAGTTCTCATTCATGCTCGTACTCGCAACAGCTTAGCTAAAGGTAAACGCGTAACGCGTAACTTGTACTCGTATCTACGAGTAACTGCCGTAACTCGTAGTGGTAACTCGTAACTGTTGTCTTACTGTCGTAACCCTATAACTTGTATCTGTTGTCATATCATAAATATGATACAGTCAGTACTGTACCTGGTACCTGGTGAACTGAGGTACCTGATATTAGAGGGTTTCCACGCTGTGCAAGTCTAACCAAAAAGCTGACCAAAAGCAGAAATTCTGACCTAACTAAGAAATTACGCCACGTTTCGCGTGCGTTTTTGCGTTTTGCGTTTTGCGCGTTGGGAGGTCAATTCTAGTCGATTTTCGATATTCCGGATTTTTTCGGGAGGGTTTTTTTTTTTCAGGATTGGTCGAACTATGGCCGTGCTGCTTCTTGACCTGTACGAAGAGCCCACGCCATCTGCACTGCTTGCCGATCGCACAAGAGGCTGGCTCGCTCAAAGCTACCCACCTATGGGCTATGCTATGACCTATGACAGTAAGATAAAGGGGACCATCATAGCCCATAGCTACCCACAGTCTACCACGAACAGTCGCCTCTCAGCAGTATCGCTACATCGTCGCATCGCCCTGCGAACCTCGGCATGTCGTGTGAGCGTTCTGCGCACGTTGCCAAGTCTGAGTCGATCGTTCATTGCGTGCGTTGTTTCGGCTCGCCAGCAGCAACTTTTTGTCCTGGTGTTGGTACTAAAAAGAGTCTCACGAGGGCACAACAAACAGCAGTCAGCGTTTCACTAGGAGGCCCACCCCACAAGGGAAACTGCGGGTTCGTGGTCACGTCGCTAGGCCTGCGTGGGCGTCGCCCTATGAGCTTCAGCGCGTCGGGTGGTTGTTCTGCCCTCGTTGTCCGATCTGTGTCCATCGTTCATTGCCTTATTTCGTCATCGTGCGAGGGCTGACGAAAGGAAACTCGCCGCACCAAACATCAACAATCTCGATTTAGGAGTACAAGTGCGACGAGTATAAGAGTCGTGAGAGCACAGCAACACAGCAGTCAAACGACTCTCACTAGGAGGCCCGCCCCACAAGAGAAGCTGTCGCTTCGTGTTTACTGGTACGTTGCTACGTACTATAGGCCTGGGTGGGTGCCGCTTGGGATACGGGGTGGCCCTGCCCTCGGGTGGCAGGGCCGACTCAAGCGGTCGTGTTGTTGTTGTGTTGCAGTCTCTGGTCTCTGGTTGGTGATCACACCAAGAAAATAACACATGAATGCCTCAGTAGTCCAGCAGATGCGGATTTTCTCACAAATTCTCTGAGCAGTTCCCAGTGACTTTAGTATCTGGGCTCTGTCTTGGAGTTCTTTCACAATCCCCAAATCCCCTGCTTTTCAACTTTATTTTCAGGTCTAATTCCATTTTTTTTTAGCCATCCCCTCCCCTACTTAATCTAAGTTCGTAAGCAATCTGGCTCTGTCGCCAATCACTCATCAATTCGATGTTTGCTCTGACATATAAAATTTGGCTCTGTGCGTCCAACCAGCATTTTCAAAATTCTGTCCCCGATCGCTCACGAATTCGGTACTTCGTGTGCCTTCTTTTATGGGGCTCTGTCGCGTCAACCGTGACCGGTCTGGTCGGGCAAATTGTGCCGTTACACGTCGCAACGTACCGCCCGTCCGTCTATTTTCATCTGATCCTAATTACGTGGCGAGGTACACAGCAGCACAGCATTGCGGGGCTCGAGCGCATGCATTGGTCTGGAATAGGAAGAATGTGCATGATGACCATGGACCCTTGGTTACTTTTCGTGCTTTCATACCGGTACATACTGCAGCAATTGTGTCAAATTTTAAATTGCACGTCACAGCAGGTGGTCACACTTCTTCAAGTTTTCAGCGGAGACGTGGCGCGGCCAAGATCGACACATACATACGAGTACGAGTATGGTGGGGAGCATGCATTGATGTGGACGAGGATTGTGCATCACCATGCTGCATGGGCCCTTGGTTAGTTTTCGTGTTTTCATATCATACCGATACATGCACTAAATTTTGACGTTGGAAATCGCACCCCACAGCAGGAAGCATCAGCAGGTCACAATCTCCAATTTTCAGGCAACAATTTTGAAGTTTTCAGCTAAGACGTGGCGAGGCTGAGATCGATAGAGTATCGGTCATGTTTGCGAACAACCGCACAGGGCCGGGCGGGGCGGCGGGGCGCGGGGTGGGGCGCAGCC
>JAYJMJ010000375.1:2849856-2866632 GCA_036873875.1 Laminaria ephemera
AACTCACGCTCTCGCGCTTTCCGCAAGTCAACTTTTAGCACAAGAAAAAGTCCCTACGAGTACGAGTATGCACTCGGGGGGGCTCGAACGGGCTCGAACCCGCGACATTGACCTTAGTGGTTACGCGGTTAACCCACTAGACCATCGGGGACGCCGATTACTGTACCTCGGGCCCTGAACTGTATCTTAGCTTGCCTGAGACGTATCGTTGTTTCCGGATTGGGCACGTGATCGCTCAACCGGCGAGTTGTCACCACCGCAGCCCCCCCGTTAGGGTGGCGGGGAGACCATATCTCGTTCGCAGGCACGCCGAGCTTCACCTGTCGAGTCGGGTAGCAGCAAGCCATGAAAAAAAAACAAAACAAGCAAAAGAACAAATGTAGAAAACGAAGAACACAACGAGGAACAAAACGAAGAACAAAACGAAGAACAAAACGAAGAAATAAAACGGCTTCCGCGTTACGGTGGCGGGGAGACCATGCCTCGTTGGCAGGCACGTCGAGCTTCACCTGTTTTTTTTTTAGGCGGAGAAAAAAACAGTCGAGTACGTCACACAACGGCTTACGTACAAAGATGAGTTTCGACGAAATCCTCGATCTCACAGCTGTAGTGTACATAAAAAAAAAAAAAAAGTTAAAAAGCGGAACACCAGGACCACATAACAAACTAAGGAACACGGAAGAAACAAAATGAGAAGCAAAGCGAAGAGCAAAACATAAGAGCAAAATTGAGGATACAAAGGAAGAGAACCAACAAAGCATGCACAAGAACAAAAACGGACATACTTGGTACGTTTCACCAAAAAACAGGAGAACGAACTGAAGAACAAAATTGAAGACCAAAACGATGTACAAGGTACAGTTGGAGTAACAGCAAACTGAAGAACATTTGATAAACAACCACAAACAACGCAATTCAGAATGTACCCATAACACGAAAGAACAAACTAAGGAAACACGCAGACAAGAAAATGAGGAGTACGTCACACAACAGCTTACAAAGATGAGTTTCGACGAAATCCTCGATCTCACAGCTGTAGTGTACTTCATCAAAAAAAAAAAAAGTAAAAAAGTGGAACACCAGGACCACATAACAAACTAAGGAACACGGAAGAGAACAAAATGAGAAGCAAAGCGAAGAGCAAAAAATAAGAGCAAAATTGAGGATACAAAGGAAGAGAACCAACAAAGAAGAATGCACAAAGAAGAATGCACAAGAACAAAAACGGACATACTTTTTACGTTTCACCGAAAAACAGAAGAACGAACTGAAGAACAAAATTGAAGACCAAAACGATGTACAAGGTACAGTTGGAGTAACAGCAAACTGAACAACATTTGATAAAACAACCACAAAAAACGCAATTCAGAATGTACCCATGAACACGAAAGAACAAACCAAGGAAACACGAAGAGAAAAATATGAGGAGGAAAGCGAAGAACAAAACGAAGAACACAACATAAGAACAAAAACGGACGTACGTTTCGGCGAAGACAGAAGAACGAAACGAAGAACAAAAACGAACACAACGAACAACAAAATTCAAGATCAATACCTGGTATGAAGTACTGCTACCTGGTACAGCATTTTCTTGTTTTTTTTTTTGCTCATCTCATCTATTATCTTCGCCCTTTTTGTTTTTTTCTTGTCCCTCCCCCACACACACACACACACACTTCCCGTCTGCACCAAAACCCAAACCCACCTCCTGCATTTTTTTCAGCCGCAAGTGAACGCTCAGCAGCATACGGGAAAACAGCCCCTTCCCCCAACCACTCCCCCCCCCCCCGCCCCCCACCTTCCCTCCCTCTCCCACCTCCATCAAGTTTTTCTGTTGGTACTGAATGATTTTCTCATTCATAAAGGACACAACATTCCCTCACCTAGAAGCGTTTCTGTTTCTCAGCGAGAACCAGTCCGCGCCCGACCCCAACCCCCTCCCCCCCCTCCCCTCCCTCTCCCGCCTCCACCCAAATCCCCCTCCATCAAGTTTTCAGCTGGCACTGAATATGTTTCTTGTTCATAAAGGACACAATATTCCTGACCTAAAAGCGTCTCTATTTCTCAGTGAGAACACGTCCGCGCCCTACTCCACCCCCCCCCCCCCGCGCAAAAAAAAACAAAACATCCCCCCTCCCCCTCCCCTCCCTCTCCCGCCTCCACCGAAACCCACCTCCATCAAGTGTTGCAGCTGGTAGTGAACGCTTTTCTTGCTCATGAATGACAGGACATGCCCAGACCGAGAATTGTCGCTGCTTCTCAGATCAAACACGTCCATATTCATCATCGCTAAACGCTCCTCGGGCTTGCCTCTCTGCGAGGGGTATATCACCACCTGGGAAAGGCGTGATCACTGGGGGGATTGGGGGGGGGGGGTTTAGCTTATAATACAAAAAAACTACTATGTTATGTGGGTACTCGAACCGTAGGTGCAGTTCTCGTGTGGGTAGGCGTGTTTATGGGGGAGGGGGGGGGGTATTCCTACACCACCGCAAAACTTTCCTACTCTAATTGCAAGTATTATACTGCTTGCCTCTTTTTGCTACTTTTGCACCACTACAAAACGCTCCAATTCCAACCACGCATATGTCTTCAGAAAGGCGTGATCACTGCATGGGGGGAAGGGGGGATTCTTTCTACAAACCCTCAAACGACACTTCAGCTGTGAGATAAATCATTTCGTCGTAACTCATCTATGCCGGTACATAAAGAAAGTACGAGCGACAACGATGCAGCAAGCAAGGCGGCCCGGAAAAAGGTGCAACTATTAATATATCGAATACATCTATTTGTACAGCAGTAGTGGTCCCTCTGTAGTGCCGGTATGTGCCAGCCGCAAATACCGGCACTATAGCGGCAACCGGCACTGCTCCGCATACTGCCACTACAAGCTTCCCTTTCGGGAAATGGTTGACTTGAAATCCCGAGGGTGTCGCAAGTTAAAAAGGGGGGGGGGGGAACTCTTTAAGAAAATAGCCACCGCGCACGTAACCCGGCAAGTAACACCGACCAGCCCAGACGAGTTTATAGCTTACCAGGTAGTCTATAGCAGGCAACCGGCACTATAGAAGTAACACCGACCAGCCCAGACGAGGTTATAGCTTAGTCTACAGCAGGCAACCGGCACTACTCAACCGGCACTATAGAGGGACCACTACTGAAGTCACGAGCCAGCAACAGGTCAGACACTTAACAGGTTGGTTAGGGTTAGGGATTTTACACGGTTCACGTTTTTGCTGTGGCCGTTCTGGTGCAAACCCCGATGAGCCCGCCACGGGGTCAGACACCAAAATACCTCGTACAGCAGTAGTACTACAGTCAGTAGTTTTACAATTGTTCCCGCATTTGCTGTGACGGTTATGATGGAACCCCCGATTTTGGAGGACAAAGTCGGGTGACATTAGGGTGCTTGGTGGGCCCTGCCGGCGGCAAAATAGCAGCTAGCTGGCTGGCTAGCCAAGAAATACTAGCCGGCGAAGTTCACCTAACTCAGAGCCTTCGTAACTACCTGTGACCCGGCAACAGCAGTAACGCCCATCCCTGCATCGAATGCAAATCAATGTACGAGTGCATACGAAGAGTAAACGGGTCACTGCTTCCTGTTCTACAATGAGTCTATAGACTATAGCTTCAGCTTAACATAACATAAAATACAACACTTCGTTCATCGTTTATTGGTTTCTTCCTAAGTGCTCGATAATCGACGTATTATACCGCTGTATTACTGTGATAACCCTGGTGCTAACTAGTACTAAGGGGAGTCTCCGATCTATAATCCTTCATGAGGACATACACATCCCCTAACACGCGCGATCGGAGTATCACACACAGCTTGCAAAGATGAGTTTCGACGAAATCTTCGATCTCACAGCTGCAGTGTATTTTACTTTTTTACAAAAACGCGATCTTACCGACCTTCCACGAAGATCGTGCAACAGCGCCAATATCATGCTGGGCGCGGGTCTTCAACTCCTTCCGTGTCGCAGTTCGGACACACCTCCTTCCCCAGCAGCCCGGTCTGCTTCGTGTGGCCGATGCTGGATTCGTCATTTGTTTTCGACACCTTTTTCCTTCTGAAGTCCCAAAGGGCGGCTGTGAGTGTCGGATCGGCAACCCCACGAGTCGCCACGATCGCATCGAGTGTACAGGTTGTCCCACGAAAATCTTCTGCGATCGGTAGGTACCAAATGAGCCTATTAAATCGCTTCGATATTGTTCATGCCCAGTTGCTCGACGATCGTGAGGTAACAAACAGGAACAAGAATATCGCTTTCTCCGCCCAGCACGGCAATTTCGACCGCCCGCCAATGATAGCATGGGCCCCATCATTTTACTTGAGCGGCGACAGCAGTATTATAGTTCTATTCCCCAGTTAACTAACGTGCCCGATAGGACAGTCACTTCCTTCGTGCCACCTCTTCAAGCCCCTCGCGGATTATGGAGGCAGGAGGAGCTATGTATGATACAATCACACATGGAAATTCCAGCAGGTTATGAGCCTCGACAAAAAGTTGGCACGATTTTTTTTTAATGATGCAACTGCATAATCGTCACGCTGAAAAACATGACTGCCAAGTGTAAAGAGTGGAGGAATAAAACGAGCCGGTTATACGCTGCCCCCGCTAGACTAGACTACTCTGTCCTACCTTACGCTAGCCATAATCGTATGATGAAAGAGTCAACCGCTAAATGTAGAGCAGCTGGCGCAGGCCACAAACTTGTCATGACTGTCGGCGGCAAGTATAGAGTTCGAGCCATACGCATGCCCTTCGCCGGGGTGTCTGACATACCGGATCGTCGACCTTGCCTAAAGCAAGGCAAGCTATCGCCGGCCTCGCGGACGACCTACTCATAGATAGAGAAACGCAACCGCTCGCCGTCGCCAGTCACTATACCTGGTAAATATTACCTGGTGGGAGACACGGCGGTGGTCACACAACCAGCAGATCAAGGTGAGAAAGCACCCCGGGTGGAAGGACAGCCGCAAGATGCAGAATAAGGGCTGCAAGGTTTTGCTCCAGCTATGAGCGCTGCGAAAGCTAGCTTTGTAAGTATACTTCAGCGTGTCTTCTCCGATTCTGGGATCAATCGATGGATGGATGTTGATGAAAGCGGGCGAGACATTTTACGTATACAGCCCCCTGGCGCCGCGACGACGAGAGGAGTTGTGTTAAACTTCGTGTGTTGGTAACACCTCGACGTTTTGTGGATGCTTCGCACCTCGCCTGGGGAGTTGACATGACTCGCTCCTCACGCCGGCCTTTTTCCAGCGTGTTGTGTCTTCATGTCAACGCCCTTCCCTTGCGGCAAACCCTTTTGGTGGCGACAATCCTGTGCGACAGTACCCTTGTCGTCACGATCGTTGCGGCTGCACCCCAACTATGCTCGCTTAGGCAAGCTCAAGCACCCCCTATACTGCACCTGTTTCCTCTAATCTTAAACAGTACCACGCCACACCGTCACAACATCCCCCCCAGCTGGTTGGCCAGAGAGAGCCGGCCATGCGATACCCAATACGGTATATGCTGACAATGTGGAAACTGCCAACAAGGAAGACATATCATTTCTAGGCAACGAACAACCTATGCAACCTAAAGCATGTAAGGCATCAGTCGGGGAAAGACTCGCGCTCTCTGTACTTTACCCTTGCTATTGGGACTGCCTCCTGGTTGCGCTGGCCGTAATTAAGTCTCATACCTAGGCGCGGTACTAGGGATACAATACGGTTCCTGGTGCATTTATCAACATGCATACAATGATACAGCTATTGATAAAGTTCACACGCGTTGCCAATTATATTATGCTATTGCCCTTTCAAGAGGAGGACCAGCGATGGATGATGTCGGTATGTCATAGATTCACCTCGCAAGTATACCTTTTAGCTGGCGCACGGAGACATTGTGTCTGCACGTCTGGGCTCTATGGAAGAAATTCTTTTGGGAAGTGATAATTGCGCCCCCGGGGGCTCTTCTGTTAACAACGCCCCCGAGGGCACATTAGCCTAATGCGCCCCCAGAAATATATAATGCATGCTACCACGAGCGATCACGGCGATCCTAGCATACCGACACTGCCTGAGGGTTGTCTACGGCATCTGCTGCCGCTGTGGTGCACTAGTTTCGTCGGTCATCGCTCCTCGCTCGATATATAGGCGTGGATTTGTTCTCTAAAATCTTGATTTCGGAGGCCCATTAGGCTAAAAGCGCCCCCGAAAACAGAAAATAAGAGGAGCGCTACCATGCGCGATGACGGTAACCGCAAGATACTAGACCTGCCTGGGGGTTGTCTACGGCATCTACTGCCATGGTGAGTGGAGTAGTTCTCAATAATCTTGACATCACAGATTTGTTTGTAAAGTGCCCCCGAAAACAGGAAATACGAACGCTACCACGTGCGATGACGGTCACCGCAGGATGCTAGCCCTAAGTAGATGCCGTATAAAATGCTCAGGCAGGTGCGGTATCCTACGGTCGTCGCCATCGCCCGTAGTAGCGTGCATCATATTTTCTTTTTTCGGGGGCTCTTTGGCTTAAATGTGCCCGAAAAAAATGCTCTATCAAGACTTTTCAGAACAAAACCACGCACGCCTGTATATCGAGCGGAGAGCGATGACCGACGGAACTAGTGCATCCACGGTGGCAGTAGATGCTGTATACAACTCTCAGGCAGGTACAGTACCCTACGATCGCCGTCATCGTCCGTGGTAGCGTGCACCATATTCTCTATTTTTCGGGGGCGCTTCAGCCATAATGTGCCCCCAACAGATGCTCTGAGATATCGAGATTTTAGAGAGCACAACCACACCTGTCTATCGAGTGGAGAGCGATGCCCATCGCAACTAGTGCACCCACGGCGGCAGTAGATGCTGTAGGCCACCCCCAGGCAGGTACAGTATCTTACGGCCGCCGTCATCGCCCGTGGTAGCGTGCAGTATTAGCCTGAATGTGCCTAAACAAAATGCTCTGAGATAACCATCAACATTTTACAGTAGAGAACAGAACCACGCCTGTATATCGAGCGAGGAGCGATGACCGACGGAACTAGTGCACCCACGGCGGCAGCAGATGCCGTAGACAACCCTTATGCAGTTCTGGTACGCTAGGATCGCCGTGATCGCTCGTGGTAGCATGCTTTATACCATTTCTGCGGGCGCATTAGGTTAAAGTGCTCCCGGGGACGTTGTTAACAGAAGAGCCCCCGGGGGCGCATTTATCACTTTCTATTTGTTTTTCTACTCTATAAATATCGTAGTCTAGTCTAAACTACTGTAATTATTATAGTTATCATGACACCGTCCACGTGGTTTCTGTGGTGCCTTCATCGCATCATAAGTTCGTATGTCTGGTACTATGCAGATGGCAGTACACCATTCCTGTGCTTCCACCACGTGCACCTCGGCGTGGCTATGTTCAACCGCCTCCCTGCCTTGCCTGCCCGACCGCTTCACCTTCTGTTCTTGACATGGTTGGTCGGGCCGCTTGTGGCGTCCGTACGGCATATCCATGACGCTAATACGTCGCTAGTTTTGCAGGGCTATGGCCAAACAGGAGTTGGATGCGGGTTAGAGGGCACGGCGGAGTTCGACCGGCGTGGTGCGTTTAATCTCGCATTGTATGGCCGCGTATTCATTCCGCAACGTGACGCCGAGTGTATGATACATCCCCGCTGATATTTGACGGTACTACAGTACCTGGTCCCTAGAGTGGTAGGCTGTACCGTAGTTTATCAGCCCTTCCCTCCGCACTTACACATATGCTCCCCTCAATGTAACTAATAACTGTGGACCCCCCCCACCATCTGTATAAATGAGAAACAGCGTCCCCGGCACCGGGTGCCGTTACTACTTTATAAGCACGAGCATAGAGCAATTATATTGCCCCATCTTCTGCCACCACTACGACTACTTACAGCGGCTACTATTAACACCACCCTTATTTATCATCTTCCTACATCGCCCCAGAACGACATACGCGACTTATTCATCAGAGCGCTACCCACCGCCATCGCCGAAGTGCCCATAAAACCCATGACGACTGCAGGCAGTAGCGCACAAAGTCGCTTCACCGACAACAAGCTTCTTCACGACTCCAAATGAAGAATGAAGAATACCTTCACCTAACCCCCCCTGTTGCGATAGACAGGCAGCCCCACGTATGCATATGGGCACCCTGTCGTGTGTATGGACACACCCCATGTATATGGGCACCCCTTATTTTTATGGGTATCCCCCTCGTTCGGGTTGGCAATTCCGTCTTGATTGCCATCACCACGGTCCAGGAAGGCAATAAATAGACACTCCGTACGTGTGCACACAACTTCCCGCCACGGTTGGGCCTATACACTCGGGATTAATCTGTTTTCGGGGTTACAGCAAGCAGCAAAAGGCCAAAGTGGAATATATATGGCTATAGCCGCCAGCTCATGGTTTCTGTACAGAGTCATATTCAAGATACCACGAAGCACAGACGACAATTGTCGTATATACGCTGGATCACTTCGACTTGGTCCTTGCTTCTGATAACCTCGCAACAAAAGCAACGTTCCCGGTATTGGACACATGCTGCGATAGAGGTGCACCATTTTTTTTCTGAGGCTCTTCACTTGAGGAGCTCCATACCTCGCCCAAAACCTTATTCTGAGTAAACTGAAAGCGCAACCAGATGACCAAACCCATGGCCTAGGTACACAAATCATTCGTATTGCCAAACAAGAATGACATTCCGACGATCTTGGGTTAAGGAGCCCCGTCATTCAGAAACAAAAAAGCCGAAAAGTGTTACCTCTATCGTAGCCCGCGTCATTGTCGAGTGTCAAACTACACACTGAAACTGCGATGGCTGCTACTTTGTGCTCGGACTACGACAGCCAACATTTCTCGCAGATGCAGCTATGACAGCAAACCAATATGGGTGCTAACATCTGGCACGAAATGGACGTGGCCACTTGTGCCAGGGGGTAGGCGGGCAACTTTACCAGTGGCCCACTGATCGCCCCCCGCAGTCAAGGAGCGGCTGAAATAATGGGGGAGTGGTTGCTTGAGGCGTTGGCTGAGGTCTTCAAGTCGAGAGGAGCGCGGTGGGAGGAGTACCAAGCGTCAGGTGATCGGATTATACTCTTCGAAGAACGTGCAGAGGCCAGGACTACCGCTCTTCTAATCACCGCCCAAGGTCAGCATCGTCGAAGGGGGTGCGGAACTACGGATACGTGACTGGTTGCCGGTATGCCGGATTGACACGACGCTCACAGGCGCCGAGCTGGGGAGGGGTGACAGCAACGAGGCGTCGAGGAAGAACGGAGGATTGGTTAATCGCCGGCATGCCCGTTTGGCACCGGCGTTCACACGTGTCGGGTTGGGGAGGTGGGTGTTGCAGAGGCGGGGAGCTGGGGCAGAGCGGAGGATTTGTTGGATGGAAGGCGTACGCTGTTACCGGCCTGTGACCGGGAGTCTGTGTTGCACCGGCGATAGCTATGCATCGGGCAGGGGGGGTGTTGCAGCGGCCTGCACCAGAATGTAATACGTTGATGCGTGGCGACTGGCCGGATCAGTACCACACAGAGGGTTCATAGTGTAGGAAGAATATACGCTGTTGGAAGGGTTTTTGTCATAACATTGGAAATATAAAGGATAGGTTCCCCGAGGTGGGAACGCCTTCCTGTGTTTGCGGAAATCCCTACAAATGCAATACAGCAGACACCTGGTGTTTAGTAAATACCAACCACAAAGCAAAAAATCAAAGTCAAACTACCTGTCTACCTGTCAGACCACTTGTCCCCTGTCACGGGTCCATCCATCGTGCACATGCATCGCCCGCAACGCGCTTGGTACTTGTAGAATCAACCGCGTTGCCTGTTCTAACCACTGGAACTGGAAATCTGAGGGAATGTGGTGCTCTGAGGACCCATGGCAAGTGACCCACTGCCTCTATCCACGATCTCAAGACAGCGAAGGAAAGTTGCCTCGGAAATAGAGATCTTCGTCTAGTTGTTGACCGAGGGCTCCACCGCGCTGCAACAATCATTTATGGCATTACCTGACTAACTACAAGGTGTCGGTGCAAAACAAACAAACAATAGTTTCAATTTTCTAGATGTATTTCTTCTTCTCGTCGGCTTCCATCGAGGTGGCGTGTTAGATTTTGCAGCAGACAGCGAATTTAATCTAGTTTAAGACGCAAGTTCCTTCGATGTCAGTCTGTGAAACATAAGTGCGGCGAAACTGCTGTATACTAGGTAGCTGCCGTTCAGTACATATCTGGCGCACCAGCTGCACGCATTCATTTATGATGTATTATTACCGCAAGGAGAATAGAAGACTAAAATTAGGCGACTATACAGTAAAAACGAGGCGGGTTCATGTTCCCGAGATGATCGAGCAAGGTTTTTTTTCCCGAGATAATCGAGCAGTGTTTTGTGCGCATTTCTTGCGGGCGACCGAACGATCGAAAAAGCTTCAGCTAGCTGATTTTATGTCGAAATGGCGAATGGCATGCTTTTTTGACACACAGTAAAAGTTATTGTGTCCACCTCCATCTCTCCCGGCTTTTCCGAGATCTCTCCTACCTTGACGAACTACGTTCCACTTCAAAACGTTTCTCCTGCCCTGATGAACTAAGCTCCATCGCACAACAAAATATTCTGAAACAAAGCAAGTGCACTCCATAGTCGCTTCGTGCAGCCACTTCGTGCCACCTCTGCGAGGCTCTTCTTACAATACAGAGGCAGGAGCTGCAATAATGCAGCAGCCAGTTCTCCGGTTGTTCCGACACCATACCCACAGCACTGTGCCAGCACCAGGGGCCGCCAGCCGACCAGAGACAAAGTCCTCCTCTAACGCAGGTACACTACTGTAGACACCACCACGCGAATCGGGTTCATGGCTGTAAGAAAGTTCGGCAGGTGTACCTCGCTGCCCTCGGTTTATGTAGGAGGAGTTACAACAATGCAGCAACAAAATCCTCCGGTTGTTCTGACACCATGGACATAGCACGGTGCCAATACCAGTGGCCGCCAGCCGACCACAGGCATTATTATTCTCAAACAAAGCAAGTGTACGCCACAGTCCGCAGTCACTTCGTGCCATCTTTCTCTCCGAGGCTCTTCTTACAGTACAGTTCTACAGCCAGGAGCTACGGTTGTTCTGATACCATGCCCAGCACCGCCCCAAGTCGTTCTCTAATACAGGTACACGAGACCATACTACGCGAACCGGACGCATGGTGACCAGAAATTTCGGCGGGTGTGCCCCCGCCGCCCTGAGTTTACGCGGGGGCACCATCGAAACAATCCTCCAGAGCATTCTCAACCGGTGCGCTAAAGCGGCGTCTGTGCCCAGCCGCGGCGAAGCCGGCTAATGCTGCAGCGTGTCTTTCCCAGTCAGCGGAGTTAATACAAACAAGTCTACCTGCCCAAACGGGTTCACGCGTGGACAACCTGCCACCCAAAGGAATAAAATCCATTGGAGACGCGGGCCCGGCTCACGAGCAAGCGTAATTCTGATTCCGACATTGTCTGCCAGCACTGCTGTGGCTCGAGATCTTCAAAATGGGAACCTTTTCAGCGCAATTTGTCATATTTTAATTGCCACATTTATGCGTAAGTACTGTACTAAAGGTAGTCCTCGCCACGCCCCCTCGGTCTGTCGCTCGCACACGCGTCGTTCAACCAGCACAACAAGCTTCAGATTACCTGGAAAGGCGCAGGCACCCCTGGAAAACGTGGCAGAGAGAGGAAGCACGATGTTACCCCCCGGCGATGACGGTGGATACATACTACGGTAGGGTGAATGATACCATTTCTTTCTGACACCTCCTTAATCGAGGAGCTCCATACCTAACCCAACACCTGACTGTGAGAAAATCCGACAGTGCAACCCGATAAACTCTTCCGTAGACTAGGCATACAGCCAAAACTATTGTCAAACTCCAACGCCATTGCGTAGTTCTTACGTTGAGGGGGCCCGTCAGCCCGAAGTAGTTTTGCCAAAAAGAGGTATAGTCCGGCCAAAAAGAGGTACAGTATCCCTATGCTAGCACGCGTCGGTGGTACACATGTGCTACGATGGAGGTTGCACGTTTGGGCCAGGGCGTTTTTGACTTCGGGGCTCCTTAACGGGTGAACTCCCAATATCGTCGGAATACCGTTGTGTTTTACAAGTGTTTTCGTTGGCAAGGGGATTTTGTTCACTGGTTGGCACTTTCCCTTTTTCCTCAAAATGAGCTTTTGTGTGAGGTGCAGAGCTCCTGAAGGATGGAGCCTCAGAAAAAGTAGACTTGATCCCTATCGCGTAGCAAGTGCCGGTGGTGTACACACAGGAAGACGGGTAGCCCTGGTGGGCATTGAGCATCATATGAGCAAATACATAACGGAATGGAGGCGGAGACAGAGCCGTGCCACGTTACAGTAGAGGGGTTGCCTACATTTCATGAGGTTCCTAACGCGAGAAGCTCTACGTAGAAACTCACCCACAATCTGACTTCGAACAACAAAAGTCCGTGCCACAACCCGAAAAACAATCCCATCGGCTGTAGGCATGTAAAACGAATACATTTGGAAAACACAAATTGAGCTGTACAGATGTTGGGCAGTTCCTTGGTTGAGAGGGGATGAGCCCCGCCCGTCAAAACATTTTTGGGTAGATATTTATGCCCGTAAGTCCTCCCTATACCGTGGCTTGCCCTACATACTTCGAAGTACGTTATTAATAGATACTTCAGACGGACACGGAGCCCCGCGGCGGGCACTATTGATTATACTCAAAGTATAGAACTACCCACCGGCCTACAAAGTAACGTCACTTTAGCTTGGTGGGTGCTGTAGATCAGACACAGACGGGTCGGGCAAGCAGGCGGAGATGCTTTGCCCTGTATAGTTGGGCGTGGCACCCCAACGATAGCTATTAATAGCGTGGCGGAAAATGGACGGCACGGCATGGCGAAGGAATTGGCATCGCTGGCCTTGCCAGGGATAGCACACCAACAACATGATGGATGGACCGCTATTACGGGGGAACCATAGTAATCAGAACCCACGATCAAGACAAAAACCTATATGTTCCCTTATTTTACTAACCATATTTGGTTCTGATTACTATGAGACGTTCCCTGGAAATATCAGCAATGCGGGCAGGGCGCTATGCCACGGCAGGGAGTACCCCCATTGACGCGTGCTACGATAGACGTATTTACGGGGGAACATAGTATTCAGGCCCAAATATGGTTAGTAAAAAAAGTGGAATATATGGGTTTTTGTGTATATCGTGGGTCCTGATTACTATGGTCGTCCGTGTAAATAGCACTTTTTGGCTATAAAGTGTTTTCTGAAAGACCCAAAATCGTCGAGATGTCATTCTTGTTTTGCAGTATGATTTTTTTTGTATACCTAGGCCATGGGTTTGTTCATCGGGGTGCACTTGCAGTGTACTCAAAATCAATTTGGGGGTGGAGTACAAATCTCCTCAAGTGGGGAGCCTCAGAAAAAAACTGGTGCACCTCTATCGTGGCATGAGTCCATTTTCATCTTGAACAGCGTAGCAAACAACTACATGGCGGTGTATTTCGCGACCCCCCCCCCCGCAAAGAAGCTCAAGACTTGCAAATGAACACAGTGTAGAGGCACTCGCGCGAGCGGCCCTGAGCCGGTCAAATAGTAGGCCCTAAAAGTGCCCCCTCTATAATACTGTATAATACTCTGCCACAATAGCCTTGGTTGCCAAGTGGCAGGACTGCTACTGTAGTAGGACTGCTAGTATTCACGCCCGCCGGGACTGTCCGTTTCGCTCCGCTGCGTCTCCTCTCCCCCCCCCCCCACCCCCCAATGTCCGTGACAACTACGCGTACCACAACGGGCGTGACTGACAGGGATACCTTCTTCCCCATCCTTGGAAGGATGCCCAGACCGCATGGACTGTCCACCCCTCTACATAGTGTGCGATGGTGCGCTGCCCGCCAGGGTTATCCGTCGCAGTGCGTACCTGTTATAAGGCAGACCAAACGCTGATTCGAACTGCCGACTCAACTGACCCAGCAAAAGGTGTAATATACATAGCACCACACATGTCTGAGTACAGTAGCAGTAGTGGTCCCTCTATAGTGCCGGCACGTGCCAGCCGGCAATATACAAAGCGGTAACCGGCACTACTCCGCATACTGCCGCTGCTTGACTGGTTTTTCCCATAGGTACCAAGCAATTCCACAAGTACTATAGCGGGGAACCGGCAGTACTCAACTGGCACTATAGAGGAACCTCTACTGTAGGTCCGAGTTCAAGAAGAAGATCATGTTAGATGAAGCTCACGCGAGAAATCACATCGAAGAAGCTACGTAATATAAAAGCATTTGATCCGGTTGGACGGGTGGGTCCACCCTCGCCTGCATCAGCATGACGCTGGCACACACGCCACACGCCAAGAGAGCACGCACACGAAGGACCAAGGACAAGTGCTGCGACAGGGGGACGCACCCTATGTGCAGGAGCGGCCTGCACACAAGCTGTGCAGGTCGCGGCAGTTCGTTGTATGGTCTCACTGGTCGAGGCTGGCCTTTCGGCCGCCCGGGTGTTTTTTACAAAACGCCACCAAAACACGCGCCCTTGCCGACCACGACTCCCCCAAAGGGTTGGGGTTAGGGTTAGGGTTAGGGTTAGGGTTAGGGCTACGTCAGAGGTCGGGTTGGTCTGTGCCAACGTGCAAGCGTCGAAAATGACCTGTTGCGACCTGCACAGCTTGTGTGCAGGCTGCTCCTGCACATAGGGCGGGCCACGACAGGGATACGAAGCACTTTCAGGGCCAGAATATTTCATATCGTATGACGGGGCTCCTTAACTGACGAAGTGCCCAGTATTCACGCTATACCTACGGTAGGTCATGTGGGGTTGTTTATCGGGTTGAGTGTACAGTTTCGCTCAAAGTCGGTTTTGCGGTGAGGTATGGAGAGGAGCCCTCAAGAGAGGAGCCCCAGATAATTCAGGTGCTATCCCCGCGGTAGCACGCGAACAAGAAGAAAGTACGTGTGGCAGTGAGGCTGCTATCCGGGGCAGAGAGTTAAAACCATAACACTGATCGGGCCCCATTGACGACGGGCCGGAGCGGGTGTAGGTATCATGTAGGCACTGGGAGGATAACCGTGTTCTATGCCTAGGGGGGGGGGGGGTGAAAACCCATTGACAAGAAGGAGGGCCACACTGTATTCATACTAGGGTACCTGATACTCTGTATCATAGTGTGGTAATGCTATTTTTTTGTTTAATATATTTGTTTTCCGACAATGTGCAGTGCATAATTCATTCCAAAACAGTAGTGGTCCCTCTATAGCGCCTGTCGAGTAGTGCCGGTTGCCCGCTACAGTGCCTGTGGAATTGGTCGGCACATATGGGAACAACCAGTAGTGGCAGTATGCGGAGTAGCACCGGTTGCCGCTATAGTGCCAGTATTTCCGGTTGGCACACACCGGCACTACGAGTATAGAGGGACCACTACTGTATAGAACTGGCACTCGTGTCCCTTTCTCCACGGTATATTATGCGATTGCTGAGAGTAGCCTATGGTGACTTCGAGTTCCAACTCAAGCAGATTAAGGGGGCTGTAAAAAGTAAGCGATGATGAAAACACCACCCGACGGTGCTGCAGGGGGAAACACTACCAACGAAAGCCATACATTCAAACATTTGCGGTGACAGCAAAAAGGGGGGCGTGCTGGTTGTATAGCACCTACCCATTTGCCGACTTTGTCACTGACTGAGTAGGCTCATAGCACAACCCGCTACCCTACAGTGAGGTGCCTTATATAATAGGCTTTGGCCTGCTCAATCAGTGACTAAGCAGCCTACCCAGTCAGGGCCTAAATAAGCTGTAGCCTACTCAATCAGTGGCTAAGTATATGCCAGGCTTTGCTCTGCTCAGTCAGTGACGAATTAGGCTAGCCTATACCCAGTCAGTGACAACGTAGGCTAGCCTACTCAGTCAGTGGCAAAGTAGGCTGACGGATAGTGCTACATAACCAACAAGAATACACTTACGGGTTCGACGAAACTCGCAAGCTAGCATTGACCTCCGAGGCTCTCCCTTCGCCACGGACTACTCTAGTGGGCAGTGCTATACAAAAGGCAAAACACGGTCTCGGCGCGCTTCGTGCTCGGACTTGCCTCGTTACAACCAACATAACTGACACGACGATGTCACAGGATCTGGTGAACGTGTGGATGGGCTCTATACAGAGGCAACCGGGGCAAGGAGTTGATCGGCGCGAGAAAATAGGGAGAGCGGGGGGTTGAATGAGCTCTAGAGGCAAGCATAACATAGGGAGGGCGGGAGAGGAGCTGGGCTAGCTTCTGGATGGAACGTTGGGGCTGCACGGTAGCCTGCCAGATGCGAGGATGGGTGGTTCAGCCGCGTAAAGTTGTCGAGCCCAGAAGGTAGAAGGACAGCAGCTTCACGGGGCAAGGAGTTGATTGGCACGAGAAGATAGGAAGGGCGGGAGGTGGGTGGGCTTTCGCGGAGGCAACCAGAAGATAGGGGGGGGCGGGAGGGGAGCTGGTAGACGGGCTTCTGGATGGAACGTTGGGGTTGCTTTTTGTTTTATTATTTTATTATTTTTGAATCTCACTTTTAGTTTCCAGCTTCTGGACAAGCCGTGGTCACAGATGTTGTCCGTTCTCCCCCCCCGGTACACGTGCGTTCATTTTTATTTATCGCGCAGAGGGTTCCGCATTCTCAACGCTCGTCGATTTTCATCGAATTTTGCTAACTCACGCTCTCGCGCTTTCCGCAAGTCAATTTTTAGC
>JAYJMJ010000375.1:2872245-2885839 GCA_036873875.1 Laminaria ephemera
AAAAAAAAACTAAACCTAACTTTTCGCTGGTTTTTCGTGGGTTGGGTTGGCCTTGGATTGTGATTTCGACGGTTTCAATACTATAATTTTTACGTTTCCTACCCAACTCCTACCCAACCAAAGTTGGTACATCGCAAAACACGCTAATATTGGGTAGTTGAGTTCCTTAGTTGAGGAGCCCCGTCGGCCATAAAGAATTTAGCGAAAAAGCGCTAGAAAAATCCCGCTCGTAGAACCCATCTGCTGTTCACACAGAATCTCGTTCTTTAATGTTGCATCCCACACGGAACTATAGGCTACAGTCCAGTCTAACGTCGCCTCTTGCCTGGAAGTCGTTCTCTCGGCAGACTCGAAGCGCATGTTCCAAGCAACGGGCAGTCTTCAGCGGCATGTTGCCCTTACCCTGCCCTGTCATCGAAACGACGGAATTTTCGCGGTCGACTTCAAACATTCCCCCGAACATCTTCCTGAAGAACTTCAGAAAAACATTCAGGACGTCCTGGCAAAAAAAAAAAAAAGAGATTGAGGGGCATAAAACAAAAAGTAGGTGTGAATATTTCACGTGGTATACAAAAATACGTGCGAAACCAGCGAAGAAGTTCAGAAAAATATTCAGGACACCCTGGGAAATTGAAAATTGCGATTGCGGCGCACAGAACAACAGTGTGAATAGTGCGGGTGGTATACACAATACCAGGTACGTGCGAAACCTGCGAAGAAGTTCAGAAAAACGGCCAGGATGCCCTGAAAAATTGCAGGGGGGGGGGGGGAATGATACGTGTGAATATTCAAGTGGGATATAGAAAACAGTACAGGACACCTCATAAGAAACGGGGAAAAAAGAAAGACAGGCTGATATTTACAGGAATACAAGAAATCCGCGAGCCGTTATACTGAAGTTAGTGTGGAAGGCACCCTCTCCCAAATAAGATGGTGTAGCCTGAGTCAGTATTTCTGTTTGTTATTAGGTGTCCTGTGCTGTATTGTCAAGACAGTAATTAACTTCACCTTTGAGGGAGACAATATGTCAGTGCAAGGCCACCACAGACACTATTGCCCGGTAAATGTGCAGCACAGGGCTCCTAATAAGAAACAGCAATGCAAACCCAGGCTGGGTTTCTTATTTGGGAAGAGAGTGCGTTCTACACTAAATTCGGTGTGACGGCTCCCGGATTTCTTCATTCCCTGTCAATCTCGGCCTGACTTTCTTATTGCTCGCTTTCTTGCGTAGGTGTCCTGTATTTATACTGTGAACACGAACCCTGTATAGCGAATGAATCTTCCACATATCGCACAGATCAGATCCCTATTCATGAGCAATGTCTTTCAGGGCAGACAGATCCCTGGTCAATACGATCTGCATGGTCTACAGATCATCACGTGGCCGGTTGAAAGCTGGACGATCTGAACAAGTGTGTACATGTTTCCGGGGTTGGATCTGTACTACACAGATCCTGCACAACATACCACGACAGCAGATATAGGATCTAGATTATCTAGATCGTCATCATCTGTTCGACGAGTGGAATCTTCCACAGCCAAGTTCCTTACCTCCTCTTCTGGCTGGTACTGCACGCGTACAGCCACCATCCCATCAAACTCCCCGGCCGGCTGCGCTTCATCCTATAACCCGAGCGACGGTAAAGACGTGGGGCGGGTGTTGCGATGTCGAGAACAAAACATCTACCAGGTACCAGGTATGAGCATGAGCCGAATGTCACTACTGCGTCGGGTCCGTGTGGGGATATAAAACTTCTGTTGCCATCCTGATATACCTGCCAGATATATGTGGCGTTTTCCCCCACGCCTCAAACACTGCAAATCGAGTCATTATTCTCCCAAATTCTCAACCGACGAACACAATTTGAGATTAATACCACGCCGTGAGCTCATCTCTACCATGCCAGGTACCCGGTATGCGATAGAGCTTATCATATATCGGCGTCCCCGATGGTCTAGTGGGTTTCCCTCGTCACCACGAAGGTCGATTTCGCAGGTTCGAGCCCCCCCGAGTGCATACTCGTGCTCGTGGCGACTTTTTCTTGTGCAAAAAAAATGACTTGTGGAAAGCGCGAGAGCGTGAGTTAGCAAACTTCAATGAAAATCGACGAGCGTTGGGAATGCTGAACCCTCTGCGCGATAAAAATGAAAGCACGTACCGGGGGGGAGAAGGGACGACACCTGTGACCACGCCTTGTCCAGCAGCTGGAAAGTAAAAGTGAGATTAAGAAAAAAGAAAGAAGAAGAAGAAGAGCTCGAAAGAAAGCGACTCTAGAATTCCGCCCTTCTTGCCCTTCTTGGCTTTGACCGAGGCAACTATACAATTATACTATTATACTATTGCAGGGGAACATGGTAATCAGGACCAAATATGGTTAGTGAAAACATATATAGGTTTTGTGCATATCGTGGGTGCTGATTGACATAGCCCTCCGTAATATTTTACTATTATACGGTAGGTGGGGGACTCCCCTTTTCAGTCCGAGCAGCGTACCAGGTGCCAGGTATCTAACAAATACATGCTGGATTTCGCGAACTAAAAAAGCACAAAAGCTTTAAGACTTGCTAAGAAATACCGACAAGGTGTACAGACAGCCCCTTCGCGCCGGTGGCCCTGAGCCGCTGAAAATAAAACGCCCTACAAGGGCTCCCCCTACTTACTGTTGCAGTAAGTAGCCTTGGTCCTCGGGTCATGCACTTAAAAGTATCATATGGTGGACGGAAAACATCTGGTGCCATCCTGATATACTCACCAGGTATCGCTCCGTTTTCTCCGCGCTTCGACACTGCAATACGAGGTATATCACGTCATGAGCTCGTCTCTGCCGTATGCTCGGTAGAGCTCGAATGTAAGTGACTCTAGCTTCCGCCCTTCCTCGCTCCGGGCCACATGGTATGGTGCCTGGTGTCATCCTGGTATACTTACCAGAGATTGTTACGTTTTACCTACACTGCAGACACTGCAAATCGAGTCATTATTATCCAAATTATCAACCAACGAACCACAACTAGAGAGTCATATCGCGTCGTGAGCTCGTCTCTGCGATGTGCTCGATGGAGCTCGAAAAAAACAAGCTACTCTAGATTCCGCTCTTCCTCGCTCTGGCGAAGGCTAGGGTAGCGGGAAATACAGTATCGCCCCTCAATAGTGCCGATGGAGTAGTGCCGGTTGCCCGCTATAGTGCATGTGACATATTTTGGCACAGATGGGTTTCCGCAAGAATGGCAGCATGCCGATTAGTGCCGGTCGCCGCTATAGTGCCGGCAATTCCAGGTGGCACATACCGGCGCTACAGAGGGACCACTACTGTACCCCCATTCTCATTCCGAGCTAGGCAACAAACAAATACATGTCGTATTTCGCGAAATAAAAAAGCACAAAAGCTTAAGGCCGCGGGGGATCTTAAACCACCCCCCACCCTCGGGTTTCCGGTTCACTCTAATCTCTAGATTTTTTTTTTGGTGCAGTCAATTACGCCGAATTTTTATCACGCTGCACTTCGACGTTCAACTAATCGGTGGCTCAGCAGAGATCGGATGTAACTTATTATTGTTGCATCCACAGCAGCTCGTGGTTCTATTCAGATTGGCCGTCCGCACTTTTTCAACGGAGGTCTACACCTCGACTTTGGGGTGCTGAAGTGGTCGAAAATCGTCGAAATTCAGACGACACAAAATGAGACAAAAACACAACCCCCAACTGAGCGTTTGCACTTCACTTGAGGACAGCTACATCTCCTCACAAGCAACCACAGTTCGTGAAATTGAGCCACGCTCACTATGAAGTGCGTGAGGGCGTCGGGTGAAGCGGGCAGTAGTCGTAGGCGGCCAGAAATGACTCACGAGGTGATTTCGTGAAGTCAAAGTTGCCAACCAGCATCCCCAAAAAATCGCGATTTTGCTCCAAAATCCAAGACTAGAAAAGTTTGCGAGTTAGTATGTACTAGCTTGGCTACAGCACGTACGAAGAAACGCCTTTCACCAAAGGTTAGCTGGGCTTTTATCTTCTGAAACACTAATAATTCGTACCCGAAAAATGTGCGGACAGGGAAAATTCGCCGCCGTTTGAGGTAGTCAAGTATTGGGCTAAAAAAAGGGGCAAACAAGGGCGAAAAAACTCTGAATTCTTTAAAATTTGCATCAGTTTTTTTTATCCGAGAAAAGTAGATGTTGCTTGTAAAACTCTTCACACTATTTCCAAAGTCGTTTGTACTTTTTTTGGCGAAAAGCCTGCTCGCGCCTACTTGACAAAATATTTCGTAGGGATCCCCCGCGGCCTTAAGACTTGCTAAGGAACAGGATGTAGCCCCTCGCGCGAATGTTCCTGAGCCGCTGAAACAAAAAGGACCTAACAAAACTGCTCCCCCTGCCGGAGCCTTGATCCTCGGCTCATACAATACGGTGGACGGAAAACATCTGGTACCGTTCTGATTCTCGGCATGCAGAACAGGACACCAAATCAGAACCACAAATACTGATCCACGCTGGGTTTCTTACTTGGGAGATGGTGCGTTCTACACTAACTTCAGTATAACGACTACGGTACCGGGTTTCTTATATTCCCGTAAAATGTCAGCCTGCCTTTCCAGAGATTGTCTGCGTTTTCCCCGCGCTTCCAACACCGCGAAACCAAAACGCCCAAACGCGGAACATCGCAAAAAACAAATCATATCGCGCCGTGAGCTCGTCTCTGCCGTATGCGGTATAGAGGTCGCTGAGAGTAAAAGAAATAGTTGAGGGGGAAACTAAAAGGCGATGAGCAAGATTTTAAAAAAAAACAAGATATAACGATAGAGCTCGAAAAAGCAAGTGACTCTAGATTCCGTCCTTCCTCGCTCTGACGAAGGCTATTATACGGTAGGGGGGGGATACCCTCGTCTTCGTTTCAAGCAGTGTAACAAAACGATTGCTTCGCGAAATAAACGAGCGATTATTTGTTTTTAAAGACTTGCAAAGAAATATCAGGCAGGGTATGTAGGGCCCCTCGCGCGAGATCCCACTTAAAATAAAAGTCCCTGAAAAGTGCTGCCGCTACTTGCAAAGAAATAGGGTATAGGTCATTGCGCGAGTAGTTCTGAGCCGCTGATATAAAACGCCCTAAAGTGCTCCCTCTACCGCAGCCTTGCTTTTCTCCTACCTCTTCGCTCGGCTCCCCGAGCTGCTGGGCGGGTGTCGTCGCCGGCTGCGTGTTCCATTCGGCGGGCTCCTCCTCCCCTGGCGTGCGTTCCGTCCCCTCACCCTCCACCACCTTGTCGACTTCGCCCATCCCTGACCCACCGCCACGCTCCTTACACTCCGCAGCAAAGAGCGCTCCACCTTCCTGCATCCCCAGCACTTCCTGCACCCCCAGCGCTTGCTGCCTTCGCTCACGCTGCTCCGCCATGCGGTCGACTCCCTCCACCTCTACCCCGGTCCCTTCCGACGACACCTCATTCTGCACTTCATCATTGTCATCCTCGTCTTCCTCCTTAGAATAACTTCCTCCCTCGGCCCGGATGATGTGCTCCACTGTTTCGAGGTCTTGACTCGTGTCGCGCGCTCGCGCTCCCGGTCTAATTTGTTTCTCTGCAGCGTCGCTCCCTCCCCCCTCCCCTCGCGCATGTTCGAAGCCTTGCAGTTGCAGCCTTCGCTCTTCGTTGTTCTTGGCTTCCTCCGACTCGCTTTGCTCCGTGGCATTTTCCTCTGATGACGCGTTGTCGTCGTTGTCCCTGGGGGATCGGTCATCGCCGGTTCTCGCCGCGAACAAAACAAACCTTGACGAGGTGACAGGAGAAGATAACGGACCGATAAAAGCACCACCAGGCCAAACAAGTTCACAATATACAACAGAACGAGCAAAACAAACTTTTAGAGGTGCCAAGAGAAGATAACTGATCGGTAACCACCTGTCACGAGGCCAGATACTCCCACAAAAGAAAGGACGCGTAGAACCCCATCAGGCCAGATAATTTCACAAAAACAAACGGACTGCACCATGACGCCAGCTGAACTTCGCAAAAAATAGGACGCGCAGAGGAGGAAACGTTAACCCCTTTCAGAGCTGCAATCCATCATTCTCACTACTTCCAAAGTCGAAGCAGTTTATCCCCCAAAAAGGCGGGTGCAGCTCTAGAGGGGTTACAACCCCTTTAAGAGTTCAGAGGGAAAACATATCGAAAAAAAAGTGGCGATCGCAGCGGCACCAGTCACGCGAAGCAGCCCGGGCGGAAGGGGTACGGTGTGTGCCCGAACTGCAACGACACGTGCTGGGACAGGAGTCGCACCTTTTTGAATAAAAAACAATCTGACCGCCGAGGCTCCTCGACTGAGGAACTTCTCGAGAGTGTTGGACTACCCTATGGTTTTTACATACATAGTTCGATGTGTACGTAGAGTAGGCATTTGGATGGTCCATCAGATTGCACCCATTTTTTTTTAATCAAAAATCCATTCTTTGGGCGAAGTACAGATCACCTCCAGTGAAGAGCCTTAAAAAAATATGGTGCTACAGTACCCGCATCATAGCTTGCGTCCACATGTACGGAGCTGTACCACACGCGAAGCGCGGTAAATTTCTTGTACTGCTGCACGTTCTTCCTAGACGCTTGACGAGATCGCACTCGTCGCTTTTTTTACGGCCGGCATGATATACATGGGTCCGAAACGGGTTGCAAGGTTTTCCCACCCGTCTTTGGAGAATTCCAACTATTTTTTTCGAAACACAAATTGTTTTTTTTCGAAAAAAAAGTTTGGGATATTGTTTGCCACCTGGTAATTATCACATGCAAGAAAACCAGCTCACGTTGCTAGCCTGCTCCTGTGTTCGACCGTTCCGCGGCTCATGTTCGCCAACTCTGACCCGCTTATCCCGGCCGCTTGCTCCCCATACCCCGGAAAAACGGCGTCAAAGCTTCCAGGCTTGGAAATCGATGCCTTTGCTGACCCTAGAGAACCCTCGGTATGATTTCCCAGTGATGCTATCATACGGAAGGGGAAGGTTACCGAGCAAGGGAAAGGGGAGTAAAGAAAATAAAATCGCGGTGTGATGTGCAAGTGTCGCAATTCAGAGAAAAAGGAATGGGGGAGGTGGCCGAGAAAGGAAAAAAGAGTAAGAAAAGAAAGCCGCTGTGTGATGTCTCAGTGTTGCTGTTTATATAGCAAAAGGAAGGGGAGGTGACAGACTGAGGAAAACGGGGTGAGAGAAAGAAAGCCGCTGTGTGATGTCCCGGTGTCGCTATTTTTAGCAAAAGGAAGGAGGGGGGGGGTTGACAGACTAAGGAAAATGGAGCAAGAAAAAACAAAATGCTGATCAGTAACTGAGTGAGCACCTGCCGAAAATACAAAGGTTGACTAACTTTGAAATAATTATATATGACGTGCAGGTTGACAACTTTTGAAACAACTACACATGACGTGCTAAACCATTGATTCTGCGGTTGACAACCTGTTGCAGATCTTCGTAAAACGATTTGTAGTAGCGCTGCGCATTTTGTTAGAGCCGGGAGAGGGGGGGGGAGGGGGGGTGCACAGCGCGAGCGTACCTATCACGAACCGCTACCTTCTATTCTCCGTACAGTACACACATACCAGGGTATACAGGACCCCAGTTCAGAATGGCCAGGCAAACACTTTTTTTTCATATTACGCAGCAAGAATGCTAGGAGCACCCCACCTTTGAGGTTCCTTTCCTCCGCGACAAATATGAAACGTGTTAATGTATTGGACTAGGGGGTATTACTGTAGTCCACTGGACTCCTGGACTACTGGTGAAACATTCACTTATTTCCTACCCAAACTAAGCCTTGTAATAACAGAACGCTCATGTCTCCTGCTCCCGAGTTACTAACATTTTACAGTGGTGGAGCTACGTACAGTAGCTTTACTTTTCTGCCGTTCTGTAAACGAAGCGCAGCCGTTACGGTCGCTCGTTCCGCATCTCGATGCTGCCGTTGTACGGCACAACAGATTAGTGGCGACCTCGGGGGTGCGCCGCACGCCCGTCAACTCCAAGCTCCCCCTGACTCGTGACATGGATGCTACGACAGGGGTATTGATAGCATTAACAGTATAATAAAACATTTTTCTGGGGCTCCTTGCTCACTCGAGGAGCTCAATACCTCGCCCAAAAAAACTAGCTTTGAGAAAAAAAAAATGAAATCGCAACACAACGAACAATCCCACGGCCTAGGGACCAAACTAAAACAATCCTCGAGCGTGGATTATAATCTAACGGTATTAGGCAAATCCTTAGTTCAGGAGCCCCGTCCGCCAGAAGCGTTTTAGGCAAAAAACGGTGTACCCTTATCCCCTATGATAGTACGCGTCTCGGCACATGGCCGCAAAAACGTCCAACACGCAAGATAACACACCCCCTGCGATGAATGTCGGAGCGATTTTTCCCGAAACCAAGGGGGGGGTACGTACACACAACGAACGGTGGCTTTGAAAGCATGCATCGCTCGGCGTTTTTCGCTCTCTCCATTGTCGAGAAAACCAGCTTGGGCTTGGAAACTCGTCCAACGGTGTGTGTGTGTGTTATCTTGCGCGATCTACGATACAGTGTGACGCAACGCAACACTTGCGATGAAACCTCTTCAGCTCGATACGGACCACATCGAGGGTGCGACGCATGAGGGTGCGACGCATGAGGGTGCGACGAAAACCTAAGGTGGACTATGCCCTTAAAAATGATCTCACCGGATCGATAGCGCTGATGGGGTGCTTGGAGATCGTCGCCGCTCGCTAAACTCTCCCTGGGCTCCGCTGCCTAAACCGATTCAGCGCACAACAAATAAAAATAGCAGAGAGAGAGCAAGTAGCGAAGACCGTACCGTCATCCGTGAACTGCAGGCGATAATTTCCAACGCAGTACAAGTATACGTACCGAACCAAGGGGTATATAGGGCGGGAAAATACATGGGACAACAATTTCCCCGTTCGTTGTGGTCTATTTCCCCCATGCCCTTGTCTGTTTCTCTGGTACGGTATAATTCGTGAAGTGACATGTATACCAGGCTGCAACGGATAGCTAGAAAAACGGATGAACTGACTCATCGCTTCCTTACAAGCGACGAGCTGTGGCGATACTGTACCGCGCGTACCGCGAAAATAAACAAACTAGACGGAGACTTACCGGGTAGGACGTACGCCATGACAGGCCAAACGTGAATCTCTCCCGGGGCAAAGGGATAGCACTCGTTATGGTATTGTCTCCTTATACCTTCACATGCTATTGTGAAAGTGTTCCCGTAGGTTAAAACAGCAGTGGTGATGCAAAAAGAGTTCGTACCATCCCCCGCGCGATCATAATGGCTCCGCCGACGAGGAGGCCGGTGCTCTGGTTATAATCGCATGGGTACACAAATTACAAACGAAAACGAACACCATCGCATTAACCCTGGCGACATCACAACGTCATACGCATTGTTACGTATCGGAGGAGATCGCCCACTCTTCTCCCGAGGGTTGACATCAGTGATAATCAAAACAATCCGTGCGCACCATCCCCCGCGTGACCTGAATGGGTCTGTCGGCGAGACGGTCGGTGCTCGGGCCATACTCACATGGGTGCGAATGAAGACGAACGCCTGTGCGTTGACCCCGGCAACAAAGTCATAACGTCATCATACGCATTGTTACGTATCGAAGGAGATCTCCCACTCTCCTCCTCCTCTTCCTTCCGAATGAGTATGCGCTTCGGAACCATTTTGTTAATACTCGCAGCCTTTTTTTTTTCGCTTTTTTTGGTGCTCACGTTGGCAGGGCTGGAGCAATTCGATCTGGTGCGCCTTACAACGTCCTTTTTTGAGATATTCCAAAACCCAAATCTAAAAAAAAAGAGTACTTCGCACGTATTCTGTGGCTGGATAGAGTAGGTAATGATCAACACGCGGCAAAAACAGGTACTACAGGACATAGGGCACAGGGCAGAGATAGGTCGCTCGACTTCCTTCGTACCTTATATTGCGGCTGACGATTTACACAAAGAGAAGTGTGCCGTTCGGGATGGCCGGCTGTGCAGTGTTAATAGCTGCTGAGTGCTGGATGGACAATGTTGGCGGCCAAATACGTGAAGAGTACAAAAGGACAAGGTACAACATACACAGTAGACTACATAAAACAGCTTTCGAAGTGAAGTACCCCACTTTGGCCGGAAACGTAAGAACCGTTTGTTATTCATATTTACAGTCTAACTATCCTTACATTTCCGGACAAAGTGGTCCCAGGGAAAACCCTACTTGCAATATACCTGGTGCCTGGTACAGAGCTATACCTGGGCACTGAATGCCAAACTTCGAGGCATGATGTCATACATAGCTGAAGAACGCTTCACACTCGCACACTCCTCGTACGTTCGTATTTGCAGCTCTAGCGACCCAACACACGCGCATACAAAGGGTTGGTTTATGTTACCACACCGACACCAACAACACGCACATATACCGGTACCCGACGATGGCCGGTTGTCTCTGTTGACAACGTTCGTCGTTGTCTAGTGGTGGTGTTTTTTCTGATACGAAGGCGAGCACCACGATGATGCTTGAGTGCTTGAATTGCTTGGAACTTGAAACAGGCAGACCACCGCAAGCGGGAAAACAAGTTGAATTTTCACACATTTGCCACATTTGCCGCATGCAACTATTAACAGGACTATTCCTAGCAACACACTTTTTACTGAAATAGCAACACTACTAACAGCAACGCGGACAGAACGGACAACATTCGTATTGCCTCTACGTATAATATTACCGGTATACGTACGATACGTATATACTACGAAGGTATACATCAGGTACCAGTGTACGGTACCCTGGTATATTGTTGTCAACATCGATATTTATAGTACAAGAGTATGTATTATTGACAGCAGTATTCTACTGCTGAGTCTAATGTTATAATATGCTGGTACATGTTGTAATCAACATTAAATTATTGTTGGACCAGTCAGTATCCTACTGAAATGTTGTACCAGGTACCTGGTATATAATAGTATACGCTACCGGCCTTCACATACCAGTAAGAAATAACACTGAACAACCCCACAAGAAATTCAGTCTGATGTGTCCAGGGAAATAAGAAATTCGGGACGGGTTATGCTAAAGTTATACCTGGTAGTGTGGAACACACCCTTTTTCTTAAGTAAGAAACCTAATCTAAGGTCAGCATCTCGATTCCGTATTAAAGGGCCGGTACTGTACCAAGTACCTGGTATACCTGGGGTGGTACTGGTATCTAGTGTCATATATACCAGTGCAGTACCTGGTACTAAAATACTATACTCTAGATGCTGACAGTAGTCGAAACGGAAACTCTCCGTCCCGGTCTGAATGAAATAGAGCCGATCGTAGCCACCCACGATCCCGAGACTTCGAGTATAAAAATGTACCTGATATAGAAACACCAAATACGGACGAACGCAGAATACCACACTGACTGCCACACTACGGAGGGAACATCCGACGCGCCCCAACAGCGTCCGTCCGTCCGTCCCTCAAAGAAAACACGCGCAGGGGTAGGTACGAGCAATCTGACTCTCAAGAAGGTACCTACCATTGAGGTCGCCCAACACCTGCTGTATACTGACTGCCGCAGGGGCACACGGCAAAAAGAAAAACGACACCACGCCAGAGAATAAAATAAAAAAAAACAGAAAAGACACCACGCTCGCCGCCATGTTACTTGTATTAATAGTAGGTTGCATTACAGTACAGTATCATAGTTCGCCGGCCCCTACCTGGCAGCGTCCGGGCTTGCTTACAATTGGTCGAGCCGCATCTCGCTTCTGGTGCAGGCACCGACCCATATCTGCCGCCGGGGGGTGGAGGAGATAACGCTGCACGTCTGTGTCCTCGCCGAGGCATCCGATCAGAACCATCCTTGTTTGCTGCTGCCGCTGTTGTTGGAGAGGGAGGGGAGTACAACGTCGAGAGGCGCAAAACATTAGGCAAGCTTGCTCGCAATGAAGCTATGAAAAATAGAGGAGAGGAGAGGGGTTTAGGTACTGCAGTAGCTTTTGGACAAATGGCGGTTGATATGTTTATACGATACGTATGGTATGTCATGGGGATGCGGATCCGGTGTCTGGTCTGGATGCGCCTCGTTCATGATATCCAACCCCAAACGGCCAGAGACCAATCACTTTACCATAAGATTATTGTGTTTCATGGGTGATGATGGATCCTGCTCAAACATAAGTCTCTTCCTGAAAATCGAAAGTTAACTCCTGATTTTACCCTCTGCGCAGCAACTACTACGAAAACTTTTTGCGGACGCACAGGTGGTATCAGTCGGTCAGTGATTACGGCGTGGAATAGCAGAAGAGGAGAGTCTAAGCGACGTTTGCCTGCTGCTGTGCTGCTGCTGGAGCATCTGGCAAGCGGGCGCTGTCCGTTGTGCACTGCAGCAGCAGCAGCAGCAATACACAAACAGCAGTTAGTTCCAGCGCTTTTCTAGGTAATAACGGACGCCAAATCTAACCACAACCCATAGTCTATATACCAGTAAAGTAGTACCTGGTATATACGAAATACAACCGGCACACACACCTTGATGCTGTGTTATGCTGCCCCGTCGGCACCTCCCCGGCGTGTCGGAGTAACATCAACCCCGAGGTCGCTCCTAGGCAAGCTCCAACCCACGGGCACCCGGGTGATGTGGGTGGCCTCTTGTTGCACCCGCTGGTTGCTCGGCACAAGCAGCAGGCGCTCTGGAGCCCGCTGAAGGCGGAGCGTGCTACTGGTGTGTGTGATGAGATCGTCAGGAAATGATATCTCGAATCTGGAATCTGGAACCTGGCAGCACATTTTCAGATTTTTACTTGATTCGCCAACCATTGAATGAAACCGACACTTACATTTTCATATCTTAAAAAATATATGTTCCTGTTCGAGTAAAATAACTACTGTATCTGTAACTGTAATTTCGATTTCGCCACCGCTACTATACCGTGCACTACTGCTACTTGCTGCAGCTAAGATTTTTAGGTGCGTACACCGTATCTATCATACACAGCGTACGTAGACCGTAGAGACAGTAAGTAATAGATACCCTCTCTGGTACCGTACATCATACATTTGGTATGTTTTGCTGATTTTCCTCGTCCCTTCGGGCATCTTTCAAGTAAAAATATATATATATTTAAAAGCGAGTGTGGCGTTCGTCGGTGCTGCGGTCAGCGGTCCGTCGTCAGTCGTCTGGCGCGACGTAAAAAGACTGAGGATTCAAGAAGATATTTGTGGCGGTATTTCCTGTTCTAGGCGAAGACACCCGACCGATCGGAGGGAGTCGAAGTCTGGTTCATGTAAACATAGACTACTGTAAAGGTAGAGCCTTGATACAGGTGGGCGATGATCCACAGGGACGCAGGTAGGTGTGCCTAACGCTAGGCCACAGGTCAGTCTCGTGAAGACATAAGTTCTCTTATATTATTAAGTGAGCAGGGCTTGTTTGGAGGGTCAAGCACCAGAGTGAAAAAGGGGGGGGGCGAGCCTGGGTGCACCCAAACCTCATGTACCGGCTCTCATACTGGCAAGGATTTAGGTGCACCCAGCAACACGTCGTGCGTCACAGCAGCGTCACCCTACTGGAATAGCCTGCTGCACGCTTGTAGTTCAAC
>JAYJMJ010000375.1:2909349-2922706 GCA_036873875.1 Laminaria ephemera
ACGAGACTGACCTGTGGTCTAGCGTTAGGACACCTGCATCCCTGTGGCTCGTCACCCACCTGTCTCAAGGCTCACTCCTGGCACACCTTTACAGTCGGGCCTAAGCAGCTGGACTAGGCAGAACTCCGCCAGGCAGTTGTCACCGAAATCGACGCCACCCGGACGTCTTATGACCACTACTACTATTAATGGGGCAGAATCCTTCGACCATGCCCCTCCGCCAAATAAATGCTCCGTCGAGCACGTGATTCAACACGGGCGTCCCAAATAATGTTGTAGCCGTGACGTTCTTAAATCGTTAGTATCCTCCATGTCAGTCAGTGTCCTTGCTGTAAAAAGGCATTTCGCCTGCCGTCAGTGGTCACACAAGGGACAGCAATATCTCCTAAGCACAGCGTAGAGTGCCTCGGGGAGAGAGGAAGCGGCAGAATAGACAGAGAAGAAGATAATTCCGCCAACTCGGGGATGTTCCGCCGTGTATCCCACTACAATAGTCCCAAAACTACCATAGGAATTCCCTATTGTCGTCAACCATTGCCATATCCGTACCACGCATCAAAGCACAATCATCAGTTCTCCACTACTGCTGTTACGCGTTCAAACGTTGGGGGGCGGTGTGAGTTCAAGGTTCCCGCCCGACCGTCGTCGCGTGGCCAAGCGCCAGTTGGTTGTTCTTGGGCCTACAACCTTTGAACGGCCAGCGCCTGAATATCAACGCTACGGATTTCGTGCTGGCAGTCTTTCGTGTTGGAAAGCTGTACTGTGTTTTCCAGTAGTATTACGCGTTCAAACAATGGGGGGCGATGTGGGTTCCAGGTTCTTGCCCAACTATCACATGGATATCACGAGATGGATATCCTCCCGCGTAGATCGTATGGTATTACCATTATTTTTCTCCAGGTCGTCATTATTCATGGATATTTTTTGTAACTTGTTGTATGACACTTGTGAGGGTGGACTCACTGCCGATCTCCTGCCGATCTCCAAGTAGCCTTGGAATGCGAGGCAAGAGGGGAGCCCTTTTGCCAGACACTCTCGTTCGTTGTCGTTGTCGTGGATCAACTCGTGCTTGATCCTATACCCCAAACCCTAGTAAACCTGTCGTATCGTCCGCGCTGCTACCAAGCTACATACATACGAGTAAACAGAAAAAATGGTCAAAGATGTCGATTGGGACCGGGGGTCATCACTGCTTTTCTGTTACGACGACATGACAACGATACCCTGTTGGGTTGTACCCACAGCTACCAGGTAGCTAGGTAGGCTCTAGACTCTACAGTAGATCGCCTAATGGGCGGCCGCATCCCACAGGTAAAACAGAGGATGCGACAGCGAACGAGAGAAAAAAATATCCAAAATCGCCCACATTATGCAACCCCATCCCCCCCCTCTTCCCGCCTCGCAACCAAATAGAAACCCAAGGTTTAACTTCAAACCAACACACTACACACCAACACGAAACAAGGCGCCCCCTACTGCCTATGAGGACACATCCACCACAACAATCTACGAAGGCGAATGCTCACCTTCACCCCACCTCGGTGGCAACCTCTCGGATTGCCGCCGCAGATGTCCGCGAGAGCTCCACACAGTAGTAGACCAACCCCAACACAAGCCTCATGTTTGGCTCGTCCTACTCGTACAACCTCAGCATCCATCCCAAGACCACTTCATGATCCTTCTGCCCATGATGTGCAGCACAGGACCCGGGGGCACGTACGACCACGAGCGGAAGATGCACTAGGGGCGAGTATACGTGACAATGCACCTGCTGCACCGGGTGCGTTTGACCCCGCGCGAGGCTGGGAAGGGGAGGCGACGAGAGAAAAGGTGCAGCTGGTCCTCAGCCTGAAGGCCATGGGGCGGCGGTTCGAGTGGAGAGGTGCACTGAAGGTGTTCAAGCGGGCGAAGGGGGACGGGGTAGTGGTGGACAATAGTGTCTACAGGTCAGTCACATCAAGTCACATCAGTGCTGGGTGGTGTGTGTATAGTTTGGTCTTGAGGTTGGCTTGTTGTTTACTCGGCCCCTACGTATATAAAGCTTGCCGATTTTCAGTGTGCTGGTGCATTTCGAGGTGACGAGAAAACGTGCGCCACGACCCGCGACTCACAGGTCTGGGAGGGTCCTTCAGGGGGAAAAAATGTGGAAACAAATGACGATTCTGTACAGCATCGGTCACACCACAGCAGTGCTGCTGGGGTAGACTAGGGTATGTGCCCGTACTGCAAAGGAAGGAGCTATTAACGACACCCGTGTTGCATGGCCTTTCTCGTACTGCTGCACGCTCTTAGACTCTTGATAAGACCACCCCCGGTGCTTGTTTGGTCGCTATACACGAGCCCCAAATCGCTGTGGCCGACGGAATGAAACAGGTCTACGACCAGGCATGTCTGTTACCGCAATTTTGGGTGCGAACCTATCGAGGTAATACCGCAAAATGACCAAAAGTGCGAACCGCACCCAAGAACCGCTCCCTAAAAATGCGTTCAGGCATTTTGGTAGGGGATATATTGCTATCATCCCCTGTTGAGCAAAAAAATAGCAATGACGTGTATTCCGAACTCTGCCTACTAGTAGTCGTTACTTCGAAATGATTGAAGGCGTTACGGTAGGGATGCATTGCCATCCTCTGTGAGCTTTTGAGGCAAAAAAGGCACGGTCGCTTGTATTCCGAACTCAGCCTGTGCCTGTGAGTAGTCGACATGTGTTGATTGTGAATCTTCCTAAGGTAGCTATTTACGCACTCTGGTTGGCCAAGGGTAGTCTTAGAAGCGGCTCAACCAACCTAGGGTCTCTCCACACCACAGCATCCCAATCCGACCGAATCAACCTAGAGTCTTTCCAAGCACAGCATCCAAGCCTGCCGAGTCAACCTAGAGCCCTCACAAGCCACAGCATCCAAGCACAGGTAACCCCATAGCGTTTGGGTTAGGGTTAGGGTTAGGGTTCGGGTCGGGTGGTCGACTTTAGGCGACACGGCCAAAACCCCCGTAAAGATTCACTATCAATAGGTGCCGAGGCCTCGTGCCTGTGCGCTCGTAATAGGGGGGGTTTCCAACATACATGGAGGCGTTTATCTTCAGGGGCTACCAAACTTTGAAGAACCGCAGATTTTTTGCGAACCTCGTGTTGGTTTGCGAACCGTGTGCGAACCGGGACCGGTAACAGATATCCCTGTCTACGACTGCTGTACGAACTCGTGCTATGCTACTGTTGTGTTGGACGTAAAACTCTCGTTGTGGTCGTGACACAGCAGCAGCAGTAGCATGGGCAAGCCAAGCACATACCGCGTGCGATGCACGAGAGAGGCACTGGGTTCATTCAACGGGTGGGTACGTATATACGAATACTTCGAAGTATTGTGCAGCAGCACGTACATCTCTGTTGTGCAGTTTCGTGTGAAAAGCGCATGGAATATGATATGAGAATTTTGGTGCTGAAACGTCACGAGTCACATATCATACATTGGTCACGACGACTGTAGGCCTGGTCGGCGTTTCCCACGCTACAATCTACAAACAACCGACCGCTACACCCTCTGATAGATCGGGCGCAGCGAAACCCTCTCTATTCAATCCTTATCCTTGCCGCCAAGTTTGCATGTAGGAACTTCATTTAGTTGAGCTGCATTCTCAGATTCTCAGGGCTATACACGTCGTCTAGATTTTTATTGTCTGTCACCACAGACTGGTTTATGGCCATGGATTAATGTGAGAACATGTGGACTCAAGGCATGCACGCTAAAAGACGGGCGAAAGTCGCTTTCGGCATCGGCATGGTGCTAATCCAATGAACAAACTGACACACACGAAACTGACGCGAGCAAACTGACACTAACAAACTCACACGAACAAACCGACAACCAAACTCGAACCAACAAACTCTCACCAACAAGCATACATCTCCCGCTCTCTCGCACAGCTGCATCATCGCCGCCCTTCTCCAGTACGGTACATGCCCAATGAACAAACTCACAATAACAAACTGCCACGCACAAACTCACACAAACCCAACCATACACTCTCTCCCATAGCTGCATGATGGCGTTATGGCCAACAGCGGGCGGTGGTCGGAAGCCGGGCAACTGCTAGGACAAATTTTCACGAACAAACTGACACAAGCAAACTGACGCGAACAAACCCACACCAACGAACTCACACCAACAAAACCCACACCAACAAACTCACACAAACAAACCGATACCAACAAACTCACACAAATCCAACCATAACACACCTCTCCCACCTCTCTCTACCTCAGCTGCATGATCGGCGTCATGGCCAAGAGCGGGCAGTGGTCAGAAGCCGTGCAATTGCTAGGACACAGCTACACGAACAAACTGACACAAACAAACTCCCACTCACGAACTCACACCCTCACACGATCATACATACCCCTCCCGCTCTCCCCCGCACAGCTGCGTGATCGGCGTCATGGCCAAGAGCGGGCGGTGGTCAGAAGCCGTACAACTGCTAGGACAAGCTCTAAACGACGGCCTTGAGCCGAACGCCTACTGCTTTACGGCGGCAGTCAGCGCCTGCGCAAAAGGCCGAAACTGGAAACTCGCTTTGTCCTTGCTAGACCAAATGCGCACCGCCGGGCTTAAACCAGACCACGTCACATATGGCTCAGCTGTCAGCGCGATGGCTAAAACTGGGCAGTGGGAGCGCGCTTTGGATCTGTTGCGGCAGATGGACGGGGAGGGCTTGCGGCCGAATGTGGTCTGCTATGGCGCGGCGGTAGACGCGTGTGCTAAGGGCGGGCAGTGGGAGAGGGCGGTGGACCTGTTGGAGGAGATGCGCTCGGCTGGGGTGGAGCCCGACAGGTGAGACATGGAGACTATCGACGAGTTGCCGACTCCCTGGTGGACTGCTTTATGACCAACGCATCCTGCTCCGTCGTACCACTGCTGTAGGTGCTCTGAGCGGGCCGTATGGTGCTGTTCTAGCGATGCTTCTACGCCGATTTCAACAAGAGATTGAGAGAAATCGCTTTAGGCGACACGAGTGTTTATCCAGAGCAAGCCCTTCGGTAGCGTCCGCCGCTCATATCTCCATTCTCTCACCCAATCCCCCCCCCCCTCCCGTGCTCGATTCCACGAAATGCGACGACGGGTGGATGGATGCGCATCCTGATCCCCCGCGGTTGATCACCTCGCAGCGACACGGTGTGCAGGTTCCACATCGCACCGCCCATTTTTCACGATACCCGTAAGGGATGGGGGTGCTGCGAGAAGCGAGTTTATGATTGGGACGAGTTCGAGCAGCTTAAAGGTGAAAAAAGAGGACCAAATGACGCAAAAAAAAATAGGAAACCCGGGCGTGTGCGTCGGCTGAGGAATTGGGAGGGTGGGGGGGGGGTTCTATCCTGTTGAATACGTTAGCCGCGGCAACGCGTGCTACGATGGGGTATTGTACCTCTTTTTGGCCAGAATCTTTCTGTAGGGGTAGTGTACCTCTTTTTGGCTAGAATCTTTCTGTAGGGGTAGTGTACCTCTTTTTGGATATAATCTTTCTGTAGGGGTAGTGTACCTCTTTTTGGATAGAATCTTTCTGTAGGGGTAGTGTACCTTTTTTTGGCCAGAATCTTTCTGTAGGGGTAGTGTACCTCTTTTTGGATAGAATCTTTCTGTAGGGGTAGTGTACCTCTTTTTGGCCAGAATCTTTCTGTAGGGGTAGTGTACCTTTTTTTGGCCAGAATCTTTCTGTAGGGGTAGTGTACCTCTTTTTGGCCAGAATCTTTCTGTCGGGGTACTGTACCTCTTTTTGGCCAGAATCTTTCTGTAGGGGTAGTGTACCTCTTTTTGGCCAGAATCTTTCGTGCTAACGGGGGGCTCCTCAACTGAGGAACTACCGGTGCAATCCTATTGGTGTTTTGCAATGTTGTTCAATACTGGTATACATATATACCTAGGCCATGGGATTGTTCATGCGGGTTGCACTTTTATTTTTTCTCATGATCAATTTTTGGGTGAGGTATATTTCTTCTCAAGTGAGAAGCCTCAGAAAAATGAGGTGCACCACTAACGTACTATTAGTAGCATGCGTCGACAAGAGGACGAGAAGTGGATATATACCCGGGCGTGCATGTGGGGTAGGGTGGTGAATTGGGGGGGGGGTGGTTGGTTGTCTTGTGTTGGGTGCGTAAAGCGCGGGACCGGTGGGCCGCGTGTTCGTGGGAGGGCTGGAAGAGGGTGGACTTACGCGCGGTAAGGAGGATCGGAAAACCTCAGGGCTTTTCACGGGTGGGGTCACTTCTCGCGGGTCGGGTCGGGCCAGGGTGACCCGAGCCGTCCCGTGAGATTTTGAAACTCTCCTGACCCGACCCGACCCAACCCGTGAGATTTCGAACATCTCCTGACCCGACTCGACACGACCCGCGAGATTTCGAAAACCTCCTGACCCGACCCGCGAGTCGGGTCGTGACCCGTGAAAAGTCCTGGAAAATATGGGCTTGGACTCGAAGTGACGCCCCGTGAGTAGTTTCTGAGTTGTTTAACCCCTTAACAACTACACCCACATTTTTGGAGACAAACTACTTGGATTTAGTGTAGATTCTTTTTTGCAGTAGTAAAAGGGTTAAGGAAGGCTCTCTTCGTGTGGTCTTCGTGTGGAAGATGTACCGAATGCGGCATACAGGGGGGGCTACGATTGAAGAGCGGGGTGTTTCAAGCCAGGTAGAGATCACTTTTAAACCGGTACTTATCTTACATCGGAATGGGTATTATGTACCTGGTAGCTTTTAGGATGCCCGTGCCAAGCCATTTGACCTCTCTCAAATCGATGTTTCTCTTAAATCGAGCTCTCTTATATAATACCCCCCCCCGGTAGACTACGGTATACAAACAAAAAATCGAACGCGGATGAGGATACACGAGGAAAAACCAGGTGTGTTCTATTTTTTCGCATGGCGCTGAATACACGAGGAAAAAACTTGTGTTTTTTTTTTTTTATGATGCTGCTGCTGTTATCCCAGGATGCCAGGAGGGACGGCACTCCACTATGGACCCCAAGGACCGGCTGCCACCGACCCCGCCCGCCGGGGAGCAGGAAGTGGCAAAAGTGAGCATTGGGCAAACAACGCTATTTACTACTTGGAGTTGGTGTGGGGTCGTATTTGCAGTGATGAATGGGTCAAGATGGCAGCGACAAAGGTGATCGTTTCGCTTCGAATGCCCTGCACCCTGGGGTCGTCCTCGTCCGCGGGGCCCATGGCCGGGCTGCCGCTGAATACGTTGTACGAGGTGACCCAACACTCGAAGCTCCTCGTCGCGTGCCTGGGACCCTTGCCGTACTTGTACAAAATTGACTTCGTGTAGAAGGGTGACAGCGCCAACAAACGTTGGGTTGGGTTGTCAGCTGTTTGCAGAATGCGGGAAAACTATCTTCTGTTGGTATTGGTCGTATTATGGCATGTGTTTTCGCACGCAGCCGGATGTTAGAAGGCCGTGAGAGGCCCTTAGTATCAAACGATAGATATGTATTTTTTTCATTACTTTTAGTTTCCAGCTTTCTGGACAAGCCGTGGTCACAAGTGTCTTCATTTCTCCCCCCCGGTACGTGCCCTCATTTTTATCTCGCACAGGGTTCAGCATTCCCACTGCTCGTCGCTTTGCTTCGATTTTTTTTTTCATCAAACGAGGTTGTCACCCCCTGGCTGTCAAGGGGTGCCAGATGCTGAGGATGGATGCATTGCTTGAGTAGGTGCCCCTCCGTCTCGCTCGCCCCCGGCACATCCTCGCTTGACCCCCCGAACCGCCCCTCCTCCCGCTCTCATCGTCCCACCATGTTCGACCCCCTTCTCCCCCACGTGCTCCATAATGTTCGACCTCGTCCCCCCGCACGTGCACGAACAGCCTAAGCCTATCCTGAAGTCTATCGATAACTACAACTCCGAGAACCCCGAGGCGGCAACAGCGGCAGGATCTGCGGCGGCAACCATTGCCGCGAAGAAGAAGTGTACGAGGAGGCCGGACGGGACCGCAAGGTATGGAGGCGATGTTCGTTGAATTTCGGTTGTTATGTTCAGGGCTTTTCACAGGTCGAGTCACGTCTGGCGGGTCGGGTTAGGTCACGGTGACCCGACCCGACCCGTGATATTTGAAAATCTCCTGACCCGACCCGACCCGACCCGACCCGTGAGAGTTTGAACACCTCCTGACCCGGCCCGACTCGACCCGCGAGATTTTGAAAATCTTCTGACCCGAAGCGCGGGTCGGGTCCCGACCCGTGAAAGCCCTGGTTATTTTGGATATCCACAACGTTTGGCATGCATGACCACATCTCCTTGCTGTTTTCGCGATGCATATCTCTGTCTCGTAGTTTGCGACCACAGAGCTTTGTATCTTTCTATCATCGGGTGAAAAATCGGCACGGACACTGGATGTAACGGATGTCGACGGGTAGAAAGAAAGTTTTATTGTGAAGAACACACGCACACGCAGGGGGATCAAAGCTTCGCCGGGCAAGCACTGAATACATGTGCTTTACCGGTAATTGTTGTCCTTCAAAGTCAGTACGCCGTGATAGAATACCTCATGGGTGACGCCTCTTTTTCCTCTCCTTTACCCGCGTCAACACCGTTTTTACCGGCCTGTGAAGGCCTCCCTCGCGCGGGCTCGCGCCACGCCGGCTGTAACTGCTACTTGGTCATGCTTTCCGTGGCTCAATCCATCTTGTTGTGTGCCTCTGCTGCTGTTGTTGTCTTTCTGCTGTGTGAAACTCCGGCTGTAACTGCTACTTAGTTATGATTTCCTTGTGTCTCAATTCATGGTGTTGTGCTCCTCTGCTGCTGTGTTTGCCTTTCAGCTGTGTTAACCTCGGGCTATAACCTCTGCTTGGCCATGCTTTCAGTGTGTCTCAATCCATGGTGTTGTCCTCCTCTGCTGCTGCTGTTGCCTTTCAGCTGTGTGAACCTCCGGCTATGACTGCTACTTGGTAATGATTTACGACTGCTACGTAGTAGTGATTTCCGTGTCTCAATCCATCTTGTTGCGCGCCTCTGCTGCTGCTTTTGTCTTTTCAGCTGTGTTAACCTTGGGTGCCAAGAGGACTTCAAGGTAGCCGACAATGAGGTCGGCTCTTGTCGGTACCACAGGCTCAACCCCGTTTTCCATGATGGAGGCAAACTCTGGGGTTGCTGTCCTGACCAGGTGAACGCGACGATAGACGCATGCGACGTAGGGCATATAACCTAATTTTTGCCAGGCTTCCCACTTGAGAAATTCTGTACCTCACCCAAAAACTGGCCTTCCAAGTTGAAAAAGTGTAACTCGATGAACCATCCTATTGTCTAGGCATGAAACGATTGGTGTTCCTAATCACAAATGCCGTTGCAGCGATGTCGGGTAGTTGTTCCTTGTGGGAGCCCGACCAGTCAGGAAGATTTTGACTGAAAAATGATAGCCCCCTCGTAGCACGCGTCGATAGAAAATATCGCGCCCGGTTTTCTTGTTTTGCCGTGGCGGATGTTGTGTTATGTACGTGCTCGTTGTCCTCTCCATGATGGGGACAAGGTGTCCTAACCAGGTGAACGCGACGATAGACGTATTATATCTCGACCGGTTTGATTTTTGCGTTTGGCGGCAGTTGTATTGTGTACGTGCTCGTTGTCGTCTTCGGGGTCGTTCATTCGATGGTGTCGCTTTCGGGAATGCGCTGCTGCTGTGCTGTGCTCGTGGCCAGAGTGTCCTTCTCCCCTACTGCTGTACTTCATATAGGCAATTGAAATGCTGTATTTGGTTTGTGAGGGCCATTCGGCGTTACCAGTTAAGCGGCAAGGATGTTTTACTGTACTTTGTTCTGTAAGTGGTACCCAGTAATCATTTGGGTACAGTAGGGGTTCCTCAGTAAGGCGATGGTGTGCCAGAGCAATATGACCGCCTTACTGGGGGAAGCCGCCCTATTCATTCCAGGTTATGCGTGCAGTTCCCTTATCGCGCAAAGCGATTTTGACCGCCTTCTATCGGGATACCGCCTTACTCAGACCGCCTTGTTGGAGGACCCCTACTGTATTGATAACACGGATCCGACCACGTTGTGCCAACTGTTAATAACATCCAGGTTAAGTACGAGTTCGAGGACTTTATGGCGGTGCCGGGATGCTGCATGGGTTTCCACGACGATGCTTCTGGGGACTTCACCAACCATCTCCCTGTCGCCTGATATTTTCTAGCGAAGGGGCGCAACTTGTGCGCACGTCAGGGCGACTAGAAGCGGGGGACATTGTTATTGTATTTCTCCCGCAACTTGCGCGCACGCCAGGGCGAATAGAAGCGGGGGGCATAATTGTCGTATTTCTCCCGCCTTGAGAAAATGGTGGCCACGATGAAGGTCGTGTGTTGCCTCTTTTTTCCAGTGCTGTTCACGGGTTATGACCCGGCCCGCGGGTCGGGTCAGGATGTTTACAAAAAAACGCGGGTCGAGTCGGATCGGGTCAGGGGTTGTTCGAAACCACACGCTTCGGATCGGGTCGCTTCAGGACGTTATAAAATCTCACGGGTCGGGTCGGGTCGGTTCACCTTGACCCGATTCGACCCGCGAGACGTAATCCGATCCGTGAAAAGCCCCGTTTTTTCCGCCCTAGGGGTGCGATTTTTCGATTATGTGGAGGCGTTTTGTTGTGCTGGCTTTCTACCGCTTGCGTCAGTGGTATGTACGGTGGGAACAGGCGCCTGTATCCCGGCAGTTGCTTGTCGTTGCAGTAGTTTGGGATGGTGCCCCGACCGGTCTAGGTTGCAGTAATGCACGGCCAAGCGCGTGCCCATGGGGCTGTTGATTCAGGTGTGGATAGGCAATTGCTTCGGTAGACGTTGCGTAATGGGATGCGCACTACCGTATGGCAGAGAGGTAGCTAGCTCGAAGCTATCGCAGCCTTCTATTTGGTATTCTGCTGTTTATGGTGCCATCTTATTGGCCTGTACGCCAGTACCTTGCGCGATGATTGTGATGCTACTGTAGACTAAGATGACACAACGAAAAAATATCAACTACTACTCCTTACTCCTCCACTGATCCACTGATGACATATTCGGCAGGAGCGCCGCCTGCTCTTATTGTGTCACCCCTATTCACCGTCGGGTTTACGACCGGCTACTGTCACTACATAGCTGTTGCGAGTTTCGGCGTCTAGGTCGCTCTCCCGCGTCAATCTGGCTTGAGCTGTGTACGACAGCACAAGTACGACCCCATTCAGTAGTAATCATCGTAGCTCGGCAGCAAGCCGTCGCAACAACCGACATCATCAGATCTATCTGTTAGCCCCTTTGAGGGAAAACATGTCGAAAAAAATGACGATTACAACACCAGCCACTCCGACGCAGCTCGGGTCGCTGGGGTAGGGGATGCGCCCGAAGTCGCTACCTCATCCCGCCTGGATGGCTATTAGCTCCATGGCTCCTGGAGTGCGCGTGTCGTGTATCAGGTAGTATGCTACCTGGTATGTGGAATAGTCGTAAATTGATAAATTGGAGGCATTGATTTTGCATTGCCCATATATATATGGTCTTCTTTTGGTCTGTTTCTGATCATCTGACCTCACCATGTATGTGAAGCGATTCGTGAGCAAACCTCGCCAAAAAAAGCTTCTATTTCTCGAGTTTAAAACGCGCACCAGACGGCACTTCGAAGCCCTTTCGCTATTGCAAAAATGATCCCCCACTAATTCCAAGTAATTTGTCGCCGACAGCGTGTGTGCAGTCATGATCCTTTACTACGAGTACCAGTATAATAATTCCACGTAGTCTGTCCCCAAACAAAAACGTGGGTGCGATCAAAAAGCCTAGAACTTCGTGACCAAACAGCAAACAGCCCATCGAAGACCAGATTGTAGCTCCAGCTCTACTCCCCACAGACCCCCTGCCATCAGCCCCTTACGAACACTGCGGATTCAGGGTCCAAGGACCAAGGATTGACCGGCCGGGCGAGATCCAAGATTCTTGTGGATCTCGGGTTAGACTGCCCCCACACTGAAAAAGCCTTCTGCGGTTAGTGAAACCCCATTTGTGCTCCGCCCTTTGCCTGGAACATAGCAGCCCATCTCATTGCTATCGGGTTTGGAAGGTAGCCACCACAGTCTGCCGGCGGCGCCAACACATCTCCAAAGCCATGGCGACTGAGGTGCGTGTTTCTGTTTTCGTTGCTCAGGGAGCTCTGTGAAGCTGCGGCAACGACCGAAATCTTTGAAATATTATTTGTGGGGACATGGCAGCCGGGCGGGAAGCCACGAGGCCTCCACATTGCGCGACGGCTTTTGAGATCCATTGCTATCTGATGGCCACACCAGCGCTGCATTGACAGGCTTAGGGTCCTAACCGAACGGGGGCAATGACACGCTCATGTCGATCCTGTTTTGTGCTGTTTATCGTGCATCGCCCTTTGTATTTGAGATGGGTTTTGTTGCAGAATAGTCGCTGATGAGGCTACCGTTTGTGCTGCTGGATGTCGGTCGAGCGTTGTGCGACGCCGACCCTAGATGGAGTGCCCTGTGGGAATTTAGGAACGGAAAGAGGGCGTGGCCCGTACCCCTGTGTGCGAAGCGAGTGTTGCCTTTGCCTCTTGAGGACTGTGGTCTGCTGTCGTTCTGCCTGAGGCACACAGGTCGTGCAAACCGTGTATTGTGGCCTGGGACAGGTGCTGACTTCTGCGAGTACAGAGGTACCTGGTACTAAATTCGAAAGGTACCGCCTGCACGAGTACGTATCGTATCATATGCCAGGTACCTGCTGGTACAACAGCAGCAGTGCAGCACTTCTAGAAGTCGAGACTCCAGTGGGGGTGCCTTGTGGTGGTGCATGAACTCGCGAGCCATTGCTGCTGTATGGTACTGTCGCTGGCCCTCACACCCTGCCGACCGCGGGTGTACCACGAAATAGATTTACGTACACGCGTACAGCCGCAGCAGTACGACAGCAACAGAGCACCTGATAGCTTTTTACATGGTTGGTGCAGCAGTAGAATCAGTAGTACTCTCTTGTGTACCTCTGGTGTCTGGTACTCTGTATGTATACTCTGCACGTCTGTATGATTCGGCGGATGTTTTCTTTTTTGAGTTCGTGCCTGTCTTGCTGTGGTGGTTTCGCACACGCACGACCGACACACCGACACCGACATCAACACCTCTCTTGTCTCTGCACTTTGCAGCGTGCATTTTTACCGGCTACGAGTAGACACTGTTTGTAGAGCTGTCAGGCCTAAGCCAACCAACAGAGCTGTGGTGTGGACGCCCCCTCGCCGGCAAAGGGCGTGAAGCGTCTTGATATTTTTATAAATAATTAAAAATGCACTACGTACAGCTGTGAGATCGAGGATTTCGTCGAAACTCATCTTTGCAAGCTGTGTGTGATACTCCGATCGCGCG
>JAYJMJ010000375.1:2922806-2938759 GCA_036873875.1 Laminaria ephemera
GGGTAAGCACAATTCGACGCGAGTCGACGAGGGAAGAAAGTGCTGAATTCTTCTCGCGATAAAATGAAGGCGCGTACGGTAGTGGGGAGGGGGAGAAGCGCCTGATAAGTGACCCGGATCTGAGTTACGACTATCAATAGGGAGGGAGAAGGAGAAAGAAAAAGCGCGAAGATAATCGTATAGATACGTAGGATGAGCAAAAAAAACAAAAAATTCCTTCTACGTACTCGCTGTCGTGCTGAGAGGTGCGTATTGTTTGTGTCGCGTATGCAGCGTTGTACGATACCAACTGCTGTACTGCAATCGGGATCTCCTTTGCCTTATGCGAGCAGTACTGGTACAAACCTTGCGGGCAGAAAGCATCACTCACCCCTCATCATCTATCAAAAGGTGCTTCGCGGCTCTCGACATGGCTTCGGTCACATCACAACAGCAGTCAACAATCCGCACACTATTCACAGCAGTATATAATTCACAGTATAGCCAAACAACCGAAATGGAAATCTCAAAACGGTTCAAAACAAACGTAACCTCTTGTGAGAAGAAAACTATCATACGCTAACTCTCAACAAGCGTAGACTTCGCGCGCTACCAACGTACCAACCACATGCATGGTCAGTGGTACATCCAACCCAACCCAACCCAACAACATGCTGCCCCCGGCCCCCGGCTGCAGCACCGCCATACGAGCCTGCGCAATTCTCAGTGACAAGCCACACCCCCCACAACGATGATCTCTCGTATACGCACAAATCTACGGGCCCACTGCTACTGCTATTCGTACAGGGTCCCTATGCTACCGAGCTAGCAGTTCAAAGCTCGTAGGGCCTCACCAAGCACAAAGTGAAATCTCGAGTAATGAGCCAACAAGGCTCTGTCCCCTGCTGTGAGAGGCTACACACAGAAGCAGGATATTTCGAAAATCCTGCATCATTTTCACACACCTGATGACCTTCCTTTTCGTTGCCTGCTTGCGTCTCTCCCAGCAAGCGCAGAAGAAAGGGAGAGCGGGCCACCCCCTCGCACGAGGGTAAGCTCTGGGATGGGTGCTGCAGGCTGCTGCTGCAGGGGCTGCTGCAGGTGGCACCACAACAGGTTTTGAGGGGCCCTGTTGCGTGTGGTCCGCTGCCAAACGCGCGTTGAGGTGAGGTGAGTTTTGATTTGTGGAGTTGTAGTGAAAAAATGACGTTTTTGTTGGAGGGGACAAAAAACCTGTACTCTGGTACGTAAGAGCGACGAAAAATTCCGTAAGAACTAAAGATCGATTTTGCGATTTTGCGATTTTGAATTCAAACCGTTTTACGTGCAGATGAGATATCGAGGTACAGTACAGAGTACAGCGAGCAGAACATTCTCGTTGCGACCATTCTTGTTGATAGGGCGTCATGGTAAAGCCTGCTGGGCACTATGGTGTCACGATGGTGTGGTACATCAGAAAATAACGCCCGTCTGTACGAAGTCTAGAGCTCGTGGGCCTTGTGAAAAATATCGGAGAAAACGATACGAGGTACCAGGTATACCGTACGAACAGCACACAAGATGGCACGCCCCCGCGAAACGAATTTCCATGCTAGTTTTCTAGACAACGGAGATAGTGAAAACGCCAAGCAATGCGTCTAGTCTACGGAGGAGATAGATCCCGTCGATATATTTCCAAAGCTATCATACCAGGTACCATTTTCGTTGTGGGTTCCCTCCTAGTTCTGGAGAAAAATGAGTCGGAAATTCGTCCCAGGGTCGCTACGAGGGGGTACGTTATCTTCCGTGTTGTACTATCTGTGGTACCTGGTAGGTAGTCGTGGGGGGTTGCGCATACGAGCAGACATCAATCAGGCAAAGGGACTTATTCCAAGCCGTTACGCCAGCAGCTGCTGCTGTGGGGGGGGGGTGTTCACAGGAGGAGATTGCCTTCTTTTCGTGCAGGAGAGAGCACTTTGGGAAGACCGTTCCTTGGGGAAGTTGTTGTGAAGAGACTCCTTGTTTGGGGACGTTCAACAATATTCCATCCTGGACTTTGTGGTCCGTTCCCTTTGCAACTGCATGCGCGTTTTCGGGGACATGCTATTTACGGTGGCACATAGTAATTAGGACCAAATATAGTTAGTAAAAATAGGGGAGTATATAGGTTTTTGTGTGTATCGTAGGTCCTGATTACTACGGTCCTCCGTAATAGTACCCGTTCCCGATTGAACACCCGAACACGATGCCGCCCGAAAAATCAGGCACGCATTTCCGCAAGCATGGTGCTCAGGGGGTACTCTTAAGTTGGTGTCGTCTCATCCAATCGTCGTTTCACCCTGGCAGCGTTCTTCTTGGCCCGTTCCTCGCGACAATTACATTTTTATATATATTTGTCTGCCACCTGGCAATGTGCAGCATGCAGCGTGAGCTTTAACGTCGGTCGATCGCCCACAAACCATTCCCAGAAAGAAGACCATTGTGCCGGGTACTATTCAAGCTTCGGGCGTCTGTATAGTCACCATGCGTTCTGCATGAACCCTTTTGGAGCTTCATAGAGGGAAAATGTCGAAACAAACTGAGATTTCGGCATCGGTCACACGAATCAGCCCCGGCTGCTCTTAATAGGACGTCGGGACTTAGGTCGTAGGGACTTTTTCTTGTGCAAAACAAACTGACGTGCGGAAAGCGCGAGAGCGTGAGTTCGCAAACTTTGATGAAAATCGACGAGCGTTGGGAATGCTGAACCCCCTGCGCGATAAAAATGAAGACACGTACCGGGGGAGAGAAGGGACGACACCTGTGACCACGGCTTGTCCAGAACCTGGAAAGCAAAAATTGATATTAAATAAAAAGAAAAGAAATAGGGTAGGGGATGTGTCCGAACCGCAACGCAAGGAGCTATACGACGCGCGCGCAGCATCCTGATACTCGTACCGCTGCACGTTTTTCCTACATGCTTCATACGATCCCCCCCGTATTACTTTTGGTCGCTAGACGTGGGCTCCCAGAGGGTTATATGTTAGCGTATTGGAGGGTAATAGTCCGTTAGGGTACTGGTAAAAGGTTGAGCAACCGCCTACCCAAACTAAGCCTTAAAACACTCTCCCCTCTGGAACGGCAGGATGCAGGGCGGCCGGATATACGGGCGGTCGCGTCAACTCCACACGGGATAAGACGGATTCGATACCTTCGGCATAGTGACGGTGACGAAGCCGAAGCCCATCTGAAAGCCGCTGGTTCCGTACACTAGCGCAAGGTCCGTCACGGGTGACACTTTCTCCGTGTATCGCGACATCTGTTCATAGACGGAGGGGGGGGGTCACCAAAGGCGTGAAACATGGTAAAATACGAGTTGTAGGTGTTCTTACACAGCAGGGGAAGTCATCAAAAACGCACAACATGGTAAAAGACGAGTTGTTGTTTTGGAATTCTGAGACAAGATACGGTACGTACCTCAGCCTGGTGTATCAAACTCTACCGACACGTACAATACACGAGCGGGTAGAGACGAGTTGCCGGAGTTCTTACGCAAGATACGTCCCTCAGTCTGGTATATCAAACTCTATCTACACGTATAAACTGATACACGAGGGGTAAGGAATGTGCCGGCGACGCCAAGATGTGAGAGAGGCTTGTATGGGATGCAAGTGTAGGTTGTATCACGGAATCACAACACGGAAGTCATCCCTTCATAAAAATACTGCCTTTGACTAGTCAGAGATGCGATTTGCACCGCCGCGTCTGTTGGAATATTGCCTGGACGCAGAAAAACACCATGTCCCGGCCTTGAGGGTCGTCTTCTCTTGCTTTTTCCTCGCTTGCTTCCTTCTTTCCTTGGGCTGTAGACCTCTCCCCTCCCCTCCCCCTTCCCCCTCCCCTAACTGTGGGCTCACCAAGGAATCACAACACGGAAGTCGTCCATTCCTATAATATAATTGAACAGTCAGACCTGCGAATGCGAAGCCGCATCTATTAATATCTTGCCTGAACGCAGAGAAACACCATGTCCCTGCCTTGCGGATCGTTTTCTCCTTCTTTTCCCTCGCTTGGTTTTTCCTCGGTTGCTTTTTCCTCGCTTGCTTCCGGCTTTCCTTCAGCTATACCCCCTTCCCCTCCCCCTTCCCCTCCCCCTCCCCCTTCGCCTTCTCCTGTATTTTCTCCGACCTCCTCCTTTGAATCTCCTTCATTGTTCAAGGGCAAAGGATTGGCCAAGTCTCCTGGCAGCAACTCGAATCCGTACGGTGCTTCCACCTGCCAATCATTATCGTCGGATGTAGGGCTTGTTATACTGCAATGATACGGTTACAAAGTGGCGAAATAATTCATTAAGTTACACATATATAGGTATTAGTGCAGGGGTGAAATAATTAATTCGTTTAATTATTTCACACCTCAGACATATCATGATCTAGATCATATAGAGATCATCTAGATAATCTAGATCGTCTAGATCCTGTATCTGTCGTCGTATGTTGCGCAGGGTTCTGTGTAGCACAGATCCAACCCAAGAAACACGTGCTAGATCATTCAGATCATTCGGCTCCCACCCGGCAACAAGATCTATAGACCATGCGGATCACATAGACCAGGGATCTGTCTTCCCTGAAAGACACAGATCAACAAAAATGATATGATCTGTTCGAGGTGTGAGTTATTTCATACCAGTTCAAGACATCAAACAAATTCCAACTCCGAGGGAGACGATATTATAGATACCTCGGATAATCTTGCGCCTTAGCCGGACTATCGAACCCAAGGACGAAGAGTACTGACAATTCAACCGCAGCATTTGCACCAACTCACAAAAACTTGCACACTAACGAAAACACAAAATACCTGAAATGTAGACAAACTTGCACATTGATGAAATGTAAAAGACCAGAAATATACACAAACTTGCACATTGACAAAATGCAAAGTGCCTTAAATACACGCAACAGCGCAAGGGCGGCGTTTCCGGAACTCGCAATCGATCTCTGCTACGGCGGCAGCAGCGACAGAGCCAACACGAGCAGCGTGCATGGCCACAACGCACAGGGGCAGATGCCGAGATAGATAATTCTGGGAAACGGGTTACGACTCTCACATTTTCGCCTTCTCTGAAAGTGACCAGTACAATGTCCGTCACCACAAGCGGCGGTGCGTGCTCCGACATATCCACCCTCTCACTCGACATCCTATGTCCTTCTTCGGCACTCCCCTCCCCCCCAGCTTGACCACCCCCTTCCCCTGTCCTCTTCGCATTGCTGTCACCGTTTTCACCGCTGTCATTCTTAGGATCCTGTTCCCCAACGTCATTATTTAGGGTTCCAGCCACCCCACCACCATCATCTACAGCTTCCGCGGGGGGGGGTGGTCGAAGTTTCTGTAGCAGCGTTAGGAAGATTGTCGACGGCGGTTTCTGATGGCTGTGCTAAGGGTTCGGCGTCGACATCTTCTCCGTTAGCTTGCTTTGCTTCGCTCGCTTCTTCTTCGCCCGCTAACGTGGCTGATTCATTTCCGAAGCTGCCGGTTTCGTCGCTGCCAAGCCCTCGCTATACACGGCAGTGGGAACGGCATTCAAACGGGGGCAGGATGTTTTATCGGGGGGGGTGGGGTTGAACTGCTGTATTCTTATTAATAATTTTGCCATCCGAATCATGTGCGGCGAGAGCTTCAACATCGATCACTCCTAAAAAAAACCATAAAGGGCTAGTCGGCGACTTGTACAGTACAGGATACCCAAAAAGAGACATAAATAATAGGGTGATTGCGATTTCCAAACTCTATTGGGTTGGAAGAAATGTAAAAATAGTATTGCAACCGACGAATTTCATAGCCCAAGGCCAACCAACCCACGAAAACAATAGGTGAGAAATAAAAGAACAGGGTGGAAAAAAGAGAAACTAACCTAACTTTTCGCTGGTTTTTCGTGGGTTGGGCTGGCCATGGATTGTGATTTCGACGGTTTCAATACTATTACTATATGTTTCCAACCCAATTTCTACCCAACCAAAGTTGGTACATCGCAAACACGCTAATGACCCAGGATAGGTTTCTTGTTTGGGAGAGGGTGCCTTTCACGCTAACTTCAGTATAACGACTACGGTACCGGGTTTCTTATATTCGTGTAAATATCAGCCTGCCTTTCTTAGTACCCTGTTCCTTATTGGATGTCCTGTACTGTACGTCAGCTGTGGGCTCGACCAATTGAGTGGTCGGTACTCAGCTTTGCGAGCTGCGTGATGCTGCGTCGGTTTTTGTAGGGCGGGTAGACGGCATGCAGGCGAAGGGAAGTGAAGTATCATCGTGCAGAACATGCAGAAGAACTACTATTTGTGCACCAGGCATTATACCTGGTATACATTTTTGACATATTACAACGGTATTGAACCACTGTAGAGCTGCACTAACGTTTTGGGGGACAAAATGGTTGGAATTAGTGTAAGAACATTTTCTTCAAGCAAAAAAAGGGGTTAATACCGAATGTGATTGCCTCCAGCTAACAGTGACATGCTGTACTTGGTCGGGTGGATTCAGGCTCGCGATAAGACGCGTGCATACCGAATGTGATCACCTCCAGCTACCAATGACATGCTGTACTTACTTTGTACTTGGCCGGGTGGGTTCAGGCTCGCGATAAGACGCGATAAGACGCGATCAGACGCGATCAGACGCGATAAGATGCGATAAGACGCGATACAGTAGGGGAGAATACCTATTAACAGTGTTTCCGAGGCTCCTCACTTGAGAAGCTCGATACCTCACCCAAAAGACTGACTTGGAGAAACCCGTATGCCTAATCCGATGAACAATTCCATGGCCTAGGTAGATAACGAATAATTTGTAAAACACAAGTGAAATTCCGACTGTATTGGGTACGTAGTTCCTCGGTTGAGAAGCTCCCGTCAGTCAGAACGAGTCTGGCCAAAAGCCAAAAACTGCTAGCCCTATCGTTGCACGCGTAATAAGACAGAGAGAACAGCAAGCATATACGAGCCGCTGTGGAAGATTCCTTACCGACGATAGTTCGTCCCAGGCGCCAAGGCGAAGGAAGTGCACCCCGAGGTTGAGCTTTGCCATGTCTTCCGCCCTTTCAGGAGGCATGAACACCGATGTCTCGTAATTGTCTACCTGCAGCGGAGCATAGTCAGGTGGGAATCAGCAATCGGAATTCACTATTAATAGGAGTAGTCTACCGGCAGTAGAACGTAGTCGGGGTGAGAATCAGCGCTCGAAGTTCACTAGTCTCGCATAGCATTTTAATTTTTCCGTGATTGGGGAGCAGTCGTATTTGACTGCAAAGCCTTTCTGCTAGCGCATATGATCGCGTTTTAATTATTATCGCGACTCGTAGTGTCCTCGAACTTACGCCTGCGCCGATCCATACCAACCTAACCCTGGTTGTTTTCCCTTGACCACGTCATACCTTCAAAATTCCCTACCATACTAGATTTGAGTAGTGGTCCCTCTATAGTGCCGGTACGCATACTACGGTAGAGGTGCAGCATTTTTTTTCTGAGGCTCCTCACTTGAGGAACTCTATACCTCTCCCAAAAACTGATTTGGGGGAAAATAAAAGTGCTCGTACCCGATGAACAATCCCATGGCCTAGGAACACAACGAAAATTGTTTCAAAATAAATAGCGAACTGCCGACGATTTTGGGTTAAGGGACCCCGTCGTTCAGAAACCGTTTCAGGCAAAAAGTGCTACCTCTATCGTAGCACGCGTCCCCGGTGGAGTAGTGCCAGTTGCCCTCTATAATGCCTGTGAAATCGCTTGGCACAGATGGGAACAGCCAGTAGTCGCAGCATGCGGAGTAGTCCCGGTTGCCGCTATAGTGCCGGCATTTCCGGCTGGCACATACCGGCGCTATGGAGGGACCCCTACTGTGTCACGAAAGACGTGTGCTACGATGGGGATGACACAGTTTTGGCCGAAGTATTCCTGGCTGACAGGGCTTTTCTTTCAACTTTTGAACCGCCCAATATCGTTGGAAGTCGATTTTTTATACACAAAATAATTCGTTGAATACCTAGGCCATCGTGTTTCCTAGTGGTGAAGGAGTCTCAATAGGTTTACCTGCTGCTCGGACTGAGGCTGGGTTGGTGGAGGTCCCGAGGGATGGATAGATAGAACGTGTACCAGGTATATACTATTATGTCTCCTTCGGTCACAGCGTAGAGTGCCCAGGGGAGAGAGGAAGCGGCGAATTAGACAGAAGATAATTCCGCCAACTCGGGGATGTTCCGCCGTGTATTTCCCACTGCAATACTACCAAACTACCATTGGAACTCCCTATTACCGTCAACTATTGCCATATCCGTACCACGCATCAAAGAACAATCAACAGATTGTTAATCAGGTTGCATGCCCCTGCTTATCAAAAGTCATTGCTTGGGTGGGGTATAGAGCTAGAAACGTCCAATAAAGCGCAATGGGCGGTCTTCAAAAGGGTGGGTTGCAGCGCTCCAAGCGGTGACGGCGTGGTGATCGAAGATGTTGCGGTAGGAGCGCTTGTTGACGGTAGATGGTCCGATGAAACACGATGGGTGGTCTTCAAAGCCTATCCAGGAGGAGCGCCAGTGCCCACGGCGCCTTTTCCAGAGCTGTCATTTGCAGCTCCTCACGTGAAAAGTCTCAGAAAATGAAGGTGCTACTCCTAAAGTAGCACGTGTCGAAACCAATATTACCGCAGCTGCCAATCACCTGTTGTGCACACCTGCCGGTCTCCTAGACTACCTTACACGCTACAGAGGCTCACGCGAACACAGTTGTCACGTAGGAGAGCTTGACTGAAGGGAGGAGGAGACTTTTCTCTTTTTGTGCGTGTGTTAATGTCGTCCTATTTAACAACGAATCTCCGTAAGAAACCAGATTTTATCACCAATCAAAACCGCAGTTACGAATCACCTGTTGTGTACACCTACCGACGTCCTGAACCACCCTGACACTAATGATATACCTGGTACCTTGTAATACATGAATCTCGATCGGCAGTCGTAGAACCTCGGTCGTAAAACCCATCTTCAACGATCTCGAAAAAAGTTCCCTTCTTCCGGCGCGGTGTAAATCATAACGTAATCGGTCGGCAGTCGTAGAACCTCGGTCGTAGAACCCAGCTTCAACGATCTCGAAAGAAGTTCCCTTCTTTTGGCGCGGTGAAAATCATAACGTAATCTTCCCGAATGAAAACCGCAGTTACGAATCACCTGTTGTGTACACCCACCGGTCTCTTGGACCACACCTAACACTAACGATACACCTGGTAATATATGTGAATCTCGGCCGGCGGTCGTAGAACCCCGGTCGTAGAACCCGATTTCAGCCACCTAGAAACTCGCATTATCACGAATGAAGACCGCAGTTGCGAATCACCTGTTGTGTACGCCCACCGGTCTCCTGGACCACCCTGACGCTAACAACCGGTGCGAGATCGCGCCGAAGCGCCGTGGTTGACGCCATCGCCCTTGCTTCTTTTTCTTCCAAGGTTCGAGTGGCGTCGTCGGCTAACAAGCCTCCCTCTTCGTCCAGGTCAGACACCCTATGCAGTGGGGGTTGCGGTGTAAGAGCGGGGCGTGCCAAGCCATTTTGACCTCTCTTAAACGATATTATCTTATATCGACAGCTCTTAAACCGTGACCCTCACTGTAGCAATATTCAGGGGCGCGATACACACGGAGATTGGGGAGTTTAAAACCCTTGTCAAAGTGCTTATTTTTGGTTTCCCTTGGTTTTCTTCTTTACAGGCTTCGAGTGGCGTCGTCGGCTAACAAACCCCCCTCTTCGTCCAGGTCCGACACCCTATACGAGCAGTGTTAAAGAGCGTGATATACACGGAAATTGGGCATTCGAAAGCCCTTGATATATATATAGCATTATTTGCGGATTTCCGTTAGTTTTCTTCTTCTTTTCTGGCAATGTTTATGAGTGATCGACGTTGAAACTCATGCTGAACATTGTCGGACGGCAAGAATAGCAAAACCAGTAGTAATAATTTTAACTCTTCAGTGGTGGTCATGGCGCAAACAGCGTGAGATCGCGCCAAAGCACCATGGTTTGGTTATCGCCATCGCCCTTGCTTATTTTTTCTTCCAAGGTTCGAGTCGCGTCGTCGGCTAACAAGCCGCCCTCTCATCCAGGTCAGACACTCTGTACAGTGGGGGTCACGGTTGAAGAGAGAGGTGTGCCAATCCATTTTGACCTCTCTTAAACCGATAGTCTCTTAAACCGATAGCTCTTAAATCGAGGGCTGCACCAAGCCATTTTGACCACTCTTAAACCAGTATTCTCTTAAATCGATAGCTCTTAAACCGTGACCCTCACTGTAGCAACATTCAGGTGGCGCGATATATACACGGAGATTGGGGATTATAAAACCGTTGTTAAGGTGCTATTCTTGGTTTCCCTTGGTTTTCTTCTTTACAGGCTGCGAATGACGTTGCCGGCTAACAAGCCACCCTTTGGTCCCTTCGTCCAGGTCCGACACTCTGTTGGGTTGGGTTATGTGCGACCGATCGACAGTGATAAAGCACAGGTGGTAGCGGTCAGGGGTGCGATACACACGGAGATTGGCAAGGCGTGAGTTGGCTGGGTTTCACGGCTAGTTACGGCTAGCTGTCACAGTAGACACGCGCTACTATAGAGGTAGCACTTTTCTTACATTTTTGTTTCTGAAATGACGGGGCTCCTTAACCCAAAAAACGTCGGTATGTCGTTCTTGTTTTTCAATCCGAATTGTTTTGTTTACGTATAGGCCATGGGTTTGTTCATCGGGTTGCACTTCCAGTTTCCTCAAAATTAGGCTTGTGGGTGAGGTTCAGAGCTCCTCAAGTGAGGAGGAGCCTCAGAAAAAAACTGGTGCACCTCTATCGTATTATTAATAGCATGTGTCATTAGTTGGGTGGCGGAGTAGAAAACAACTGTTTAGCTGACCATTACGGAGGACCATAGTAATCAGGGCCTACGATACACATAAATCCTATATATTCCCCTATTTTTACTAACTATATTTGGTCCTAATTACTATGTACCCCCGTAATAGTCCACAATAACACATACCACACGTCGAGCTGCAAGGCGCGCCAGTCAGATGCAAAGACGCAGCGGAACTCGGCAAAATGCCGCACGCCAACGTACTGCAATACCTATAGTATGATAATCTTCTAATAACGAGACGGTGACTTATAGTCGGCTAACTCATCCCCCCAGAGATGGGGGATTCGAAAGTCCTTGCTATAATATGACTTTAACTTTTATGATACATGTGGGTACCCCGACTTAAGAGAGGGTAAGATAAGAGAATAGTACGATTAAGAGAGGGCAAATCGGCCGGGACCAAAACGTAGTGACTTGAAATTAGTGTGCATAGTAACAAAAGTGAAGAGAGAACGCTATTAATAGTTGAGTCGGGGTACCCACTGTATTATTCTAACTCCTCAATGGTGATTGATCGTATTGCGAATCAGCGTCAGCGTCTGACCACGATGCGCAACTTTTTTTGTTTTTAACGATGCGATCTGCATGCTCGGCTTTCGGGTTCGCCTTCTTCCTTCGCGCATCAACCATACACCATCGGAAACCTAACTACTATTAATGTGATTATTTTCAACGTATTCTTATTTTTTTCATCCTCTAATGTGCAGCATGAGCTTCAACGTCGTTCACTCATGAGCATCCCCAGAAAGTAGGAGAAAACCAAGGTCAATTCCGTATATCAGGTTCACAGCAATCTTGCGGCATAATAGACTCACCCTATGTTATCTGCCATCTCTTCTGCGGCCCTCAACACGAGCGATGCCCCGCAAAAACTGTTTCCCGGCAAAGGAAGCCCGCCCGCTGGTTCCATGTCGTAGGGTATGCTGCCCGGGTCGCCACGGACGAGAATCTGAACGTAGTACGTGCCGGCCTCAATTGGGGATACCGAAACGGGGATGTCGAAAGCTCCACTTTCGAGGTCTTCCATTTGCCACGGCCACACGATACCCACCTTTCATCGCGCCGATAATACGACACGAAAAAAGGAAGTAATCAGAAGGTGTGTTTGGCATGCGTAAGCCTCTTAACCCGTTCACTACTGAAAACACAATCCCACACCGATTGCTAGTCATTTCCCACCAAAAACTGCATTCTAAAGGGGTTACAAAACAGTTTTCTGGCATCTTTTTTCAGTCGCGCCCCGTAACACAACACAAAAAAAAGGTCATTCGACGGTGTGTTGCATGAGTATAAGCCTCTTAAGAAACAGTTTTCTGGCATTTGTTTTCAGTCGCGCCCCGTGTACGAAAAAAAAAAGCAATAGGAGGTGTGTTGCGTAAGTCTTTTGTAAAAAAAAAGTTTTCCAGCACTTTTTTCAGCATTTACTGGCAGCTGGAAAGACAGGTTTTGATCTGGTACGCGAGATGAACCGTACAATCGCATTGTTCGGCAATAATCAGATCCCCAGAGACGCTTATATGTCGTTCACTATCGTACCACCTGGCAAGGAGTGCCCGTGTGCGTCAGGTAGGGGAGGCACTTTTAGGGTCATATATTTCAGTGACTCAGGGCCACTCGTACGAGTGGCTGTCCTATTGCTTTGTAGGTCTTAAGCTTCTGTGCTCTTTTTTGTTGCGAAATACACTGCCATCGTTTTTTTTGTTACGCTGCTCGGAATTAATGTGGGGGTATAATACTATAATACAGTATCCTTGGTCTATGCATGGCTACTTCGGCCTGCGATGATCGATACTTTGAGGGTTTATTTATCACCTGCGATGCGGTGAAGTCCGAATACGGCCCGCTGAACTGTTGCTGAAGTTCCCCAATGGTCAACGGGGTTCCCACCGGGTCGTGGAACACGAGGCAGGCGTATGGACCGACGTCCGGCGAATTCATCCGCACCGAAATGTGGAAGTTTGATGTCGTGATGTCCGCTACGGATAGCTCCTGCGGAGAGTTTAGCAGCTCCAGGTAGCGATCAGCGTACACCTGGAGTAAGGCAACCCGACGCGGTAGTCTGTTAGAACTAGGCTTTCCCTCGAGTCGGAGATAGGGCCTTGTTTTCGACTTTTCCCAATCTCCGTCTTCGAGGATCTGCTTGTATCTTTTGTCGATAATTATTTTCAGCTGGTATGGGTGGGATGAAAGAGTGGAAACACCTCCCGGTGTTACCACCCCTCCCTTACTCTAAAAGGTCTTTGTCTTTTCGTAGGCTGGCTACTAATGCTTGCCAATTTTTGGACTGTACTGACAAGGCTGTCCATCTACTTCATCGTTTCATCGATGGTCAGCAGTGATGGCCGTTTCAGCGTTGTTATCCAATACAGTGCAGGACATCTAATAAGAAACAAGACAATGAGAAAAAGCAGGCTTATATTTTACACGAATATAAGAAACCCGGTACCGTAGTCGTTATACTGAAGCTAGTGTGGAACGCACCCTGTCCCAAATAAGATGGTGTAGCCTGGGTCAGTACTTCTGTTTCTTACTAGGTGTCCTGTACTGTCCGCGTCCTCGATGGTCTAGTGGGTTAACCTCGTAACCACCAAGATCGATTTCGCTGGTTCGAGCCCCCCCGAGTGCATACTCGTACTCGCAGGGACTTTTTCTTACGCTAAAAAATGACTTGCGGAAAGCGCGAGAGCGTGAGTTAGCAAAATTTCGATGAAATTCGACGAGCGTTGGGAATGCTGAACCCTCTGCGCGGTAGAAATGAGGGCACGGATCAGGGGGGAGAAGGGACGACACCTGTGACCACGGCTTGTCCACAAGCTGGAAAGTATAAGTGAGATTAAAAATAAAAATAAAAGACTGTATAGTGTTATCTCTAACATAGTCAAAGGGCGTGAGTCTTACAGCCTTGCCGGCGATGCAGAAACTATGTCTGATACGTTTTTGCCGATGCTGCAGGGACGTCGTGGCTAGTTTGAGCGTTGGCTTTAAAATGCTACGATAGGCGTACAATATGTTCTAGCTCGATCTAGCATAGGACGCATGCTACCAATAGTACTAATAGTACTAACAGTACGGTAGGAGTGCACCTGGCATTTCTTCATCTCCTCACTTGAGGAGCTCTATACCTCACCCGAAAACCGACGCCGAGAAAAAATGAACGTGCAAATCCGATAACCAATCCTTTGGCCTAGGTATGAATCGGAAATAAATGTAAAACATGACGATATTGGGTATGATAGTTTCTGAGTTGAGGAGCCTCGTCAATCAGAAATGTTTTGTCTAAAAACTGCTACCCCTATCGCCTATCGTACCGCGCGTAAAAAAAGTACAGTCGTACCACGCTTCAAAGGCGTACAGGCATCCCCACCAGAAAACGTGCTCGACACTGAAAGTAACGATCATATCGCCACTGTAATGAAAGACATAAAACTCGTTTCAGAACTGCAAAAATGTCCCACGCCAATTCGCAGTAGTTTATTCCCATAAACGTGTGGGCAGTTGCAAAAGGGTTAGACTAACGTTGTGCCGTCTGTGTGGGAACAACACCAGCCGTAACCAACCTCGACGTAACGGAGCTTGCCCTCAGCCGCGTGAACTCCGATTCCAATGTGCGTGTGGTCCTTGTTGAGCAAGTGGTTAGTGTTGCTCCCTCCTTCATCTTGGTCCTCCTCCCCCACCCGTGCCTCAATACATTCGCTAATTTTGCTCGATATCTGGTGGACGAAGCAAGCACGGTGAGCGAAGTCGCGCCCGGTTTTTCAGCTGAGTGTGTTATTGGTGATACGTGTGAGCTACGTAGTGCCTATGGGGCACACAAAGAAGCGGTTACCCACCCGTAACTATGCCCGTGCACTAAACCCGCGAGGATATCCCAGGACGCCCCCCGACGCCACATGCCTTACTTAGTGGACATCTAAATTGTTGCTGTTTATAAATACTAATAAGTATAGTATGTCATACTTAGTACGGCGTACAATACCAGAAGGAAGAAGGGCAGATTACAAGAGGAAAACACCGCTTAATCAAAGCGAAAAATAGAGGCGTTGTTCGTCCCGATCATAATCCACCCCGTAGTAGCTAGAAGTTAAACTTTTCGCCATAGAAGGAGGCTTTTGGAAACGTGTTATATGTCGAAAACGACATTTTACAAACATCTACCAGGTATGATACAGTATCCACAAAATCTGTGTCTCTTTAGTACGAAGACTCAGGTCGGAGACAGGGCGCGCTGATGCCGTTGGGCAGAAAGAAAGCTTTCATGTGAAGACGACACACACAACACACTGCAGTATTCATCGCAGCGGTTTTTGAACGCCACCAAGGGACGCCGTACGAGGGCACCTTATCACTTATTCGACACTATGGTTGAAGGTCACTGTGTACGATACGAACATAACTAACCTTAATCTTGACCGTAACCCTAACCCCAACCCAATCAACGAATGTTTAGGGCTAGTCCTCTTCACCTCGTACACAGTGTGCGTCAACCATAGTGAGTGTAGAATAAAGATAGTTACAGATATGGCTCCGGTGGTCGTTAAAACTTTCGCTTTTTGGGCTGTATAGACTTTCAACTGTCAACTGCTGTTGAGCCTTACCTTTTAGGGCTGTAGACTGCAAATGAGTCAACTAACTGCTGGCGGGCCTTTGTTTTTTTTCCAGCTTCTCAAAACGTCAGTTGTACGTCATACACACCCAGTCACCTACCTGGTACCTACATGGTGCCTGGTGCATTTTTGGAACACAAAACAGAGAGACACAGGAGAACAAGACAACAACAGCAGCACAGCAGCAGCAGCAGCTGTACGGTGGCGGCGGTGTGCTTCTGTTGTTTCTTTCTCCGGTTGCGTGTTTTTAAAACTTGGGGGTTGTGCTTCGCAATGCTGTGTGGTATCATACGGTCGCATGTAAAAAGAAAGTGTATCGTATCATATCATAGTACCGGTCCTCTGTGCATACACAAGCTGCCGCTGCTGTTGCTGCTGCTGCGGTTTGTCCGACACAAAACGCAGGCCGCGAGAGGGTTTGCTGTACTCTGCTGCGTTAGTTTGCGGCGATCGGGGTCCTGCCCCTCTG